>CM044549.2:14406830-14896830 GCA_024416835.2 Perccottus glenii
CTACTGTGACAACTACATTTCTTTAGATCTAAATTTAAATCTGTAAATATTTGGGAATTGCTTGAGCTGTATCCCCAACCCATTTCAAAGTTTGACACCTTGTACAGACACACCCAGATTCTTTCTGGTGGTTCTCACCCTGGACTTTAAAGTTACCACATCCCCTCTGGTATTTATCTCCCTCTCTTTCTGTAAAAAGCTTTTTTTTGGCTTTATACAAGAGTTGTGCAGTAAAAAACCTAGGTCAAAACGTTTGAATAGTTTGGAATACAGAAATGATATATTTGTGTGATAAAACTATACAACCTTATACTGTACATATATATATATATATATATATATATTACAACCTGTAGGATTCTTACAGCAGGTTTTTGGAGGTTGAAGAGGGGATGAGGGTTATTGCCTCAATCTTCAATGCAATAAGTTAAGGGCAAAACTAATGAGCAATAAAATATACAGTGCAACATATTCCAGGATGTACAGTTTTTAACTTTATTAATTATTGAGATACTTTACTTTGTATGTATCTGATGTGTAGTTTTCAGTTTAATTTACTGTCAATTGTTATTCCTAAAAATGTATTTCTGACACTTTACAGCACTACATTACAACACCATCTATACTTTTTAATATTATATAAGAAGTTTTCTTTATAATTAACATCACTACTTAAGTTTGATTTAAATTTAGAGATAGCTTATTTTTATCCATCTATGCTTTTAATTTAATTCATTCATTATTTACTAGATATATAAGTTTACTATTATCTCTAGAATGGAACCTATTAGTATCATCGGCAAATAATCTCAGTTTCAATCATTTAGATACATTAAATATGTAATTTATAAATAGATTAAGTAACTTTGGACCCTATACTGATCCTTGAGGGACCCCACAAGCAATGCCCAGACACTGTTATGTAAACTCGTCTAACTTCACATTCACAGCTCTCAGTTAAATAGCTTTCGATGCAGTTCAAAGCCACTCCCCTAATGCTCTTTCTTTCCGGTTTATAGAGTAAGATTGAATGATTAAGTCAAAGGTTTTTTTAAGCCAATAAATGTATCAACTGCATAGTTTTTTCTGTCTGAGGCATTTGAGATTGATTAAGATTGAACATACTGACTTTATTTATTTGTCTATACATTTTCTAATCTTTCATTAAACAGCTTCTCTCAAATTTTTGAAAGTTGAGGGAGCAGAGAGACAACCTACATACTCTTGTCAAAGTTGTCATTAAAATGATTAAGTTATGAAACCTCTGAGTCATGGTTTAAAGATGGTCTATCAGCAGACTGGATCTAGTGTCTTATCATGTGATGTTGTTTTGTTAAGCTCGCAGGTTTCATTTTCACTTTTCTGTTCCATGTCAAACCAGAAAGACCAGTATCAGGACAACGCAATGATATTTAACTATCATTTCTATGCAGTAGAAAGTCGAGAACTTCCGGCCATATGAACATCACATTTAGGTCAGAGAATGAGTTTCTGTCTCATATTCATACCTGCACATAGCTTAAATATACATGGACATTACATGTGTCAGAAATATTTGAACGTTTGACTGAATGCATACACAGCAAGAGAAACAGGATAGAGACACACCTTCAGCAAAGAGCAAATACTAAAGCAGACTCTCAGGTGATCAGAATCCTTTCTTAAAAGGGGAATAGACAGGCATTAGTGGTTGGGCAAATTTATTTCCTGTATTATTAAGACGTGACATTTCAATCTGACAGACGCGTTCAACTGAGGCAGTATTTTGACCTCCCACACACACTCTGGAGAGCGGACATGACTATCTCTGTCTGGAACTTATAAAAGGAAGAGTTCAGAAAACAAACTGTTTACAGTGTTACAGCTAAATATTCACATCCATATTAATGGTACAAACTGTGTAGAATGTAATATCAAGAGCTCCAATTTAAACATCATTTTAGTTTTAAGCTGCTCATAGCATATTATACTGTTGTGTGGGCTTATCTTTATGCACTGGCAGTAGTTTCTGATAACACACAGAAGGATGATGTAAGCTCCATGTGAATCATTTCCCAGTTATGGAAGTGTTTAAAAAGCAGTTAATATAACCACAATCATCAGTGTGTGTTTACATCCTGTATTAACCTGAAAATGAATGAAACGCAACCAGATAATAATAGAAGCTAATTTACTTATGTTGGTGCTAGAGTCACACAATGGATTTAGCATGTGTCCTGATGAGGTTTGAGTCAGTCTTATGGGTGTTGGCTGCCTCTGGGGCATGTGACTGGACCAGCTACAAAATGAAAGTAGGAGATACATATCGAGAAGTGGTTAGTTGCTTACCATCATCAAAAGAAATTATTCATTCTAACTCCACACAAATGATGTCGAGGCCATGCATATTCCACAGAAAGGCAATAACGCTTCGAGATACAGGTTGTTAAGAAGCAAAGGCAGATGAGGCTAACATGGACATTTCAACTGTCATTTTCACCACAAAGTCATTGTAAGCAGTGCCACAACAAATTGCTTACAATGAGTTCTTGTTCTATAGTACATAAAGATCTATTTATTCTGGCTGGTGTAGTATTTTTTATGCATATTGTAACCATAATAAAAAGGTATGTGATCCAGCCGTGGCTCAGTTTAGAGAGGTAACCAGATTGACTTCATATTTACAGCAAGTGAAACCAGTTTGTCCAGAGCAAGATTCACTGACACTTTATTGACTAACAAGTTAAAGGAGATGGCTTTTACATCTGAAGTGAATGGTTCTATGAACTGGTCATTTAAGGACAAACTAGAATGGCCACAGTATATTGTAAACAGTATATAGTATACACAGCATATAGCAAATAGTATGTATAGTGGATATAGTGATTTTCAAACTTTTCACAAGTACAATGTGATTAAATATTTTACTCTCTAAGTACCGCCTCCTCTTCAGTGTTATATCAGAGTGAGGAGTGTAACAGAGAAGGAGAGAGAAGTGGAGTTTCAGTTTAAGTGCCATTGTCATTCTATACAAATATTAAGTTTCAATTTTATCTACACCAAAAGATATAACTTAACACTTTTTAAATGGCTTAAACCCACACTCAACTAGGGCTGAAGCCAGAGCTAAACTTTATTAATCTTTAACCCTTAGATCAGGGGTGGGGAATTCTTTTTCCCAAGAGGTTTTAGAACATGGGACTCTTGTGGAGGGTCATTTCTTTTGACTATCGTTTAAAGTTTGAACTATAGGGAAAACAATGCCACAGTCACAGCTGCGCATTCCTGCTTTTTAGATCCACTCATTACAGTTTGTTCTAAAACCAGTGAAAACTATCTCTCTGAGTGTAGAGATGCTAGTTTTAAGAAAGGTTTTTTTTTTCCATTTGGAGCATGTTGTATAGTGTAATCAACGGTTCACAGCAGAACATTGAAGGAAAAACAAAAATGTATGCAGTGTTTGACTAGCAATAAATTATTAGTAAATGCTTGGCGGGCCAGATTAAACAGCCCAACAGCAGCGTGTGGCCCTTGGGCTTTAGTTTACCCACCACTGCCTTAGATGCTCCTTCAAAATTCTCACTCTAACACACCTTTGACACATACAGTAAATGTGCACATCAAAAATCAAGTTATAAAAATGTGGTTTTGGCCTGTAACTGTAGGGTGAAACAGAACTGAATTTGTGGGTGCTCAGTGGACGTCTCCATTCTTGGACATCCATGACAGGTCCAGAGGAGTCTCCCCTTCCACACCTTCAGATAAGTCGGTGGAAATGGTGGAGGATAAACCAGCACCCAGGAGGTCCTCCTCATCTGAAGTGTCAGTGTCCGAATCTGAGGTTAGCGAGTCGTGCCTCATGGACTCGGGCTCAGGCTCGGACTCCATTAGCATACTGAGTGCCTCCTCGTGTAGTGTAGTATTTCTCCATCATGCAGGTAATATATGAGAAGCTGTTTTTGTGTTTTATAATAAAAATGTCCTGGAGCACTCGCAAACACGCAAAACTACACAAGAACACTGGACACCTACTTCAAATCTCAGATGGGTCATTTGCCTAATGTCCTCCCCCTTTCTTGCCCTGTTTCCTGTCAACCTACTGTCTACTATCAATTAATGTCAAAAGGCCCCAAAGGGATTTGAATGGCTTTCAATGTGTGAAGGTGTGTTAGTGTGAGTATCTCACCCATCATTGTTTACAATAGGCTAAAAATAAAACAATACATGAAAAAAGGTTATCATCAACAACATGCAAAAATATTATAGAAATATTAAAAGCCAAAAACACAAATGTGCTTAGGTGTGATAAAGGATACTGGGCGGAGGACAAGACTTCTGAGACCACTGGAGTACCACAGACCCGTGTTTAAAAAAAAAAAAATAATTTGTCTAAATTTCCTGATTTATTTTATTGTCATTTTGGTATATATTTTTTTAATACAGTATGTATAGATTTGGTCTTTGTGTGTTTAAATATTTTAGCATATATTTTTTTTTGGTTCTATTTAGTTCTTTTTTAATGCTATTTCAGACATTTTCTATTATTGTTTTGAATAACAGTAATTTTCCAAAATGCCCAGGACCCACTTTTGAACCACAACTATATAGTACGTAGAATTTATAGTGTAGAGCTATTATATTTTCAGAGGCAGTGTTATCATTATGTTATGTCAGCCACTAAATTGCCAAAAAGAGACATTTATAAGCCATGACAAAGAGGTCTAGACAGTTGTGAAACCATATCTAGACAACTTTCTCAAGTGAGACTAAGACAAAGTAAATATTATATCTGAATGAATGGATCAATTATGTCAGTATTAAATAGTAACCTAAAGCATAAGCTTTCCCTGTCTGGAAAGTGTTCTGACAGGAGCTTCAAAGCACAACAAAGCTTAATCAGTAATACAGTGCACTGCAGTGTCTTGGGTCATAGACACTCCGGGAAAGAATGTCTGGGTTTTGTCTGAATGTCTTCATATCACACATAATGCTAATCAAGTAACAGAAATTAACATAAATATTTGAAATTGAAACATTACACTACTAATGTATGATTTTGTTTTTATTATTGTACTCATATTCCAATGTGGATGGTAGTAGTTAAATCAATTAAAAATGGTAAAAAAAACACACATTTATGTGAGATTAATATATTTATATAATTATTTCAGTAAGAGATAACATAATATTTTTACTTTATTTACCCCATAGGAGGAAAATTTAGGTTAAAACAGCAAATTAAATTGGCACATAAATCGCGATCCAGAGATAAAACAAATAATTGGTATATGGTCTGTATTGTCCCACACTGATTTCAGTTTTAGGTTAAAAAAAAGTACCTTTAATTGTAGCCATGCTTTGACTATTGAGACATTATTATATTAATGTACAGAACAGGACTGCTTCCCCCTCATCCTTTCTGCCACACTGGATATAAACACTACAGACGTTAGTATCAGGATCCAGCCATGATATCTACATTAGCTAAACCCATGTTCCTTATTGGTTGGGTGCATTTAAAGCGTGTGAATACTCTTATGTTTCCATTGGTCTAGGTTAATAACAAAGACCAGACAACACTATGCGATGAAAGGGGATTTCAAGCAGCAATCGGAGGTGATTTTATTGACTGAAAAAAAAAAAGAAAAAAAAGTAGGTATTCCCCTCTGCAGATCATGCTGTTAAATCAAGGCTTCATTCATTTTCAAAATACAACCCAGCATATGCAGACTTTCCTTATTATTATTTTTTTAGATAAACACCCGAAAGATTTCAATATGGCCACATCACTCAGAAATGAAAGGACTACTACAGCTTTGCTCCAAAAGCATTTTCTGACCAAAAGAACGTTCCCAATGCAGCAATGTCATGACTTGCAGTTCCTCAAAGCAAAACCACTAAAAAAGACATGTTTGATGATGGCCTTGCTTGTTGTTGAAAAGAATGTTTAAGTCTTTCTTTTTTTACAGTGAGCAAAATTGTGAAGTGTTTACTCTTCTGTACTTAAAACAGAACATAAAAGGCCATATCATCTGTAATCATTCACAGCACACACACACATCGGCAGGCACATAGGGGACTTCCAGACCAACGCACCTCCACCCACACTCCATCAGCCTTTAAACCAGGGACAATCACATTCCACACAAGTCTGCTTGAATTAACACTCATAAACTAAAGCAATAAACAGTACTTCTTCTGTTAATGCTGCTGCTGGAGCCATTATACCTTACTGTCTTATTTGAAACACAAGTGACGTTTTGATCAAGAACATAACCCAGTAATGCAGTAACCCAACACATTCAGATGCTGCGTCACCTTTTGGTCAATCTACATTTTTCAGTTGTTCTGATATAGGAAGCATCATAAGTTTCCTCAAATAAATAAAACATTACTGACCTTTATGGCACATAATCAGTGTGTGTGTTTAACACTGGTTATAGGAGCAGAATGACTAACAATTAAGACATTTTAATAAAAAACAGACTACGCACTTAAGATCCTAGTTACAAATCCTAGATCCTAGTTACAAAATGAGAAAATGTCAGGGGTGTGTCAAAACTAGAGCTATATGTGGGGCACCAGGCACATTGACATAGTTGACACTCCAATGTTATCCAATTATACAAGTGTAATAAATGGTCTGCTGAGAAATGAAGTGCAGACTCCAGACATTCCAGCATCCTGTCAAAGGCCCTTATTGAGCTGATACTTTATACCCACTATGCTGTTAACACAAATCACACACAACAAATGCACAATAGCTCCAGATTACTCTGCCCTTGACAATAGTTGCTGTGTGTGAAAAGACATAGTATGGTAACATTTGTATATGTTCAAAGGAAAATAAAAACATAATAAATCAGCGTTTTCATCAAGGTAAAAATATACAATAATGAAATTAAAACAGATTAACACAAAGTGAAGCTTTAAGAGTGAACTAAACCTACAATCCTTGTTACTTCACAAAACAAAGGCGGTTTGGATCGTTGGGTTTACATACAGTCGACTGTGTGAGCTGTCAACTCGAGTCGAAGTAGCGCATGCGCACAGACGCATCACTGCAGGAGTGACGTCACTCATTCAAAACAGACAAGCCTAGGCACACACCGTCCGATGGACTAGCGATGCTCGGGCTATTCACCCGAGACGCACGACGACTTGTCCGCCGGACTGCCCACGCGCCTGGACGGATAAACAACACCGGCCAATATTTCAACGCCTTTATTAATTCTCCGTCGCCGCGCTCAATGGCATTTTTTTGAACTCTTTTTTTCCTCAAACGGACATCTTAGTTTGGGTTTATCACGCAGGTTAACTGCGCTGTTGGGGATATTTTAGGACATTCATTATGACTATGGAGGATGATTTATCTACGGCAGCGGCTACCGGAAACACTGCGGCCGTGGAGTACCTTCTGGAGAGCGGAGCTGAAGTTAACGGGCTTAACCGCTTTGGACGGACCGCTCTGCAGGTCAGCTCTCCTGTCCTCAGGCGTGCTTTATCGGGCCACAAATAGGCTACTGCTCTAACGCAAGTGATAGAGAGACAAAGTCGTTATAGGGCCCAACCATCACTTATGTGGATAGCTTCATATTTATTAATGCGCTTAAATGGTAGGCTAGGCTTGGCTAAACTGTGCGTAGCCTACATAAATCAAGTCAAGGGCGCGATAAGTAGGTCTATTCTAAATTGAAATAACTCTTTCTTTCACATCACATTAAAAGAAACGAAACTGCCTTTAATGTATTGATATAGTACTTTAGATTTAAGTCGCCTGAACGACGGAATAGAAATGAGGCTTAACTAATTTGTGCTGTTAGGCTCGTAGATTTGGACAGGTCAGGGTAGTGGATTGGGACAGGTTTTTAACGATAGCCCTACTTTTATATTGCTAAAGTACCCTAAAAATGAGCAGTAGCTGGTTAAAATCCCCACACCATTCTTCTAATAAAGCCTCAACAGTGCCGTTCATAGTCCCCTATTAGCCTAGCCTACATTTTGTTAAAGCTTCTGACGCATCTAATCATCAACAAATGTTAAATCTGAATAATTAATTGCTCATTATTTATCCTATAACACAAACGCAAAAGAAAATATTTCTGTGTGGTCTTTTCGTATGAATAAATAAAATAGCCTATAGCTTACTTCCAATTAGTCACTGTTTATTAGTTACACACATCAGAACAACTTCTCTCAGGCTTTGGGTAATATTTAAAAGAAAAGTGTTTTTTGTAAATATTGATTCGAAATAAAAACTGAACAAAAGAGGACCAGGACAGGATTGGTAAAGAGCAGTTCTGTCAGTGGGCAGGGGCTGATGGAGGCCGCAGCTCACAAGATGAACTGTTCCGAGTTTGGCCTGTTTGAGTTCATTTGTAGAGTAAGGGCAATCTTTCTTCGTTTATATTTTAGTTAGATTAATAATAAATTAACTGAGGGTCACATCAGACTCTATAGGCGACCTGAAGCTCAAGCATACTATTCTAAGCCATTGTGATTACTTTAAAAAGGCCTATTATTTCTAATTGAATTTGCCTAAATAGCACACTTCCTCACACACTGGAACATGAAATTTGTCTGTGCAAAAATATATAAGAAAAACCTGCTACCTGGACAAAGAGGCCTATGTTTTTATGTCTTGACTGGAGATGAGGCCTAATAGTCCTTGAAGTTGCCTAGATATCCTTATTTCGTTTACCCTGATGGTGTAAAGACTCACTGTATCTTCTTTACAATGAAGCTCTTCTTTGTAGAGCTCTGGTGGTCCTAGTACATATACAACATATCAAAATCACCATTTTGCTGGTGGTTAATTGTTCTTATAAGCCAACAGTCGCTAAGCTAAAGAAACACATACGTTTAATTTAATCTGTTTGTAAAATGCCATAGATTTTGCTTCATTGTTTGCCAATATATAAAGGAAATAAAAATGGAGTCAACATAAAATGCAGGCTCCTGTCCTAGAGCGGTGGACTGTTGTTGCACTGTGGCTCTGCCTGGTGTTTGTCTTGTAAATAACACATATCCTACGTGTGCTTGTTCCGTGTGCGTGCAGGTGATGATGATGGGCAGCGTGCCTGTGGCGCAGCTGCTGCTGAAGCACGGAGCGGATCCTAACGTGCGCGACTGCAGCACCGGGGCCACGCCACTGCATGACGCGGCCAGGACGGGCTTTGAGGACATGGCGCGCCTGCTCGTTCAGTTTCGAGCAGACCCACGTGCTAAAGACAACGACGACTCTCTGCCCATCGATGTAGCCAGACACAGCGGCCACGCGGGTGTGGTCGCCTTCCTGGACACTCTTTGAACTTGAGTTTGTGCCGCTGGTTGAGTGGAGACTGTATTAGGACTCTGCAGTGGGCCTCGGAGGGCCGCAGTTGTAATGCAATAATAGGCCAAGCACACAATTATAATGTATAATATTTATGATGTAAATAACAATGACCCTATTTTATCTTGATGAAAAGAGAGTGTAAAGGCTGCTGGGCTTTGCGTTACACATGCACATTGATATAGCACTTTATTGGAGGCTTGTTTAGTTTGTGACTTGTTAGAAAAGCCCCAGCTTTAAACCAAAGGAAAAACCTTGAAATTATATTAATGTATTCAAGGGTACCTCAATAAAAAAGCTTCCAAAGACAACCAAGTTTATTTTAAATTCCTTTAGCTTAAATGAAAACTGCAGTTTGGTAAGACAAAATAAATATTAAGGATCAGAGGCCATTTGTCAAAGAGGAAATGAATCAAAATACTGCATTCAATTATTTAGAAGAAATTTCACATAATGAGAGCAATGAACACTTGAAAACCTGTTTATTTCAACAGCACAAGTTGGTTCAGCATACATTGCATAAGTTTGATCTGGGCTCTTTCAATATGCAAGAAAAGAAAAGGTTTTGTATTTGACAAGGACAAAACGAGGTATATCTGCAGTGACTAAAAATTACACTGGTTAGCTGTAAAGTAGAAAAATAAGGAAATGGTGAGAAAGTATGTTTAAAAGTGTGATTTTAATACTTGAAATTAGATCAGGTTTACTGAATGAATAGGAAGCCATTCAAATACAATTTGCATGTGCAGCATTGCAGTGTTCATTTGGATAATACTGTATATAATAAATCATCAGTTATTGTATCAAGTTAAATTTAACAATCTACACACAAAGTATTAGGAAAAATGCATTTAAACAGTTGGTCTAAGGCAAACTTTCTAGTTTTGAAAGACGGTTTCAGAAAGTTTTCCAGAGAAAGATGTCTTGCAGGTAGCAACCACAATGTGTAGGCACTTTCCTGGATTTATCAGGATGAATTTAAACAATTAAGTCTTTGTTCATGGTGGCTGTGATGTTTTACTCCAACTTAATGTTTCGGTAACATTACTGCAGATTGGGCCATTGACTGAAAAACAAACATGATGATAAAGTCAAACAGTGAATACACCATGTGTGCAGTGATTTTTCAGACTTTACCAGACCTCACAAAACTTTAGTAAGTCATGTTATATAGTAAATGAATAACCTACTTTCAAGGACGTCCGTGTCTGAGTCCAGTCCATTTGACTGATCTGAGGTATTACAGTTAATAGGATGCTACTAGCTTTGTTGGCATTTTCTTTCATGGTCTTTAGTACATTGTCAACACAAACCTGAGAACAAGAGGAGAAACAATTCGGCATGTTAAAAGAAAACAGTAAGGCAAATTTCACTTCCTGTAAAGAGCCACACAAACTATTTCCTCAAAAATGTATCTCAACATATCACCCTCTTTCATGCATAATTATGTCTCCTTGTGATATGATTCTGTCAGACATCCATACTCTTGTCATTTTACTGCTGAGAGAGCAGTTATTTGCAGTACACTGTCAGCTACAGTATACAGCACATTAAAGTGGTACTGCGTAACTATTTGAGAGGACAGATCTCTCTACAAACTCTCTGTGTTGTTACAACAGTGGTACGATATTCACAGACGTCATTCTTTACAAGTGGAGACTATCCAAGCCGGCAAGATTGGCAGAAATAACATGTTTCCTGAAACAGTCAGCGTATTTTGAACCAATACAACTCTGCTAGGGTCTTGTGTATTGGCCTGTTTCTGAAAACTATATTTGAGACATATAGCATGTCAGTCACATAATCTCTGGTAAGTCCTCTTCCCGGCGACAGGAAGGTTGGTGGTTTCTGTCCAGCTAAGATAGGCATGATTCTACTAATCTCAAGTCCAAGAACCTTCAAAATGATTTTGAGAATATTTTTGTTCTAAAATTTACACAGTGCCTCTTTAGATCCATCTAGGGCCTATTTATTCCATCTAACCCTCACTACTTAAAGTGTTTTGTCTTCTTGTTATTTGTAATGAATACAGCTTATGTTTTGGTGATGTTTGCCCGGATGAAGACAGTGAAGCTGATGACTCAATATGACTCAACCTCCTCCAGCCGGGCTTCCACCGGAGGCTGGCAGGCCAGCTACTTGGGGGGATGTGGAGAGGGAACAGGAGGCGGTGTGTGGCTAGAAGGAGTGAAGAGTGTGGGCGGAAGGATGTGGCGAATGTGCTGCAACAGGAGGGGTAAGAGGTCAGCTGCAGGAACTCGGAAGTAGAGTTTTTAGTTGAGCTGGATCAGTGACAAAAAGACCAAATCTACACCCACACACTAAATCAACCTTATTATACACAATGTCTGACAAATGTGAGGACACTTGTGGATAGTGTGTACAAGAGCAGATGGTGACAACATCCGGGAAAATATTTATAAATATCTTGTCAAGAAACATTGGATTGTGAAATTAGTTTTATTATCTGGATGGATTGCAAATATTTTAACATGCCTCAATTAAACATTTTTTATCTGAAAGTCTTGATTTCAGGCAAACATTTCTTCATGATCTACAAATGACCGTTAAGATCTCCCAAGCCACTCACCGCTTCTTCATGTTCCTTCCAACAGTCGTAGTCTGTTGCCATGGCAATGCTGGCATAGCACAGGCCCGCTTCCTTGGCGAGCACCACCTCTGGCACTGTGGTCATGTTGATAACATCAGCACCCCACTGGCGGAACATTAGGCTTTCTGCCCGGGAGGAGAAACGTGGCCCCTCTATTGTCATCATGGTCCCCCGCACATGACACTTAATCCCCAGGTTGCGCGCCACCTCCACCAAAACCTGCATCAGGCCACAGGAACACATGCACTGCATTTACATCATTAAGGGTGTTTAGGTAGCTTATTTAATCATACAGGAAGATTTGCTCTAATGTGTATGGAGCATTATGGTTTTCCACAATAAAATACACTTACAATTTGTATATTGAATACTGACACATTAATAAAGAGCAGAAAAATAAGAGAGAGGGGAAATTTAATGTAGGAAAATACATGTAAAATAGATACATGTGTACCTCTCTTGTTCTGTTGCAGAAAGGTTCCGCCATGGGAATGTGGCACACACCTGGTGGGCTGGTTTGTTGTCCGTCATATAGAGTCTGGGCTCTCTTAGTAGTCCTGAAAAAAATAAGAAAATAAAAAAAGATGAAAGCCTTGATGACCTTGATCTTTGAGCTTTATGGCTTTGAAATAGTACAGCAGTACAGCCACTTCTCAGTCTGTACATATAAGGACTTAAGACAAAAAAAAAAATTCTTATAGTAATTTAGTAATTTGATGTCATTTTATCTTCATGAATAATTTACAGTGTTAAATATTTCATATTCTGACACCAAGAACTTGTGAAAACATGTGCTGAAGCTATCTTTCAATTCAATCGTCTCTCCAAAGAGATTATTATGTTAAGGTAATTTTAGGTCATTGGGGTAGAAAGCATGATGCCAGTTAATCCCTCCAGCTTTTTTTGGAAGTGTGTCAGAAACGCTCTCTTAACGGCTATTTCTGAGAATAATACACTGTTCATTCCACCCTTATTTTGTAAACATTGTACTTAAGTTCTCACACTTTGTACTGTAAGCAATTGTCCTGTATACTGCAACTCACGGCCTTGCGATTTAGTAATGAAAGAAAAAGGTTTCTAGGTGGTGCCCATTGTGGCATAATGCTGCAAACACAATTATTTCAGACATCCAAAGTATGCATGCAGTTTAGCAATAATGTGTCGATGCCCAAGTCTAACCAGTTTTCAGCTTCCTTCATTGGCAGGGTACCAGCAGTTTTTAACAGTAAACACTGTGGGATCAACTGGAGCGTCAGAGCTCTTAAAAAATTATTTTTAATGAGAAGAATAGAAGGTGGCCTTTCACAAAAAAAAATAAATAAATATATATATATATATATATCTTAATATGCTAGTGTAGAAGGATTTGTCTCACCTATCAGTTTAAATTATTGGGCCTTTGTAATCTTTGCTACTAACATTTAACATTACAATATAAATATAATTTAATAAAACCATATACAAATAATTTCATAAAACAAAATGCAACTAGAGGCACTGACATAACATTTGTGGCATGGACAATGTAAAGCCTTGAACAAACCTGTTGTCACATGTTGCTGGACAAGTCTGAACAAGTCCACACACTTCCTTGTTTCTGTTAAACAGATCTTGTGCTATATTCTGGTTGTCAGGCTATTTGTTAGCGTCAGCAGCGTGGGCAAACAAAGCCACAAGCAATGTGATGCAGCCCTGCGCATAAACGCATTTAAGCAGCTGCACACAAAAAGGGAATCCATTTTGAGCATCACTGAACATATTAAGTTATTGTGTGGAATTTGTGCCATCAGCTAAGTGCACAATACTCCCACGGGAATGGACTAACATACGACACATACAAGACATACTGTATGTATCAGCCTAAGGGTCATATACTGGTGAGAAAGTCAGCTCTACTGCACAGGTACTAGTTTAGGTAATATTAACTTACTGACAAAACCAGTCAAAATTCCTGCTGCATCTAAATTGTCTACAGGGCGGTGTTAGCTGCTGCCCGGAATGTCACAATGACACTACATTACACTACACTACACTAACTCTCACCACCATAAGCTCTACAAACAAAATATCATGTTTTTAATGTTTGACAATGAAAATGAAAGTTTAACCCTAGCATCATTGTAATAAAAGTCAACTTTCACCACACTCGCAACATTATTGCGCAGTAATGTGAATAATGTCAGTGAGATGTGTGGGAGCTGCTTATAGAATTGGAAACACGCATAAAACATTTGTTTTATTTTGCTGTTAAATGACAATTTTAGTCTATAAACAAGCAGATTTGACATCTGTAACTCACTACTGGGGTAGAGTATAATTTATTTACTGATAAACTCATTCTATAGCTTGACAGTAGTAAACACGATAGCTGCTTAGTGCTTACCACGGATGAACTGATAATAACCAACCCTAAAGAAACACCTTAAGTGTTGTTTGTTGTTGTCAATTAAGAAACTAAAGAGTAAAAGATTTCTAATTATTAAGGTCATCAATTTTTGTGTTACCTGTCATTTTATGTGATTTCTACTGTGCTATTCCTCAAATAAAATCCAGGCACATAGTCATTGTTTAATTGTATAATTACTGCATTATTGGTAAGGTGTATGTTAACCTTATTTATACATGAAAAATACTGACGCACTCACATTCCACCTACCTGTCAATGAACTGATCAATGATGATAATGTCTCCAGGCTGAATCTCCTCCCGCAGCGAACCACATGCTGTTGTCGCCAACAAATGTGTACAGCCTTCGTCTTTCATGGCCCAGATGTTGGCCTGGTAGTTGACATTGGTGGGCATAATGGTGTGCTGTCTCCCATGTCTAAAGAGAGAAATGTGAACCATAAAGCAATATATAAGTTAAATGATTTTGTTTTTATAGCCTCATTATTACAAACCAAGGTGAAATAACAAAGCACCAGAAAAGAACCATTTTCTGATCATACGTCGACTGGGTTTGACTGGTGCTAGGATGTTCCACTAGATGGTGCCAACAGCCCTCTTACCTTGCAAGGAGAACACAGTCAACATTCTTTATCTTTCCCAATATCAGTGCATCTGATGGCTGTGGATAAAGGAATTTGGCACATTGAGACATAATGACATCTGCATGTATACCAAAATAACTTTTAAGATTTCCAAAAACAAACCTTTCCATATGGAGTGTCAACGTATCGCTCAGTCCGTCCCTCCAAGATGTCTGGATCATCTAGGCCTGAACCACCAATTATCCCAATCTGCACCATTAGAATACACAGTAGGCTACTTGTATTATGAATTTCAAAAACAGTTAATTACAAATAAAGCAGAAATAAAACATATTCATTGTTCACCTTCTAGAGGGGTGTCTGGCCTGAACATTTTAAATGTTGTGTATTTCTGTATTGTGTAGCCTACAACAGTGTTTGCTCTATATAAATGAAAGTATCCATGTCTACATAGAACAGATGCAAATTTTACTAACATTGAACCTCTGTGTGTCTTGAGCCCAAAATCTCCACGCGTTCGCAGACCCTCGCCTACGTGACACGTATCAGATCCGCTGCGGATTTTCAAAGTAATACAAAAATACACGGACAAATCTTTATTTTAATATTTATGTTTATTTACACGACTAAGCACAAAATGCAATAACGTGTCCAGTAGGGTCTGCGACGTCATGCGCTGCGCGTGCAGTTGGGGGTAATTTGGTTAATAACCAATCGCTATGCCTCTTCATAGATATTCCTCTTTGCCCTATTGCTCACTAGGTTTTCATGCCTCTAGAGAAATTATTGCCTTAATCAAACTAAAATCTGACTTTTAAAATGTTAGCAGATCAAATGTTAACAAATTAACCTGGTGGGCTCTGTAAAGAGAATAGGCCCATTCTAGTCCTGATATGTTCCGTCACTACAGATTGAGCTGCACAGAGCTGTGTATGCTCATCAAAGAACCGACCTGCAGATGAAACAGGAAGTGTCTGCGGCACTATCTCCGCAAGTTAAAAATATTAATATTTGTATAATTGGTTAAGATTTAGATTTATCCACACTGCAGTGTGTTACCTCTAACTTACTGGAACGGAACACGTTTAAAAACAAAACTTGTATGAGCAGTTGAGAGCATGCAGACCACGTGCTGCGAAAGCTGCACAGGATCTGAACGTGGAACATATTTAGCTAATATCTGTCTTTGCGACTACTGTCAGTGTTTAAGATGTACAGGAATTCCAAGTCATGCTAACAGCTACTTGGATATAATCCGTGCATTTTAAGATGAGAGCGCTGCACATCTTGCGTGTTTCTGTTCTTTTAGCATGTTTAAGCAATCAGCATCGCGCGCAATGAGACCTTGCTCTTCTGGCTATTACCTTAATTGCTTGAGACGAAGCCATTTTCGTGCTTTTCTTGCACAACTAGTTTAATTCACCAAGTTCCGGAAGAAAGTGTAGGCCCTGGTTTAGCAAACACCCGTTAATCCAAGCAAGAGCCGTCCATCTACCAGTTTTCCCGTTTTTCTTCAAAATAAAAGCACCGAGTGCATAATACAGAATATACTAGCATTAACAGTCTCTGTATTTTCTAAAAAAAAAAAAAAATGTATATAGTTTAGTAGAAGCATACATTATGCACAGTTAAGGAAGACTTTAAGGAAGACAATTTGATACCTTTCAGAAATACATTTTACAATTGTGGTCCTTGTATCATGTAGAGCCCAATGATATTCTGACATACTCACACAGATTTACAGATGTACAATTTATTATAAATATAAATCAATATATATGATATCCCAGTTGATCTCATCAAGTAAAATCATCCCTCACAATATAACTGAAATGAACAATTACAATTATTGTATCCACAAATGTTTTCTTCAAAATAAATTAAAATATATCTTTCAACTACATTGTTTTCTAAATAGTGGCACTTTACCAAGAATTCACATAGTTAAAATGTTAATTAAATCAGTGTCATTCAGTAATTATGAAGAAGTGCTGAGAAGATCAGGCTCTGCTGGATCATGTGTGGCTTTATTAGGGGAGTTGTCCATGTTAAAGTGACTGGCCTGAGTCACTCCGTTGTTGATAATGGCGTCATTATCACTGTCAGTGTCAATGGTGATCACTGTGGGTGAGCACTTCTCTCTACGCTCGTTACTCTTGTGCCTTTTGCTTTTCTTTTTGTGTTTCTTTTTTTTCTTATGGTGCCGCTTACTTCTTTCAGGCGAGTTTTCCATATTGACAAGCTCCACACTGAGGCTCCGGCTACTTTTTCTTGGCTCTTCCATTGACTTTTTATGATGCCTCTCTTTGTCTTTTTTCCTATGTTTTGAAGAATCCTTTTCAGCACCGTCATAAGGTTCCTCCAAATGCCTGGTTTTGTATTTTCTCTTGCCACCAGGCTTTTCATGGCGATGTTTCCTTTTCACGGAAGGAGAACGGCTGCTGGAATAAGTCCTAGATCGAGAGCCTACTCGGTCATGCCGCCTTGATTCCCTGCTGCGACTTCTAGACTGAGAATAAGAACGCCAACCTGAAAACTTGTTACTACTGTCATATTGTCTATTATTTCTTTCTTGATAGTAATAGCTTCCTGAATGTGAGCGACTGCTGTGTGAGAGTGAGTTATGGCTCAAATGACTATCCCTCCTTTTATAATATGAGTCATCTTTATTAGAATAGGACCGACTTTTCTCTCTGCTGTAGGAGGTCACTGGATGTCTACGTTCTCCACTTCGTGATGATCTTCTCCTCTTGTGGTCTTTGTTCTTTGACCTGTGTGACTCCTTAAGTGAGTCTTTGTCTCTGTTTTTTCTATGTCTCTTGTGCTTGCCAGATGATGAAGCCCTGTACCTTTCTTTTGAATCAAGTCGATGAATGATGTCTGTCTTTTCTGACTGTCCAGCACCACTCTGATCACTTATTTGTGACACTGTAGGGCTGTCACTAGTAAAACGAATGTGTTGAGGTAAATGAGGTACCTCTTTATTATCTTCAACAGCAGAGTCGTCTGATGAATCTGAAGACAGCTGAACGAGCTCTGGAGTCCTTTCTGCAGTAGCTTTAACAAAACTAACAATAACGCAGTCCTCACTGTCAGAGTTATGGCAGTCATCCTGAGTAAATGCATTTTGGATGAGAGGACTTATATTTTGTGGAGAAGCCTGAAAGTCTTGAGTTTCTGCTTCCAAACTGCTATCTGAGTCAGAGTCTGGCAGTGACAGCCGCTCGATTCTACTGGTCTCTGTTCTTGTGGAATATGATGGTCCAGGTGTTTCATCGTCCCACAAGGAGTGGCTAAGATTGGTGGATGAGGAGTCTCCTGGTGGGTCTAGCTCCACTGAGTGGTCCTCCTCCTCATCCTCTGAAATAGCAATTACAGAGGAGTTAGAGCTGTTATCGTCAGTGGATGAAGGACCTGGGCAGTCATAGATCGCATGCTGGTCATATGCCTCCATGTTAAAAGGGGACTTGGCAAAGTTAATGAACTCGTGCAGAAAGTGCTCAGTGCAGCCCTGAAGAAATGGCCTGAGTTCATCCTGAATGGCACCATCTTCCACATCATATCGAGTAATGCGTGACATGACAATGTGTTGAACTATGTTGACCAAAGATCCATGGGCCCCATATAACACTGACAGTTCTCTTTTTAGCCAGGGCACAAGTCTGTGTAAGCAGGCAGGATTTCTTCTATAGAACTCAGCTGAAGTGTCTCGGGATCGGCCCCCATCCCGCACACATCGCACTCTCACACCTTGACGATACAGTTCCTTTCTGAAGTTGATCATTTCTTGCTCTCTGAGGTTGTTAACCATTCGCCCTTCACTTGCTGCTCTTCTCTGTGCTGCCAGCTTTGTCATTATGCGCCTGATGTAACGGTCTTGTCGCTGTGGTGGTGGATTTGCTGAAGCCTCAAACATAACTCCATTTTGTGGGGGCGCCGTTGTCCTCTGCATCTGTCGATGTACCCCTGTCAGAGTGGTGCGGTATCTAAAGCGTACTCCTCCAAATGTCCCAAAAGAGCCATTGTCTGTGGGCTTCAGGTCATACTTCTTAAAGTCTTGCTCTGATTTTATACTATGATAGATTGAATTAAAAGGCTGTTTGCATAGTGGGCATTCTGCTTTGTTCTTGGACCACTCATGAATGCAACGGAAACAGAACTTATGAAGACAAATGTCCAAGTATGAGATGTTGTTAAATATGTCCAAACAGATGGGACACTTCGAATCTGGAGAAACTTCTGCAGACATCATGTCAGTTTTTTTTCTTTTTCCACGATTCTGGTTCTGCTGCAGGGCAATCTTAACTGCAGACATGATCTGTGAAAATAGAAAAATAAATAATTTAAATTATTTCTAAAGACTGTAAAAGATATTTGAGCTATTGAAGAGATCATGCTTAATCGTTATAGCTAGCTAATGTTTTTCTTTCTTTTTGGATAAACCTCAAGCTCAAAAGTCAGTTTCAACTTTTTACAGCTATTAGACAATATGACACTACTTAATTTCTGATAAAGAGGGTATTTCTTAGGTTTTCATGTGTATATTGTTTGGGTTGCATAACACGCATTTGGCTTACTGAAGGTTTTCCAATATTAATCAAATAGTCAATAGCTACAACAAAACTTCCTTCCCATCTGAGAAAAACAGAGATAGACGCTTTTACCACGTAAACATGTAGTGCGTGTATTGTAACACAGGGTCTCTACCAAACCAATAATAGATTGACGCCCGTACATTTTAAGTAGATGACGTAATTAAATGAGATTTGAGAAATATCTTAACAATTTAACGTTTCTATTGATAATAATGAGACAAATGCTATACATTTATACACACAAGAGTAGGCCTATGTACAGTCTTCTCAATACAGCTGTCTTCACTCAAATGTTTAGCTTAGCATTATGTGCTAAACCGTAGCTTATCTGAACTGTCAGTTTTGATTCCTTGAAAAAAAGCAACAGACGTCATTTTGAGGTTTAATTAAAAATAAGCAGATTACTGACTGCGTGATAACGATTTGTTAAGGTACTCTATAAAAACTCTTTAACACATGTTTCGCTTAAGTTAGCTAGCATAACTTGTTAGATAGCATATTTGCTACACTGGAAAAGACCGGCTTTAAGAAGTGGCAAGACGTTTGAAAGTTTTTCAGCACTTACCTCTGTGTAAGTTAGTTGGGCGCTGTGTAAACTTCTCGATCCAATTTATTTTCACAAGATATCGGTCGAAAACAACTATTTGCCTGCCCAAGGTAGAGTTAACCTTTCATAATGCGCCCAATATCCTCTTCTACTGGTTCTATTTCTGCCGTCCACTTACTATGATGTGCATTACCGCCACCTATCGCTTAATGAGAATACAGCGTTCCCCTGGATTATATGTACTGTATTTTATTGACTAATCAGTATTTGCATTTGATACTTGTAAATTCCATCTTTTAACTTACCTCTATGTGAAATTTAGAATTGATTTTAACATTTTAGTTTTGACTTTGAAAGCACTGCATGGATAGGCACCCCCAGTACATCACAGACCTGTTGAACTCTCACCCCTCCTTCTGCACTTTTTGGTCCTCAGGTCATAACCTCCTGATGGTCCACAAAACCCGCTTTAAAACTCAGGGGGACGTGTTCTTCCAGACTCTGGAATGTCCTGCCCTTGTTGTTGCGTGTGGTTGATTCTGTTGATTCTTTTAAAAAATACTCTTAAGAGCATGCCTGAGGATTTAAAGGACATAAAGCTTGTTGTCTTAAAAAGGTCTTCCCTTTTTAGTTTTTGTAAGAAATAATGCCTCTCATTCAAAAGACTGAACTCATTAATTTCACAATATTTTAATCCATATACACAATTATTAACAGATATTTAAGAAAACGATCCACATCTTTCATCTAGTGATGGCCATGGGCCTCAGGGAGAGATGGAACTACTTCACCAGTCTCCAGAATGGTGTCACCCTGAAGAAAAATGTCAAGATTAATTATGTTATGGACTTTTTTTTTCAGGGTTGGCTGTGTCATCAATAAAAGTCACAGACACAAAAGATATATTTAATATTTGAACAAATGCATAGATAATTTGCACTTACTGGGAAGAGCTTGGGCTTTAGTTCCACTATTCCATATGGTCTTTGCTGTTATGGACAAAGATAACGTTAACTGAAATATCCGCACAAACAAAACATTTGTGTGTACTATAACAATTTGAATTTAAAAGATAATTATCTTAAATAATTGTTGTAACTTACAGCAACATGGTATTTGACATAGTAGTGAACAATCCAAGCTGGTATCAACAGCCGTGTTAAAGTGAACACTCCGCCTTTGTATGCTTTGTAGGTCTGCAAGAATATAAAGGATGGGAAACTCAAATAGATGGAGTACCACTTGATTTCATAAAAGTCAAATAAACTGCAAAATGCTTGACACAATTGTTAAATACTTTAATAACTGAAATGGCTAAGTTAAATAAGATGAAGACTTACTATAATTCATTTTAAAGAGGAATATATAACAAACCAAGCAGCAGAAGATGGCATGGCCCAGACATAAGCAAGCTAGGTTTTAATGAGGGTGTTACGACACGAAAAATATTTGATAGCAATACCTAACTTCTGCAATAGCAGTTTCGTATTTAAGTTCTAGCAATGACTTTGTGTTGGGACACTCACGTAAAGCCTCCACAAGCTCTTGGGTTCCAGAAAGCCAGCCCAGAACTTAGCAATGGCGCCCGGGGGTTTAGCTTGTACCACGGGCTCCCTCGGACTTAGCTCCTGGTCCTTCAGCCACTGCCTCCGGAGCTTTGACAATTGGTCCAAACGGATCTTTTCGTCTGGCGAATACCCAGACATTGCTAAATTCTTAATGTGCAACCTCAAAGTCCTACAATGACACCATGGAGGACGCTTAACCTTAGCAAGAGTACCAACAACCAACCAACGTAACTACAAAGAGGGTACTTGGAACATATTTCACTGCAAGTACAAATTTAGAGCGACATCTACTGGATATGATCTGACACGTACACCGAAAGCGCTAAGCTCTTCTGTACATTTTTATGTATATCTATTTTGGTCGTTTCTGTAATTAGTCTGTCAAACATTCGTTTATAAATACTGTAAATAAATTTAGACTATTTCAACACCAGCTGATAAAATAACCCTTTATCAACATACTGTAATATACTTTAATTATGAAATTGTGAGCGGAAGTACAATTCTGACGTTGTTTTTAGCGATGTCCATTCTGTTGTCCGTCAGTCGGTCACATGCTCTATGTTCTATAATGGAAGAAGTTAGCCAATATTAGCCCAATAAGCTGAATGGACAGTAGAGAGGTCATGTGTACGTTTCTTTTAACATAACACGTACATTTTGGATTTGGGGTAAGTTTCGTTGTTCCCTTTTAATGGAAAGTGTTTTTGACAGCCTGTCTTTTAGCGGTCCAGGCTAGCTAGCTAACATTAATCTGTGTACATTCATTCATGCGTAGTAACGCTAAATAATATATACTCCTCACATGGAAGAAGCCGTCCATCAATGATAACGGAAAGGTATGCAACGCTTTTAGGTTACCATTTATAACCATAAAGTACGCTATGGCTTGACCCTTATACAGGGGAAGAAGCTGACAGCTTTAAGTCTAGGTGACGTATTTAGTCGAGTAGTAATAACCCTTCATTACACGTCCGTGAGTGTTTCACCTGTTAGTTTATGTGTTTCACATTGTATAATACGTATTGCAAAACGTATTTCCAATATTAGTCAGAAAAAAAACTAAATTAATATAATAAACAAAGATGAGACGCAATCAATTAAAAAGTGAGCAATTGTAAAGTATTCTCTGCTTTAAATACACGAGTGTATATTTGTCACATTCAAAATAATTTAAGGATATAAAACCCCAAAAACAGGGTGATAACGTCTACGTTACATAGACTATACAACACACAACAAATAAAATGTTCTTTCTATACAAAGTTGCTGTTGATGCAAAATGGTTGCTAAATCTCTCAATTTACTTTGGCAGAACCGTGGTAGACTGTGGATGGAGTCAACACCCAAGCCTTCAGTTTTTACACCATCTGTTTCAGCAACAAGTGAAAATGGTCAAGTATTTTTGTAATTCTATAGACATCAGGAGTACGTGGGACCATGTCGTCTCTGCTTTCTGGCAGAGATACCCAAACCCATTCAGGTATTTTCTGCACATATAACACCTCAGTATAGTAATAGACACCTGGTAGAAAAATGTTTGTTAAAAAAAAAAGTTAATAATTTTCTAAGTTTAAAGTTTTAGTTTTAAAATATTTGGGGAAGATTGGATATTCTGCCATGGGCTACAATGACCTTTATAAAAAAAAAAAAAAAAAAAAATCCGTAATAAAATCAAATTGTAAAAGTCAGCTTGAAAATGCATTTGTTTTACAGTTTCCCATAATAGGACATTCTCTACAATAGGACATACATAATATACATATACTGTAGTTAAGAATATACAAAATAAGTATATGGGTTAAATGTACGCAGCAGAAGCATTTGCTCATAGTACACTATAATGTGTTGAATATAGCTTGACCTGGTGTTTGTGTGCGTGTCTAGCACCCATGTCCTGACAGAGGGTCTAGCACCCATGTCCTGACAGAGGATGTTGTTTATCGGGAGGTGACTGCAGACCACCAGCTACTCTCTAGACGTCTCCTAATGAAGACCAATCGGCTGCCTCGCTGGGCAGAGCGGTTCTTTCCCTCTGGCATGTCTCGCTTTGTGTATATCATTGAGGACTCTATTGTGGACCCAATCAACAGGAGCCTGACAATATACACATGGAACCTGAACCACACAACTCTCATGGTGAAGGAAACTTCCTTCCTGCATGTCTTTTTTAAACACTGTCTTTTCGAACAATATTTTGCAATGTGCAGTTGTATTTTTTTTTGACATAGTTCTCTAGTCAATTTTTTTTTAGAAAAGTTCAATTAACAGAGGAGAACACTATTTGGTGTAGTATTTCTTTGTAGTAACATTGTATGTTACTGTTTTTTTTAGACAGTCGAAGAACGTTGTGTTTTCCAAGACTCAGCGGAGCAGCCAGCCAGCACTCTGCTAAAACGGGAAGCCTGGATATCTTCAAGCATTTATGGATTCTCCAGACCTATCCAGGTACATTTCAAATTGTTCTGTAACAATATATTCCATGAACAACCATTACAACCTTTTTAAAACTCTTCTCTCATTCATTCTTTCATTTAATTTTCCCATTGTAACCCCCCTCCAGGAGTTTGGATTGGCACGTTTTAAGAGCAACCAGTCAAAGGCTATGAAAGGGCTGGAATACGCAATGTCCAATTTACAAGGTACGTACGTGTCACCAACAGAAACAGGCAGAGGGAGGTCAAAATGCAAAGGAAATGAGCCTGTTTATTTCCAAGACATGTTATTTGTGGAAATGTGGAAACACACACAGGAAGTTAGGATTTATGTTGGATGAATGTCCTTGTCCTTAGATTGTTTAGTAATAGTGGCCCTCTTTAGATTAGCCTTTTCTTGTAATGTATTTCTTATTATATTATACTACTTATATTTGAATTATTAGACATAACCCCTACATGTTGGCAGCAATAGTCTTATTGAGTATTCTCCAAAAATATGCCAAATGCTATATATATATGCGTTGGCATTTGCTGTTGTATTAGTTTTCTAAGCCCCACAACTTCATGTTTTGATCAACCTTGAAGTTGCCTTTTAATAAACATGGGCCCATTTCCCTTCCCTTTCTGCTCCTCTTTCCTGTCTCCTCTCTGTTTTTTGTTGTTTTTTTTTTTTTTTTTGCAATTTCCAAACGTTTCCAAAAATAAATGCTGAACGAAATGAGCCCCTGAGTCCTGTTTGGCCCCGTTCTCTGGCAAACGAGGCTCATGCTGCGTTACAAACTGTATGTTGTGCTGATGCAGCGTACTGTTGTCTGAAAGGACACTCTCCCATTGTTGATTCTGTCCCACTGCCCCTGTGCGGATGGGACGGCAGGGATTGGCATCAGGCTGAGCGCTCTGGTAAGTGTTTTAGCGGCAGGGCATCCATCTGCCATCCCAGGGCTTGCTCGGGGTTGTCACATGATGTCTCGTATTAGCCTACGTAGAACCAGTAGTGTCCTGCCCTTTGTCTCCTATAAGTGCAGATTGACATTGTGTTTGTCCTTAAAGAGTAGACATATTATAAATATTAGCATTGTGTGAAGAAGAATTGCTTAGCCTTATAAATTTAAAGTTGCATAGAGTGTTACAGGATATAGTAAAACAGACTTGAACATGTGTTTTCAATAGTGTATAATCACCTCAAAATAACAGCCCCATTGAACCCAGTGGAAGGAGCCAGAGCAGACAAACTGAGCACTTCTGCAAAAGTTTGTCTTTTTTCTTTTTTTAGCTTACATTCTTCCTTGAAGAATGTTGGCATTTCTGAACTATAATAGACCTATTTGTGAGTTTGTGTATAGAACACTGCATGTCCCTTGTTCACATGCTCTATATCATAAAGCACAAAACCTAAATGCCACCATCAATGGATTAAGTATTTTACATGTTGTTATAGAACATGAAAGAATTAAATCTTGTACCCAGGTCCTTT
Organism: Perccottus glenii; assembly: GCA_024416835.2. Lineage (NCBI taxonomy): Eukaryota > Metazoa > Chordata > Actinopteri > Gobiiformes > Odontobutidae > Perccottus > Perccottus glenii. The sequence continues at coordinate 14,432,367 of CM044549.2, forward strand.
CAAAACTGAATAACAAATCCTCAAAGCAGATATAGTCTGTGACATAAAATCATTATAATAAATCACTAGCAGTATGATTAAACTGGTTGTGGTAAATGGTAATTCAACAGGAAATTTAGCTCAGCATTTTGTAATTAAAAAAATTGGAAGGTATTAATGATATAGATTTTAAGCAATGTATATCTAGATGTTACCAGAAAGAATTTTACAAACCAACTGAACTGGTTTAATTCTGTGGTAACGCTGTTGTTATTTGTATGACATTCATTCAGCGCCACATTTTTACAGACCTAGACCCTATTTTATTCACCCGCAGCTCTATTTGATACTATAGATGCACCAAAATATGGGGCATATTCTGGTAAATATCTTGGGTAGTAAGACATTTCCGATGTCATGCGTTTTTCAGTTTCATCATTTACTGCAGTACATACAGTAGTAGTCTTTTGTCTTTTTGTTTTTACTCTCATGTGCTTAACTCAAAAAAAGGAATTGGATGTCCCTACTTAATTTATTTCCACCCACACCCTTCTGTTTTCTTGTCCTAATATTTGCTACTTCTTTAAATGTGAAACATAAAATGACTCATCCATTAATAGGTTCATTGAGGTAGTCATAAATTATTGGCATTTGCTTTAGTGCTGCAGCAGTTATCGTCAGTGCGTAGGTCTGTGTGTGTAGCCACATGTAGCCCCCTCCCAGCAGAAGCACTAAAACCTCAATCTAAATAACAGATCAGGAGCCGCTGTTCCCATGTCTGTTTGGTTTTTATCTCGTACGTTTTAAGGAACTGATCTGTTGAATTGTTACTCTTGTTGTTGTCTCACACACAAGGCATTTTAATGAAGCTTAAGTTCACTGTGAGGTCAGACACAAATATAATTGGTACTGACTCATGCTGCATTTCAAAACAGTCTGCACATGTGGCTGTTTGACCTCAGTATTTTCACCCTGTAGAGAAAAGTTTGTTATCATTTAAATTTGATATCACTCCATCTTGCATGCTGCTACCCAACATGATCCTAGATAACACAAAACATTCAGTTTTCTTTTTTACTCGAGGTGGTAAACTGTGCTTTGTTGTCTTTATTCACTCGCAGGAGAGACGCACCAGCGAATGCTCAGGGACACGGTGAAGGATGCATCGGAGAAGGCTAAGGAGGCCGCTAAGACGCTCGCAACAGCAGCTACCGTCCCACAGAAACCCCAGCAGTACGTATAGCAAGTCCAAGCAGTGGGGCAGAAACACAGGGTTCTGTGGTTGACTCTCGCCTTCCTCGAATTGGTTTGCTGGGATCGCAACAGAGGCTGCTCCACATCCGTCTTTCTCTCTGTTCCCTCTTTGAGTCTCAGGTTTTGAGCTTTCATATGAGCTTTTGTTTGAACTTTCTGACTTTGATCAGCTACAAGCTTAAGTTTAATTCCAAATGCACACGTTTGGCTAATATGAGCCAAACACATAATTTATATATTTTCTAAGTCGTATTCCAGGATTTTGGGAAAGAAAAGGCTGTATGTGGTACTTGTTCAAATACAAGTGGATTTTAGTGTCAAGAAAAAGTACATTTTAATCAAATAATAAAGCCTTTACTGAACAAATAACACAAGTGCATATGCCTTTCTAGCAGTACATTACATACATACAAGCAACTTTCAGGCAGCTAACTTGGCTTCATACTTTAGTGGAACACACTATAGTATCCCAAAAGAAACACGTATAGTATTTTACTTTATTCTAGACATGCTTTGTTTTTTACTGGTATAATATTACCAACACTCAAGGACCACCTACAGCATTTCTTCAAAGGTCCTGGAATATTATTTAAGCTATTTATGCAAAGAACAGTACAAAAACAATCTGGCACTTTGTCACGCTTCATCAACAGTCTTGTAGCTATGTTTGTTCATTTTTACTTATTTATATCATTGTTGTTGAGTTCATATTGCTTGAGAAAAGTCATTACACCCCACTGTGGACATATCACTGTAGGGTATGATTTAATGGATAAATCACACCCTTTTCATTTACAGCAGCACTAGATATGTTCTGAAAAATGTGGGTATATGTTTTGAGTTGTTGAACACAAGTGCACGTTTGTCTTGGTGAAAACATACAAAATGTTTCTAAGTGACTTAAAGCTGAACTGTCCTGAAGTTTTCATGTCTGTGATGAGCAACTGACTGTTTATTTTTTCACTTTTTTGCCCTTTCATGTGAAGATAAATATACTTAATGAATGCATTCCATTATGAATAGATTTTGAAATGTATTGCTGCGAGACTTGAATTATAGAATTATAAGTAAGTCAGGATTACTCTAACATTTGTACAACTGGAATTGTTTATATATGTATTTCAAGCTTGTGGACATGTTAATGGTGACTTTTGAACGTAATTCATTTTCTTATTTTCTAGTTTTTGTTGTTAAAATAAGCTAAATAAAATTGTTAAAAAGAATTTATGCTATACAGTCATCTTGCTGCCACAAGTGACCGCATTTAAACTCTGACTTTTAATATTCCACTTTCACAGCTGCACAAACAGGAAGTCGCATTACATTTGAGCAGTCTTATTCCTGCAGCATTGTTTTTGCCATCCTCCTCACTCTGTTCAGAAGTCATTTCACCAGCAAGAATGAGACCGTCACAGCTTTTTTTTATGTATAAAACCTTTTAATTATCTTACAATGAGAGGATACACAATACCTTCAAGTGTTGCCAAAGTGTAGCCAGCACCAGGTAGTCGTGTACAAACATTCACACAAAATAACACAAAAAGGAACTTATATAACATCTTCTGAATGCATATAAGACTTCCGCTAAAAAATAAAAAGGAACATATTCACAGGTCTCTGGCACAGAACTCTCCCTACTCCACACGGTGCGTCAGCCCGAGCTCCACTCTCCGGAAACACTGACCAGCCCCACTACTGTTTTTGCTGGTGTCACGTCTGACTCTGAAGCATAGCATAAAGGTAAAGATAAAAATCAGAGAAGAAAAGGAGGAGCTGAACCCTACAGTTCGTTTATAGTTAAAGCAAAGTGGAATTATATTGAGGAAGTCTTACTAATGTTACAGAATGGAAGGTTTCAAAGTGTGTATTTGGCAGGAATAATCTTTTCATAGCAGGCTTCTCATTTCAAACTTTTGCACTTTGACCCCAGTTCTCTGCAGACTGTCCTTTGTAAATGTGTGTGTGTGTGTGTGTGTGTGTGTGTGTGTGTGTGTACTATTATTTCATCCTCTGGGTCTCTTTCTCTCACAGTCTGCCCGCTGACTTCCCCAAAATAATATCACACTGTGCTTTTGTGCAGTCAGAAAACACACACTCTGAAGTAAATCTCTTTGCAACAGTCACATGAAAGCAAAAATATTGTCTTGTAAGTCTGCACTCAACGCGCTCAGCAATGTTTGTAAGTGAGCCCCCGTCTCTCTGAAGACGTGCAGTTCAAATGATGCTTTGATCTCAATAGGACTTCAATAAAAAGCCCCATGATCATTTATCTTGACATAAATGTTCTCCTTTTTTTGTAATAAAAAGGGTGCCAGTGGCCACTCCGAGTTGAGCTAACAGTCGTATATATCGGTACAATCTCGTTTTTTGCAAGAAAATAACTTTTATCAAGGCACATCATCAAAGAATTTCCATAACAACTACCCATCAAGCTTTGAAACCAAGTGTTCCCACGTCCCAGACAAAATGCATGCATACGCAATCCAGTCAATCTTCAAGTGTGCTATGTACATTTTTCAATGATGCCACTGAAAAATTATAATCTCATATCTGGCCCTAGACAAGTCCATTCAGTCTGTCTTTGTCTGCCACTTTTCTATCAGGGAGGTTCTGTGCAAGAGAATCATCTTATTATGCCATTCAAATGGTTTTACTCAGTTGTTCTTTTAACTGAAAAAGGACATTGTTTTTGCTACAACAGTCATGTACAAATCTTTGACATGAATGTAAACTCTCAATGACAAAACAGCTGTTTTTCTCCAAATAAAAAAATCTTGACTTTTTTTGCCCTCCTGCAGTGTATGAAGAGAGTGCAGATAGGAGGTAAAATTCATCAAAAACAATAAAGAGTTGGTCACCAAAATGCACCACAGAGTCAAAAAGCAAAACCAGCTTGTCTTGTCAAGAAACCAAAATAAAATCCCACCCCCTCCCTCAGAAAGCACATGATGGTAATATTGCTGTGTCTTCAGAGCTTCCCCTGATCAGTGGGTAACACTATTTAGGGACGGACCACCGGGAGTGCGGAGGATAACACCTTAAGCTGCCATGGATAGAATTATTCTTTTATCGCTCCTCTTTCCCGGTGATTCCAAACACAATGTCAACATATAGCTAATATCTAAAATTAAAATAATCGAGAGCTTCAAGCCCGAAAAGTTTGAACCCCGTTGTTGACAGTTGAGGGCGACTGGAAGCTGCCACGGGAGTTTTACCAGTGTGTGTGTGTGTGTGTGTGTGTTTTTTAAATGATAGGTGGGCGTTGAGGGCGAGAGCAGGGAGCAAACAACAAATAAGAGTCAGTAGAGGTCTAGAGTCGGTGTATCATTCCAACATTTGATATTAAACTGAGAATCAAAAATGTAACAAATAAGAAATGCTTTACCAATTGTATTATTTTTTTGACCCATTCCCCCTCTGCGTACATTTGAAAGGCACCATTATATGTAGAAGTGGTGTGACTCTTTGGAACGAAATAGACAAAAACATAAAAGGTGTAGAAACATTACTACAATTAAAAAATTATATAAGATAAGTATCTTGAAAAAATACTCAGAAGTGTAATAACAAATTATAAATGTAATAAATAATATTAATTTTAAATAATTTAAATAATTTGGTTAAAAAAATTGGATTTACAAATAATCCAAATAATTGAATGAGCCAATGGCATTATAGTCATATTTCCAAAAGAAATATAACAACAAAAGTAAGGGACTGCAGTGTGCCTGAGTAGTAGCTAAAAAATTTAACATCACAAGAGCAATGGGTCATTTTTAAAAGTTCTAATTCAGATCTCGGCATAACATCTAAAGTCCAAAGACAAACTGACAGAAAGTCATTTCATTATAGGATTCTCGGTTGAAAATGAAATGAAGGAATGACATAGTATGACTTATCAAGGGCCTAAGTTGATTTTTCGCTCTCATTTTGGAGGTCTTCTGTTCACATGCCCCCCTTGCTCGTTCAAGTGTTTTGGCATGGTGAGGGTTGTAATAGTCGCTTTCAGCCCCGGCCAGAGAAGAAGAGCGGGGTCAGGGGGGAGAGGAGTGTGTTTCCAGGGGTTGACGACCTGAGTAGGGGGCGACGGGGTGAAGAACAGGATGAGGATGGAGGAGGTCGAAGGCTCACCAAGGCACAGAATGACAGCAGGAGAGTCATCCGAGGGAGAGGGGCCAGTGTTTGGGCACCCCTGACCCCACTCTCCCTTCAACAAGCCTGGCCTCCTGTCGGTCTGTCGCTCATATATAGATTTATATAGATAGAGATATACATAGATATATTCACTCTTTTTTGTCTTTCATTACAAGAGAACATTTAGGAAAATATAATACAAAATTTAATACAAGAAATATAGACTACACTGGCTACATCACTTTAAGTGACAAGTAGCTTCTTTTGTAAGCAACTTTTTTCTTGTCTTTTGAGTCTTTTGTAGATTTTTTTTGTGCAGACCCGCCATGCGGGACTGGCCCCTTTTTTCCAAGTATTGGGACGCCAAGCTCTAAAGACTTTACAATTTATAAAGGGTCAGAGAGCGACAGAAGCGCCTCCTCCGTCAATAGTGACTATTGTGCATTAAAAAGAGTTTTCATCTACATTGGTCATCAGCAGTGCCCAGAAGCTACAGGAATAGCAGTTAGCCAGAGTAAAATCAGATTAGTCTTTTTGTTACAGGATAAAAAGTACTGAAAATGATTAGTTTGACTAAGCTAACTAAAAGAGAAAAATCAATAGAGCTGGCTTCTTTTTTTCTTTTTTCCCACAGCTTTGACTTGTTAATCTGAACAAATTCACTCACAGGCCAAAAAAGAATCAGTGCTGTAGAGAGACACTAATTGGGGGATGGCAGCAGTATTGCTCACTCTACGGAATAAAAAAATATAAAGACGTCTCCTGTAACACCTCATGGTCCACCAGAATCTCACCCAGGAAGCATGCCTCCTGTGGTTATTGCTACATCAATGAGCTACTGAGAAAGAAAACACCAGATTTTCATAAATCTTTAGGTGATAGAGTTTGAGGCATCTGTGAGGCAACTCTTTTTTAGTTGACACAGTAGTCCATCCACACCATAGGGTGGTATAGTGTAGTGGTCAGTAGTGTGGATTAGTGGTTAGGCAGCCCAACCAGAAGGAGACGTGACGATTTGGACAGTAACTGTACATCTATTTACATTTCGATTTCTCTAACAGCGCTGGTACTTTTTTACTTTGCCACATTCCATGATCTGAGCAGAATTAGCAGCTGTAGCTACTCTGCCAGTTTGTAGGGAAGACTTTTAAGGTCTAATAGAACATATTTTCAAAACGAACACATAGAAATGCTATATTTTCCACTTTTAACCTTTCTCAAACTTAGTTCAAAGCATAGTGTGTTTTCATTTCATTGTTAAAATGCATTTCTTCGCCTGGCTGTCCTGCACACTTTATAAAATTGTGATTAACAAGTCAAAGCTGTCACCACACCACAGAAGTCCTCCCAAAAAACCACAAACTGCTCTGATCTCTGAGCCTGCGGCAAAAAACTGTGTTAGGGTTTTGTGAGGGCAGCGGGAGGGCAGGGCGTGTCAGGAGAGACAGGTTGAGGCAGGATACAACAGGGTGAGGTAGGGTGAGTGGTCTAAGGAACGGGACGAGGAAGTGCAGGTGGAGGGGTGGTCGGGAAGTGGCACCCGGGAGCCTTGTGTGCTTTTAGGAGAACAGAGTGTACCGCCGCCATGGACCAGTCCGGACTGGTCGGGGAAGTGGAGGGGAGACATGAAAGGGGGTGACGGGATGGGATGGATGAGCGCCGGTCTAACAGTGGTGCGGCTGCAGTCTGTGGGAATGTGTGGCCGAGTAGCTGGTGTCGCTGGAGCTGCTCTGGAGGCTGTAGTGGTCCTCCTCCTCGCCGTCGCTCACACTGTCCACGCTGTCCGCCTCTACGGGTGTGAACTCCATGCCCTCAATGTCTACCTCTGTCAAGACACAAAACAAGAGACAGGGCCGGGGTTATTCGTCTTTCAGAGTTACGTTTTACTCCAAGCAAAATTTATAGAGAACCACACAAACAAACAAGATTTTGTTTATTGTGGTATTTTGTTTTTAATGGAGCATATTCAATTTTTTTCCCAATGACATTTTTCTGATTGCAGTGGTTCTAAAAGTGTCTGTTTGACATTTTTATTACTTTGGGAAAAATTACTGAGATGTATAGTTTCAGGTCATTACAGTCTGTACTTTTTGGTCCGTATAGTAACAACCAAAATGCATTTGTGAACAATATGAAAAACTGCCTTTTTGATTGACATGTGTGGTAACCAGAGACTCTCCATTTGCACTGGTTACTTTTAATGTAGGACAAATATAGTATGGTATAACTATAATGTAATTTTTTTAATGTGACAGACCCGTTTGCACTGAATTCATGAGGACAGTTCTGTGGATTAAACTGGGATGCCATTAACTCTGGGCAAGCTGGCAGATCTTTGTGTTCTCCGACCGCTAATCCCTGTTCATTGATAAACAACTGAATGTGTGTTTACCCCAGCTGGGATTAGTCAACACACTGCAACAGTTCAAACTACGCATTCCTGCAGAGTCTATACTGTGGCTTGGACTTTGAGGGTAAAAACGCTCACGTTAAACCTGTACGACTGCTGTAATGACAAACTTATTTTATACTATCTGTGACTAATATTAAGCTGAACCCAAACATGGAAGAGTAAACACAATCACTCACACTGAAAAAACAGCACAGGAGCTAACAGCCATTAGAGTCTGATTTGTTATCACTAATCTGGGATGTTAACCTTTGACCCCGGGGATCACCTACAAATAGAGCAGTGGCTAATCAGCAGCGGACTTTTCACTTGTACACAGTAGGCCGCAGGTTATCAGTAGAAAACGAGAGGATGACTGGTTGGAAGTGGAGATATCAACAAAGGCAGCAGGGTTGAGCAGCCATTTTCAGAACACCGGATGCTCCCTGGAAAAACGAACTCCCGCTTCTCGTATACATACACTGAGCTATAGCTCGTCTGCTGATAATTTACATGAGGGGATCTACATTTCATTTTCATTAACCATTGTTATTCTTAGCCGTGACCACATCAAGGCCCAAAATGAACCCAATGATAAAGTAGAGCAGCACGTTGCAAACTGAAACTTTAGTAAAAGGCAAAATGAAAGTTTCAATTTAACCAAGTCTGAAACAGCTTTTACTGTACCTTTTCTGAAATCCGAAGGTCCCAACAAAACAAGGTCCCAACCAAGCTTTATTATACTAGTATATTTATTTATTTATTTTCTTAAACAACACTTTCTATATCTATATGATTTTGTGAGTACTGTGTTTCTACACACAAGAGAAGATTAAGAAATTATATGAATACACTCAAACCAATAGAGGCTGATATTACTAACAAGGGATTACAACCAACTGTATATTTGGTGAATATTGCAATGTATTAACAATATCACTTTAGATATTTTACCCTGGGCCAAGTAATTACTCAACTTAAATTTGAATATCAGCCACTTTAAAGGACGTTTCTGACATATTTGCCAGAATTATTCCTATTCATTTGCAGTTTCAGTTAGTCTTATGTTCCATTTAGGTTAAAAGAGCGAGACACCAAAAGGGTCAGCCACAGGGACAATATATAGTTGTTGAATCGGTCAAGCCTCAAGTAAATAGACATATCTTGCACATCTAGATATTAGATAAGAAAGTTTAAAAGTTTATATATATATATATATATATATATATATATATATATATATATATATATATATATATATATTTATATATAGTGCAGTTCTACAGGAAATAAGAAAACAATGGCAGTATAGTGACATATTGACTAATATCCAGAACCATAGAACTCAATGTGAAAGGCCTTACACATACCATACAAACACATTTTTGTATCTGTGTGTGTGAATAAAAAGAAACTTGCATGTATCAATTTGAAAATGCACACACTTAAAATATATCTCACTTGAAAGACTATTTTGAATACCTTCACACACACAGAGTGGTAAGTCTGAGTTTCGTGTACCTTGATCTGAGTCGGTGGAGATGGTGGAGCCCATGCTGTCGGTGCGGATGCGCTCCACAGATCCCGACACAGACAGCTGCTCGAGGCGACGTTTGAGGTAGCGGTGCTCTCTCTGCAGCTGCTCCTTCATGTTTAAAGCCTTCTTGTCCTGCTCCTCCAGCTTCTGCACAAACACAGAAACGAGATTCAATGATAACCTTTTTTGCTGAGGCAAGTTAATACAGTGTTCCCATTGTTATTTTACTGTTTCGATCAAATAAACGTGAAGTGTTCTTTTCTATTATCAACTGCTCTTTAGGACATTTCCAAAGTTACAAAACTGAAAAACATGTACCATTAAAGAGCCCAGACAGAAAATTCAATATCAGACTTGTGAAACATTTGATTCATTATGTCCTTGGATTAAGATGCCGATTTGAATGTGAAAGTTCTCTGTGGTGAATCAAAGCAACAATCAATCTCCTGTGAAACGAGAAGAGGAGACACAAACGCAATTACAAGAAGTAGCGCACATCTTCTCAGCAAACATGCGAGATAAACAGGAAGTGAAGGGTTAAAACTGGCTGGGTCTGAAATTTCCATCGACCACACTCTAGCACTGTCAGTACTGAACATCTTTGGCTAATCTCTTTGCACGTAGATATTTCACACTGTTTCTCCCGTTTTCTTTTCTGTTTGATGTGGAAATGGTTTGAGAAGTGTAACATGAATGCTGGTCAGGAAAATGTATTATTTAACCTCGCTGTGTTTGCAGTACCTTAATGTGCATCCTGGCCCTTTTGAGGAGGCTCAGTGTGGTGTGTCTTGTGCTGTCTGGACCCAAAGGCACCAGCTTCTTCAGCTGTTCCAAGTACAGCCGTAGTTTGGCACGTCTGCAAACGCACAAAAAGTCAGGTGATTCAGTGCACACCCACCAGGAGACACCTACATCTACAGCAGATTTCTAAAGGCCAGAAACTATTGTCAGTAGAGCTAGATGTTTTCACTTGGATGATAAAAGTGGCATGTTCAGAGTTGCAAATCACTTCAAGCGTCATCTTTGTCTATCTGCAACACAAGACCATAATCTGGATAAACCGTCACTACGACCACAATAAACCTAATCAGAAAAATTAAGCCAGAGTCGAGCACACAGGAGACCACAGTGAGTTTTCAGGAAGGGCGTTGTCAGGGTTTCTCGCATAAAGACCCTCTCAGTTGTCCAGTCCTGTCTGTTTCACTGTCTGCTACAGGTGTGAATGTGTGTGAATTGGCTGAATGGAAGCATCATGTAAAGCGCTTTGGGTGCCCAAGAATGGGTACAAAAAAAAAAACGTTATATAAATGCACACTATTTACCATTTTAGAGGTCAGCCAACAACGGCCTGTCAGCAACCAGACAGGGAAAGACATCATTCTCAGAGACTAAACATCATATTTCTTCTGAGTAAGTGTAAGTTTCATGTAAGTATGTCACTATAATACGTTTCATCAGACATTATCAAGTGAAAATATATCCTTGCGTTTAGAAATTACAGTCTGGTGGTGTGCCAAAGATATCAACGTCCAAATGGTGATGTTTTATGTTTTTATAGTTGCGGTTTTCTGTTCAGTTGACTTAAGTGGGATATATAATCCGGAGGAGCAACTTCTTTACCCTCTGACAGCATGAATGACCGTTTTGGTGCTATTTTCCAAGCTTCAAGCAGCTGGACTCAGTTAGCTCTGGTGCCATTCACATACTGCACCGTCTATTTTATCTGCTCAAGCTGTAGAAAATAAAGCAAAGGGACTGTCTGAGTTTGTGTTTGAAGAATCTTGTAACACAGATTCCCTATAGCACCAGAATGATTAGTATTTGCGTCAATAAATGTAGAAAAGTGACCTTTGTGCTGTATTTACCTCTCTACAGGTGCATACAGGCGTTCCCCATAAAGGCCGTGTGAAAGTGCTCTGGGCCTTTTATTTCTTCCTCTCCCAGGGGGCAGTCCACTCCCCCCATCCTGTCTACTGCACCCCTCCAGTGCTCTGCTCCACCCTGCCAACAGCAACACACCCTGGTCCCACTGGAAAACAAGTGTCTTGTGAGGACAGGGGCAGGGGCCCACCTTCAACCTGCCCAGACCACAGCCACATGAAGCACTTGGATGGTGGCCAGGGGAAGCAGAGCACAGGAAGGAGCTGGGGGTCTGCAGCAAGGAATAGACTGGGGGGTGTTTTTTTTTGGGAATGGAGCAGGGTCCGAGCGACTGGACGCTTTGAAAAAAGGGTTCTTTGAGTGCAGTGTGCTCAGCTGCACTAGGCAGGCTCCATACACATCATCCAAGGGTAACTTGAGCCAATGGGCAACCATCTTGCACCCTCTAGTCCCCCTCCCCTCCCACTCTTGTAATGAAAAACAAAAACAAGGCGTTTCCCAAATACTCACTACCTCGCTCAAAAAGCTGCCGTTTTTACCAGCTCATTCACGACAGCCCCACCTGTGTGCTGGCCACATATTTTACCTGGCAGTGCTCTCTGACCACATGAGAGGAGAACAGAGCACTGTTGGTATTCAAAATCCAGAACTGACACTTCTTTTCACTGCAGCCCCAATCAAAAACAGACGTGAAGCTACTCCACTGATCTTACAAAATCTGTGTACTCATCTAAAGACATACCCTGCCCATGTTTCAACACAAAAGTCTTTTGAGGTCAATGTAAATACAACTGTGAAACCTAGACACAGAATATGCTTTTATCAAAACCAGTTGGACAATGTATTGCCATAATACGCCTTTAAAAGATGTGTCAATGACATGACAGGACAAATATCTGAATAAAGCCTGCGTAGAGAGTAGATGAAGTTAAGGAAAGGTAATTGATCTAGATGCTGTAAGAAATTTATACGAAACAAAGTGCAGTCAATACAATCTCATATTGAAATTTAACAAAAAAAACATTTTGGGAAGTATTAAACCCTCGTACAATAATAAGTTTTCACAGCGCATTTATATTACCACAACACAATTAGAAGGACCAATCAACAACAGCCACAGTAGAAAGAGGACAGCCATTTTCATAAAGTATGTATATTGATAGGCAAAGTATCAGGTATGTAAGTGTTTTGTTATCTAATAATGGGTCTGGAATAGCTGTATGCAACACTGCACAGATTCTCCTGTAAACACAGGCCCTGATTAAACCTGGCAGTGTCCCTGACAGGCCGTCTCTAGCAGCACATGCCCCGGGCCGATACACACTATTCTCCTTCAGTGAGCAGCACAGGACCCTCCCTCCCTCACGTTTATTATTCCTTAGCCAAGGCCCGGTCACGCAGTGTTTATCAGCCTGCCTCAAACAGCCGTGTCATGGCACCATATGAACGTGATTGTTCGGTTCATGAAGGAGGGCGGGTGTTTCAAGCAGCCACACAGTCTGCATAGTTTGGAATCACAGCGCATTTTTCAATTTGTTTAGGTTAGAGACAAGAAACTGTTTGATTTTTCAATGGTGTGAGATGCACTGGTGTCACACATAAGAGTAGGCATGTTCTTGGCACAACACAAGTCCACTTTGTGTGTCTTATAAACAACAACCTTTTTATTTTATTGTCAAGTCATCATAGATATACAGGCCATTTACACAACACCAAAATGCAAACGCTGGCCGGTTGAGTAATCAAAACTATCTGTTGAGAACGCTGTCATGACGTCATTCAGATTAGAGTGAAATTCACCATTGTTAACGCAACAGGCATTAAATTCAAGAAGTAATGGCAGCGTTTTTAAACATGGTGTTTTCTGGAGCAGTGCTGATAAACTTAAACAATTGTTGTACTACTGTACTGTAGTTAGTATTGTAATACTAACAATATTTATAACAAAATTGAGTATTTGGAGGACAAAAACACAGTATTTTGTGATTGTTGTTCTACTTTATGTGTATAGTCAAGCAGCCAACAGAAGAAGATCAATAATTTTGGGTGTAACTTGTTATTTGTAGTTTGTTGTTGAATGAATGTTGAATGATGCTTAAAGTGGTATTTGGATTTTGTTGGTTAATGTGTAAGTAGTGGGTTTCAAGTTTCAAGACCAAGTAAAAAAACAAATCTTTAACTAGCTTTACTTTGCACAAAAAGCCCATCTGACTGTTCTCACATGCATAGTACCACGAGATAATTTGTGTCTGATCTCTGGCCTCACCCCCCCCCAAACTCCCCGCTGTCATCAGATGTAGGGCTCGCCGCCAAAACAAAGCAAAGGCGCAAGAGAATAAAAAAGAGGAAAAGCAAAAAAAATAATAATAATAACCTTTTCCTCTGAAAGCTGCTCTTTGCTGAAACTGGAACAGGCTATTTAAACTGCTGACTGGTGCTGCAAGGTTAGAAAGTGTGAACCGGGCTTTTCACAAAGATCGGCTCACGGTTAAAGTTTTTGAGAAAGAACAACAGTGAACAATGTTTTTTTGCTAAACTTTGGGATATTTAAAAAAATATATACTGTGTATTACATTAAAAAAAACTTCTAACAGGTGACTGGTGTGTTCTGAGAAAGCAGAGACCAACAGGCCTCAAGAGCTTACTTGTTGCACTGTTTAATAAGCTTGCTGCAGTGCATTCCTCACCTGAACGCATCAGGAATGACCACACTGGCCAGACTCACCAAACTAATGCCAAAGGTCATTGGAAACACAGCTACAATGTTTCCTCTTACTACTAAGTCTTGTTTAGATTGGGACCATTGTAAAAGATAGATACTGTATAAATACATATGTATATAAACACCGTGCTTGATGATATTGAAATATAATATAATAACATATAATATGTTGCAGCACTGTAAACGTAGCACTTATTAAGAAAATGAATGCCATTTGCAAAAAGTAATAGCACAAGTAGTTACTTATAAACATCCATTTGGGTTTCAAACAGTCATTTCCTGACCTAAATATGATCTAACAACAGAGATGAGCATGTGCAGTTTTCTGGTGCGTGGGTTTATAATTTGCAGCTGAGATGAGATCACTTTGCTTCACCTTCAAAAATTAGGTTTGTCTGTTTAAAATCTCAACTTTGAGCTGTGTCTCTAAAAATGTATTCCCATGTCAGTTTAAAAGTAAAGTTTAAAAGTAGAAAAAAGAATCCAACTTTTTATTCTCCTGCTAGTTTTAAGAGTTGTTTACTGCCGGGCTGAGCCATGTGTGTAATGTCAAGTGAAAGTGGGGGCTGCTTCGCGTGTGTGCAGATCTCTGTGGTGAGGTGGTGGAATTCTGGGGTTGCCAGGGGAGTGGTCCCACATCTGGTCGGCAGGTTTCTGGGGTAATACAAATGGAGGAGGACTGGAGATGCAGAGGGACCCTATAGCCGAGGGCCTGTCTGCAAACACAACACACACAGACCGGGTCTTTCAGCGGTCCTTCATCAGTCTGCCTGTCAGCCCCGGAGCCCTGCCCTCAACATATTTACATTTAACAGAGATCTGATGAGCAGTCTTCGAAAAGCAACAGAGTAAACAGACGTGCTGACAATGACATAGCGACCTGTTTTGTCATGCTGCAATAGACAGCAGAAGAATAATAGTGTCGGGGATGAGTAATCTGATGCAGTAGTAAGGGTTGACTTTACAAAGCCTGTGGACAAAAACAGGTTTATATTTTTGTCCTTTTCTTCCAATAACATAGCACAAACACATTAGGATTAAACAGATACATGGTCAGCTTTTATTTGCAAATGACCGAAATACTAACCTCAATACTTTTAATCTGCAAATATAGCAACTGTAAATACTCAATTTGGGTATTAAGACATCCCTACTTTACAGGTCATATTGTAAATCTACATACCGTGTTAGCATCACTTGCTATAAAGTTGTATCTATGGCTAATCCTGCTTTGTATTTACATAACTTCTGCCCAGTTTGTCTACAATTCAGCTTTTTCAATAAATAGAGATCTCATGTACCATCTCTGAAGTGTCTCTGAACTCATGAAAGACAGTGGTTTGCCACACTGCCCACGCCGCAGACAAAGCCAGACAAGGAGGGAGACACGAGATGCTTTTATCAAGCTGATATGAAATGTCAGTGGTTTGTTTGCTGTCGCCGAGGATGCCACACCCACCCGCTGTGTGCAGTGACAACTGTTGCGCCACGCCAACGGATACAAGGCACCCATAAACACATTCTCCTGTCGACAGGGACATGGAGTTCACTCTCACATAACTTGTCTCACACGCAAGCAGCAAACAGAAACTTGAAAGCATAACTAAAGCACAGGGAGGGGGCTTGTTAGCTCACGACACATGAAATAACACTAAAGAGAAGCTTCTGAAGTCCTTCACTGCTGATTAAACGACAGGAAATGGCAGCATTAAGCACTGTATTGTTCACTCATCAGTAGCATTCCCACAAAGCAAACTGGCTTTTCCACAAGGAATGCTCGGGAATGCCTCGTAATTCGATTTATTTGATTTCTTTCATGTACTGTAACAATCCCCTGTGCGAGTGCAGCTCATTACCAAATCCCTTCCCCAGCAAGCTAGGTAGTTTACACTGGTGTTAACCAAAAAACAGATGTCAAACAGAATTTAAAGAGTGTGAGAGCAAAAACAAGAAGGCGGGGTATCTCTGAATCATTTCAACAGAGTCGAATGACAGAGCAGTGCATTAATTGGCTTCCTGTGTGTGATTCAAGAAGTGCATCTGCAAATGTTGGACGGACTAGCAGAGACAAGTTCTGGGAGCTCGATAAACACATTCCCCTGAAACGGGTCGAGAATCTCTGCCTTTATAATGAATCTCTGTCACTGATTAACTCGGCATGATCTAGTGGCACGTAAGACGCTTCCAGATTGTGTTTACTGTAAAAGTTGGTGTACGCTCCAAAAAAGAGCTTTCAAAAGCAGGAACAAGCAAACATTCAGAGCTTAGCTGAAGACTAAAAAAAAAATTGCTGTGTTTGTTGTGATAGAAACTGTGCTGTATGTGGCTACAGCTGCATTCTAGTAATACTTAGCCTGCTACTTTTGTGACCCTCATCCTCCAAAAATCCTTCCCCCTCAAATAGTCTCTCTTACTTAACTCCACATTCCAGTGTATATGTGCATGTTCCGCTGACCTGAATTTCAAGCTGCCTGTCCGTCACTCAGGGCCACCACGTCAAGTACAGCTCAGATCAAACCATGAACGTACCAATCTACAATCAATTTACACTCTGCCCATTTCTACTTCTGTGATTATGATTTGTCCTAGCCCTTGAAAAGCTCCACAGCTACGCATGCACCTTGTTTTTAAGGGCATCCTGTCCTGCGTTTTTTATGAGTTTCAGCTGCCCCCGGCCAAGTTCACTGACACAGAAAGACGACATGATACCTGAGAGGGAGCAGGAACGTTCTCACCCTGAAGTCTGCAACAGTCACATTCACACACTCAAATAACACTGTGTTTAGAGCATCGTCCTCGGGCCTCAAACAAACATATAATCAACCTATAATAAAACGATAAAAGTGGCTTAATGATGCCATCGATTGCTTTGACCCCAGAGAGCTAGGAACCAATAACCTGAGGCAAGAGAGAAATTCCAGTTAATTCCTATTTAATTAGGGCTATATGGTATAATGTTTCAGTATATAATAAGTTCACAGCTTGTATCATGCTAGAGATACAGGTTTAGTGTAATTATTACTTAATTGCATAATCTTGTTTTGACATTATGATATGAGTGTCCTTAAAATGCAAGTAAGTATTAAAGGCAGTGTAAAAGTTATGTTGTGTGTATGAAACTGAAATTCTATTTTGCTAACATTAATATTTATACATTAATATTTATTAATTTGAGTATTTTTACTTTTATGGTTTAAACTATGGGGTCTGATATGTAAAAATATTTTCATCACTGTAATACATTTGTAACTCAATGGGACACAACTTAAGTGCTAGACTAAGATTTTTTTTCAGTCTGCATTAGGAAAATCTGTAAAAACTATGATGAATATTGCTTTAACAATATAAGAATTCAAATCCATTAATTGATCATTTTTGAAATGCTGCAAAGTATTCTGTCCGCAAATGCTACCTAATTTGTTTTGTGAATTTGTTTTCTGATTTGTTTTTAGTTTTTCATTTTGTATATTTGTTTATTTTTCTTGTCAAGCTGCACTGACAATCAAAAGAAGCAAAACAAATAAATAATAATAAAAAACACAGGCCCATCTATTCATTTTTAGTTAAAAAATGAATAGAAGGGCCTGGTTCAACTATAGCTTTTAGTTTGAAGACTCTGGAGCAACAGACACACAACAGGACAGATGCTATACTGAACAACATGTACGACACTGCATTTGGATTTTGAACAAGAGACCACAAGTGGATTAGTGAACTGCAGACAGAACGCCACAAGAATAAGACTGTACTATCAATCAGTCCATGAAAGATGACATTTCTTTTTCATTTATTAGAAGAGACCCTCTTGGGGATTAATAAAGTTAAATTGAAAGTTTTAATTGGGTCTAAAAAGATGATTGTATCCCAAGTTTCACTAATATTCCAACCATTACATAGGTCTTAATGGTTGGACATACAGTACATTATTAATTGCTGCAGGTTATTAGTTGCCCATGCAGGGCTAATGACTCTGGGTCACCACACAGAAGGAATGCAACCAACTGTGTGACATTTGAGGAAGTACAAAATCTACATGCACATATGTGAGCACGTGAATGTCACACACATTAGATGATGGAGGGAAAAGAAACACGTGATTAGACTATAGCTATATTGTTTAAACCTACTATTGATTTATGATATTTGCACAATTTATGGTGCGTGACAAAATGCATCTTTACTGGATTAACAAGCCCTTCAAAGTTTGTCATGTTCTTGATAAATTCACACAAAACAAAGAGAAACTGCTCAGATGGCTTTAGTCAGACGGGCCGGAGCGATGATAAAGGCCCTCTGTGAGAGCCCAGTGCTGCTCTTACTGCCTCAGGTTTCTGCTGACTCAGAGACTTTGAGGGGGCCAAGAGAAGATCTGCACCAGGAGGAGGGGAAAAACATACGAGGAGAAAAACAGATGTGGCCTTTGGAGTAAGAGACAAAGAGGTGAAGTAACAGGGGCCATGCATGGTTTTCCCTCCTATTGACACTGCCATAACTCAAACAACTCAGCTCAGGCCCAGAACAGCCTTAAACCACACACACTCACACACACACAGACACACATGTAACACACACACTCACACACACATATATATATAAAATATGCCTCCCCTGTTCATACAGACGAGTAAAAACAGATTTGCATAAGTTTATAATCTGTCATCATATACATCCTACTGGTTAGTTCTCTTGTTAATCTGTCTGCCAAATCTGGACTCTCACTGTGTGTGAGTTCATAAATGAATGAGTGTGGATATAAATAGCCTTCTAAACCTTTGTTTCAATTTGGAGAAGCATGTTCACATGCCAGACATTCAGTTGTCAGATTTCTGGTAAACAGGTGATATGTGGGAAAGCAAAACGTCAGTAGTTTCATAATCTCTTGGCCTTGCTAGAAAAGGAAACTTGTGGCTCGGACGCCTCTTGACAGGCGTGATAGAGAGCAGTAATGTGAAGAAACCAATGCCAGCGGAGACCGACCGCACAGTAAAATATGGTTTCACACAAACAGCGCTGATGTACCCATCTAATGCTGAGAATAAATTGGTGCAGAGTCACCCACCAGCAGCACACAGGCAGCGCTGTCATGGCTGCACAAGTTCACACTAATAACAGGGCCATGTCAGGACAGGGCTCAGTGGGACTAGGCTGGCACCCACCCAGACGTCTCTTTCTGATAACAGGACAGAAATATAAGCCACCAGGTGTCACTTTTATGAGACACATCCAGCATGCGCATGAAATCCCTGCTGTGCCATGACACAAAGCAAGCACAGTGAAAAATAGAAAGTGTAGACAGCGTACATTTTTAACAGAACTGAATATTAAAGTGCTAGCGAGGTTGTAGATAGTTATTAAAACAGCTTTAGCTCTATTCCATTGTAATGAGTACAAGCTAGTAGCTGAGGACAGTATGCTAGCATCTTCCATCTTCCAATTTTAAAGATTAGGGAAGAAAAGTCTAAACCTAAATTTTGGCAGACTGTGTTTTAGAACTACGTACCTTTTACAGCAGGTGAAGGGATATGGATGTATTTACTTGTTCAGGTAGGATATTGTTTAGTGTTTAAAATTTACCTTTTTTATTTAGTCGTCCAGTACTATGTTACCTACAAGCTAATAAACAAGCTAATAAATGCTAGCTAGAACTGCTATATACCACCAACTAAAAAAAATAGCATATTAAGAGTGTCCTTGTAAAATAGTGTGACTTTTTCACAGAACAAAACACTCAGGACTCACTAAAGCCTTGTGGGCCCTTGTAAGCAGACGTTCACGAGCCACCTTGTCTACCTCGTGAAACATACACTACAAGGATGGCTCTGTGCTGTGATAAAACACAGCAGCACATGACCAAACAGAGACAGTGAGTCAGGCCAAAAGCGACCACACCTCCCCGGAGTGGTGTCTGAGGGCGTGAGTGAGGTCAAGCCCCTTGAAGTGATGGTTGATAGGGCTTAGACATAAGATTAGACATGGTTAAAGCTCAGATAGGAACTGGTCTTACACCCACGAACTGGTTTGACAGGAGGGCAGACTGGTGAGTCAACTGTAAAATGAAATGAACCTAGGAGAGACAAGGTGGAAAACCATTTGCTTTCAATGCTTGCTTTTGCTTTCTGTCTTTAACCCCCCTCCCTCTAATTATAGTGTGCTCTGATTGGTCTGGTGGCCAAATCTATTGTAACTGCTCTAAAACAACAAAAATAATGGCCAATACCACTTTAATAAGATGTTGACTTTTCCTATTGGACCTTGTGGCTACTGCAGAGACCTACTGTTACTTAACTACCTCACTGTGTAACAAGAAATACAACATAAGACAACTGGAGGCCATCTGCCTATGGCCTTTCAATCGCTGTAGGATGAAGCACAGTGAGGTGACATAGTAAGGTGACACAGTTTCACTCTTAACACCTGGATGTTGTTGTAATGACCATATAATTTCCAGCCACAAGTCCAGACAGGGATCTAATCAGGATGCAATGGGTTGCAGAGGACCACAATAATACCTCTTCGGCGCAGGGACTGTCATTAAAGAAGGTGGGCCATTTTAGCTCAAAGTAGCCATTAAAAACATATAAAGGACATAGCACTTGCCTCAACCAACAATGTGACTTGAACAAAGTTTTATTACATCACATGCAAACATTCCATTACTAGAATTACAGTCATGTTTTTATCATAAATGATTCCGATCACAGCATTGAACTGATTTACAGAAAATCATTTTAGAAACCCGTATAGTAATGACGACAAAGGAAGTGAGTAAACCGTCTATGGGACTTTACGGGCACTTGCGTGTCATTTTGCCAGGACATCAGAAACAAACCACACCCATTATCGGACATGAGGTAACCTCTGTGTGTTGACACCTGCAGCGCAGCCCTTGAGTCAAGTGACAGAGGAATATGTCCATACTTGTTTCTCCTAGAGCCGCACTCATACAGTACTCACTCCCAAACATGTGACTAGACCAAGCCTCCACTGGGGTGATGCCGTCTCACGTAGTATAGACCCAACACACCCACTTCTCCCTCATGCTCAAAGTCACATCAGCTGTTTCCTAAATCCTCTGTGGCAACCGTTTTATAAAACCACAAGAGTGGCTTGGTATGTGTTTGCAAAAAGCAGCAGATAATAATGTGCTGAATGACTTTCTCATTTGTCTTGCTTAAAAAGGACCACAATTCAAGTGGTACTCAGGTCCGCGGTTTTCCCGCAGAATTATCCTATTTAATGAAAAACAAAAAAACACCATTTCAGTTAAATAGGCTACAAAGCCATTTAGCTACTGTTAAATAGGCTATATGTTGTTTATTAACCAATGCATAATAACTGTATGTTGGAATGTTAAAATAAAATAATATAAAATTTCCTACAAAACTTACTTTATTAAATAATTATAAATGAATTATTAAATGTATATTATTATTTTAATTCAAGGCATGTTTAAAACTTCAATTAATACGAAAACAGACTGCTACTTTATTTTCTATCCCCCTCTTCTCTGATGCTTCCATTTAATTAACACAATCGAAGATGATTCAACTTCTCCTCCCTCCAGAGAGATTCAACTCTCGTTGGTGCACCAACTTGTGGAGATGTGCCAACGCCTTCCTACCTGCACCAGCTGACTTTTCACTGGGGCAGTGAACGTATGTGTTGAATCATTGTTGTGTGGACAGAAAAAGCAGAAGCCACATATTAGATCGTCACTATAATATATTCTGGGGAAATATTAAGTAAAACTTCAATGGCATACCAAGCTACACGCTTTTTGTGAAAATTGAAATGTCTTAGTCAGAACATAGTTTACACAACTGTCCTGTGTGTAAACTATGGTATATGTGCCTAAATAGAATTAGAATTATATTTTAATGCCATGGAGATACTTGCAAAGCAGTGTTAAACCTATTGTAATCCAAATGTAAGTAATAATGTTAATTAGTATGATATCATTAAACTATTAGGGGTTTTAATTATATGACTTTTGTACATAACCCTGACCCATGACCAATAAAAAAAAGCATCAGGCATTATAATACACTTTAACTTTAGCCTATGAATAACAAAATTCTGAACAATGTCATAGGTCCAAATATTTTGACTGTCTTCCCTAAAGATACCACATCACATTAATTGAACATTGTACACTCAAGTAAAGAAAAAACTGTTTGTTAGTAGTAAAAGGCATGACGGAAATAGAGCGTAATCAGTATTTGCCAGTTTGGAGAAATGACAGGCGAGGCAACATTATACATATGCCCCGCCCCCCGTTTGTAGCGTCAGTCTGGCCCAGATTATCAAATTACTGACAGGATTCCCCTTCCATAGAAGGTAACAATATTCATCCGTGAAACGCAGACAGATCTAATCAACAAGGCGCTGCGCTTTGAAATCAGCTTATTGTTCGTTTTCAGACAAGAGGAATTAACTGATTAAACCTCGGCAGGCCCTTTGAAGATGACCTCTGATGTGATCTGCAACCCGGGCTCTTTTATCATTGAGGCAAATATTTGAGGTTTACCTGTAGCCAACCTTTTTTTATTATACCTGCTATGTGAGGAATGCACAGAGGCTGGGTGGGAGATGCATACTAATGAGTCAAATATGAAAGATGGCAGAGATCAGAGAGCCTCAGATGTCGCCTTACCTGTGTTTTTCCAGCTCATTGTGTGACGATCTGAAAGAGCAAAAAAAAAAACAAGAATGAATGTCATAATATACACACACGTCAGATCACATGAGATGAAGTTTAGAGTGTGTATTGAATTTTAAGCCATGGTTGGATTTGATGCATGACATTTGAAAGAACATACCAAAACAGCAAAGGATTTGGGGAAAAAAATGTGTCAAGAGATCAAAGCGGCTTGGTGACTATAATGCTGCAAGACGGGCCTTATCTGCTTTATATTCATTGGTGGGTCGCTGAAGGCTTGTGTTTGCAGTGGAATTAGGGCAGACACATGCACTTTTAAAAGCTTGACAGTGCACCCTCAAAACAGAATAAAAAGCAGGCAAAAATGTAGCTTTTTTATCTTTTTGGCCACTGATGGACAACTGTTAGTCAGTATGTTTTATAACACACATTTATGGTAAGCTTGGTTGCATTTTAGTTTTAGTCTAACTAGGCCATTACTGGACGGCTGTCTATATTCTATAAGCATTGTAGTCGGAAGTATGTCTCTTATTACTTCACAGACTGACAAACAATTGACATTTTAGCTACTGTTCAAAGTCTGGGGCAAATGCTCTGTGGGAAACTGTGGAGAATGTGCACATAATCTAAGTTCTGCAGTTTATTTGTAATGGCAGAGTATAGATGCATGAGTAACTCAACAACCAACCAAAGTGTGTGGCTTTAAACTCATACAATAAATCTTGATCGTTAGCGTAGTTAGCTTGGTCAGCCATAGTGATTATTTTATCTATTCTATGAAAACAATTTGTCTGGTCCCTGTGGACTTGAGTTGAATTTCCAAAGAGTGCAACATTTGAGAGCAGATTAAACTGCCTCTGAATACAATTGGATAGACAAATAACAGAGGGTAGTACCAACTACCCTCTGTAGTACCAACTACCCTCTGTTAGGATAGTTGGTACTACCCTAACAGAGGGTAGTTGGAAAACAAATCCAATTTTTCACATTGGATTTGTTTTTCAAATCCAATGTGAAAAACAGCCTGCCAATCGAAAAAATAAGACTTGCATGAAGTCATAATCATTTTAGGAGCTGTTCATGTGACACCAAAACACAAACGCTAGCTAGCAGCATAATCCAAACAATCTGTGTTCACACAGATGCCCTCAGCTGGTAAGAACGCTACAGTCATTACACACAAGGGGAACTCATGGCATAGGAACGGTACATAAACAACAATTTTATTTTTTTTTAAACCTGCCGATTTCCGGAGTACTCTAAATCCTCAGAGAGGATCTATACATCTAAAGCAAATAATACTTTATATTATCAGAACAGGAGTTCTGCCAGCTGTGTGTACTCAGCAGCCAATAGCTGTTTGGGACCTGGCTGGGACGTCATTGTTTTCACAGATTATTCACAGTTTGCACGACAACAGAGCATATGCCAGAAAACATTTGAATTTGCGTAAACACAATCTTTATCTTTTTGGCTAAATGTGTTGTCATGTAAACATATATAATTACAATTGGTACAACAGGAAGGCAGGAAAACTGTCAATCAAATGGATACCAGACCCATTTCACTTTGCATGTGAAGGGGTCTGGCTGGCCAAGCTAGTAAATCGCCTAAGAGTGACTGCGTTTGAGTGAAGCTTAGGGCCAAAGTGCTCCAGAGAGAAAGCAGTATCTGTGACACTACATAACACCCCCCCCCCTCTCCTCTCCTGGCAGTCGCTTGCAGACACACAACAGCCAGCGTGCACACACTGCTGCTGTGGCTGCACGCAGGCTGGACAGCAGCACAGAAAACACACTCAGACGTCTGGAAGCTTGAGACGCTTCAGAATTCTTCAGCATGTGGGCTATATCGAGGAGAGCCCTATTATGATGGGAGCAGCAAGGGCACCACAGTCCATCAGAAACAAGCCCTCTGTTCATGAGACCGACATGGATACCACCACGGCAATAAAAACAAAAACAGCAACAACAAAGGGTCAGGCAGACAACAAGCCTTTTCACATATTCCGCTGTTTGAGCGCCCTTGTGTTGGCAACGCAGTGGTTCCCACAGCTGTGTGAAATGAGGCCGGGGCAACAGTATGGGGCTACTGCACTTGACCGTAAATCTGGGGCAACACAGATGTTCAACAGTAACTTTAGCTAACCAGGAAACTCCTCTATCAAAAGACTGACAAAGAGTATTAGTCACTGCGGTTTAAAGCAGGGAAATGTTGCAAGCAAATCATTGGGCATAACCAGGAAATTATACTGCATGTTCCATGGGAAGGTATTACCAACAAACCTGTAGAAACAGCAGGTTGGCACACACCTTTGCACGTTATGTAATAGAAAAGTGTCACATGCAAATAATCTTGGCAGGGTAATACACTCAAATGGAATTTGTAATAACCACTCATAAACATAACAGCAAAAACCCCATAATAAAAAAAATGAGTTTTTTTTTTTTATTAATATAAGCTGTCGTTTAATTTGATATAAGCTGTTATGATTCTTAGACAGACTCCAGATTGAAAAAAGGTGAGTAGGAAGTTTTAAACCCATGAAGTTCTTCTAATTGTTGTTTTTATTGTTGTTTTTTTTATTTGTTGCTTTTAATTGTTGTTCTTGAGTATTTTAATTATGTGCTATTGTGTTTTTACTATTGTTGTAAGGCAACCTTGAGTATCCAGAAAGGCGCATTATACATTAAATGTATTATTATTATTATTATTATTATTATTATTATTATTATTATCATCATCATTATTATTATTATTATTATTATTTTAAGATACACTATTACATAAGAAAACAAGAAAAAATAGTCTCTTAATTTAGAACATATCAACTTGCTGATTAGTTTCAAACTTGGATTTTGACTTTGTTTTTTTTTTTTAAAACCAGCTTGTGTTTAGCTAAAAATACATCCTCCAGATCAAACATGTTTTTACTCAAGTGCCCCCCTGCATCCACCCAATCCTGCTGATGATGAAGAAAGGGGTTGACTGGAGTAGTTGCATATAAAAGGAGTTTGGGAATTTGTGCAATGGACATTCACAACACCAAAAGAAGGAAAAAAGTAGTTGTAGTCTGGTGTAGAGCCAAGTGGGCTGGTGTTTGTCACGGTGTAGGTGCCTGTTTTAGGTGCCACACCCACCTTCCACATCCCCCATGACCCAGCCCCCCCTCCCCCCATTTACTGACTACACTCAAGGAATTTTACAGCCATAGACATACAAAACACATACAATTACAGTGGCTCTTTCATATTACATTTTTTTTTTGCCTGTAATTACTGCAGTGAAACAAAGGTCTAAAGCTGTTGTACATGTAGCGACAAAACTCTCTGGGAAGTATTGTAACATTAAGCTTTAACAAAAAGCTTAATTTAGTTATTGCACACCTAGCACAGTGACCCATATTTGCATGCTGGCCTAAACGGTGTAAAACCCCCCATAACAAGGTCAGATGATGTCAAGGGTTAGTTATTCCAAATGAGGACATGCCATGTCCCAATACATCAGTGTATTCTCTGTGGCAGTCAATCATTACAACACTCTAGAGGCCATATTTAAATGGAAAATTTAAACATTAACCAAGGGATAATTAAATGGCTATTGACCAAATGTTAATTTACTGAGTCAAACAAAATAGAAGTGAAACTGAAACTAAGATTATTTTATTAAAGCAGAAGTTAGTGACTTGTTTTAGCTAACAATTTTGCAGTTAGTATTTGCCATAAGGCCAAATTCGTAATGAGGAGCACTAGTTAAAACATTTAACTACTTAGCTAACATACATCCATTGGCTAATGTAAAGTTGCAACTATTTAAATAACTATTTGTTCTCCAAGGCATAGGAATTGGGACACCTATGTTACTGATTACACACTCTAAACTATACACTTCTCCTTTAACGTTGTGCGTCATAAAATTATGTTAACAAAGGCAGCAAAAAGCACATTGTCATCTTTCCTTGTAGGTTTACTTGTGTGAGAAAAGTAAGGGTATGTGGCTCCAGACTTGAGACCTCTCAGGACTAGACTAGAATAATTTGTTGCCACAAGCAAAGCATGCCAACCATATCAGAAGGCTATTTATTACTGACTGAAGCGAAAAGGTAGCATACAGAGCCTGTGCATGTCTGCTGTAGCCTGTTGTGGAGCAGTGTTAGGAGGTGTGCGTGAGAAACAGAGTGGGAGTGGAGGCAGCAGAGTTGACAGTGTACGCGTGGCAGTGTTTATTGGAGAGACCAAAACAGAAAGCCAAGCCCAGGCAGCAGCAGAGAGATGGCAGTTCGCATGAAAGCAGCGTCCCCCTCTATCCCACTATGTACGCCACATACTAGATTTGAACACACAAACAAACAAGTTATATTTACCTATTGTTCTGAGTTTTTCTGGTAATTGGCGACGGTTTCGATTTCTTCCTGGAAAAGTCGCTACTGTACGGTAATACAGATGCATAGCCATGTTCTGCCTCTATATTGTGTGAGAACAGAAAAATCTGGGTTAATTCAGTCCAATGTTTGCCGGAAAAAACACAAACATGTGAGTCGGTAATGCAATAAGTGGCGTATTAAATAGTTATACGTTAACTGCTAGCTTTTAACAGAATATCAACCTTTAAATTTTTGTCAATATATCCTTCACTAGATGATTTAATACAGAGCTTTAAATTATACAATCGCCTATTAGTACGTGCCACTGTGATGGAAGCTAGTATGTTCAATGTCACTCGAGAATAGTAATTTTAACAGCTAACGCTACAAAAGTACGACAATGTAATAACATATAACACTTGTGCTGTTTTGAAATTTAGGCAATCACAGTTCATTAAAACATGACACGTAATAAATAATGAATACAAGCAGGTTTCCCTGTCGTATTGCTCTGCTCGATGCAGTTTGTCCCCATCGCTTGTTCTGTGTCCCATTGTCTTTAAAGTGACATCATACCTGCACTATGGTACTATG
This sequence comes from Perccottus glenii, assembly GCA_024416835.2. Classification (NCBI taxonomy): domain Eukaryota; kingdom Metazoa; phylum Chordata; class Actinopteri; order Gobiiformes; family Odontobutidae; genus Perccottus; species Perccottus glenii. The sequence continues at coordinate 14,459,879 of CM044549.2, forward strand.
GCAAACTTTATATGATGAAAAACTGTGCTGGTGTAGCCTGTCCGTCCAATCTCAAAATACCCGGTTAAATATCCTTTCAGCTTATCAATTTGGCATGAAATACCTCTGTCTCTTCTTTCCAAGTACTCTGCAGCCTCCAGCAGAATTAAAAGAGAATTAAATTCCATCATGTTGTCTCGGTATAAAAATAGAAACAGTCTATTTACACAAATGTACAGGTAATAAAATAATAAAATGGAACCAGAAACCGTTTAAAAGCGGTGTGTACACGCTGCTATATTCAGCTCTGAGTCTTGTCGACTCCAAACTACAGTATCAACAGCACCTAACTAAAACTAAAGGGACGTGAGTGACCGCACGTATGACCAATGTTACAAGCCGGTAGGAGGATCCTCTATTCATAACTCAGCCAATCAGAAGTCTCTAAATTGTGAGCTGCAATGTTATTGGCTGTAAAGTGTAAGCGTCATCGGGGACATACCCTAGCAACAGTCATTGGTACCAACCCTCGGCTTCACATATTGGTGTGACACGCAGACCAGCTCTTTTGATTGGCCGAAGAAATCTTGGGCGTGCTTCATAGTTGAACTTGGGATGTGGTTATGGTTGACAAATTTGATAAGTACTAAAAGTGGGCTTGTGGATTTAGACCGTGAAGCGAACTATAGTCAATCGACATGGCTCATTTACACGTGCAGTTTGTGTGGAATGTGAATCAAAAAAGAATTACTCTCAGGCCGAGAAAGGTTTTCACATGGAAGTGCACTCCCAAGTCTGTGCTGATCAAAAAAAAAAAAAAATAACACACTTCTTTGAAGAAGCCTGTAAAGTTTGCTCTTTGCATCAACTTAGACTTTAAGTTACACTTTTCAGCCCCTGATGTGCTGACTTCAGTTTGACATTGCTAATCAAATTGTGAAATTTTAAATTTATTGCAATCTATTGCAACAAAAGTCCAATGGTTTTTCTATTATGCACTCAAGCTGTAGTAATAGAACTTGCTAATAGTAAAGCAAGTGTTATAAATTGCTTGATGAGTTCTGTGTATGTCAGCAGAAGGACTTGCAAATTCTGTATGTGACAGCAAGCATTTAACATTGTTCAGCTGCCAGATGTCAGTGCAGTGGGTTGTGGAAAGTGTATTCTAAGGAAATCACCAATGCATCAAGTCTGCAAAGGGGTGAGAGTCTTTGTTTGAATTATGAGGAAAAGCCACTCGTGGTCCCCAAGGGCTTTGTCTGGAGCCACTAACATTGTTTTTGTTGCTGTTTCTTGGTAATAAGTGTCATATAAGGTCTTCTTAGGGTTAGCAATGCGATGCAATAACAGATAAAAAATAATTTGTTGGTGGTTATTTTTGGTTTAACAGGGTGAAGCCTGATTTCATTTTATGATATCCTGCTCTGTGTTCCTCCAGCTCATATCCAGTTGCTAATTTTCTCTAAACCCGCAGGCACTACAAACACTACAAACAAACATCATAAATGAATAATTTGCGACATTTGGTGGCTAATGCTAATTTGTAATAATGTTAATTGTTAATATAGTGTTTAGTGGTTGGCTTAATCTCTGACACTACATACTACCCATGTGCAAAACAGGGCAGCTAGAAAAAGGTCCGAAGTGGTGTTTGGGGTATAGCTCATAACCAGTCCTGGGGTAATTATGGAGACATTGTGCAACTTGTAGTTGTTCTTATCACAGGCAGACATATGCACTGATGCTACTGTGCTGGGCCACCGAACTGTGCTCATGTGTTGCTCATTTAAGATTACAGAGACCACAGTTTAATAACACTGCGGGGGCCTTCATGTCTGCATAGGTTTTGTCACATGAGTATTATGTTGACCTAACGTGAGGACAGTGAGAGAAAGTTGACCCTGACCCTCCACAGTGCACAGGTCTTAAGTAAGCATTTATAAGCTTGTTCAGGTCAAAATCTATAGCACTTTTTATAGTTAAAATATTTTATGGAAGGTTAAACTATTGCTTTGATAAAGTAATAGTAAGTAAGGAAAATCATTAGATGCATTGAAAATTGATCTGTAGTACCAAAAGTTAATTAAAATGCATATGAATGTAGCATAATGTCTTGTGTTATATACCTATTGAAACATGTAAAAGGTGCTTGTTTCATGTGCAGACATTTAACCCTTGTGTTGCCTCATTTAAAGGGAAATAGCATTTGTCCTTCTGCCCCCTCGTTGCTATTTATAGACTTATCATCCGCATGTGCTCTGATCATTGTGGCTAAGGCCTCACAGTGCTCACTGCCTTGGGCCTGGCAACCAATGGACGGCTCTTTTACCCAAGCATCTCAGTTCAACCAAATGTGTTTCATGTCAGCAACAAAATTTAAAAAGCACTGGATGTTTAAGGAAAGGCTGCAGTAGTAGACATGTTTTTTGCAATTGTATCAGATTATCTCTCAGTCCATCAAATATTTAGGCTTGAGAAACAAGGTCAACAAGAAACTACTGTGAGCGTTTTATAGATGCTGCTTAATTATTAATAGTTTGTATTATTTCTTCTATGAAAAAGTACATTATTTTGCCAAAATATGAAATATTGTATAGCTTACAGCAGGATTAAAGCCCTTAATAAGAAATCAGCAGCAACCAACTCTATATTTTATAGTCCATACACTAAGTTGTATTTCACACCATTAACAATTGATCAATATACACTATGTGTAAATTATTTAACACTGTGCAAGTGAAAACTCCCCAGTCAAACAATTCAGGGAGAGATGGGTTAGTATTTTTAGTAATCAATTCATTGTATTTGGCCATTGAAATTGTTATATATATGTGTGTGTGTGTGTGTGTGTATCTTCCAAAGACAGCTGAATTTCATTCAAGAAATCTAATTACAGCCTCTTGATTGCAACTACCTTCCTCCTTCTAAAATTACCTCCTACATCTCACAGTCCACTTTGTCCATTAGGCCAAAGGTCTTGTTGTGGTCTAACTCCCACCTTTTTGGTTAAAAATGTAAAGGGGATTAAGGCTGTTAATGCCACACTCCTGTAGTGTAATCACAAAGAGGGCAAAAGTCCACATTCACTTTATTTTTTCTGACTCCGGAACACAGATGTAAAATTCTCTTTTAAACAGATTTAAAATAGTGGAATAGATGCTAAAGCCCTGAGCAGATAGAGTTAAAGTCTATTACAAGCCTAAGATCAGAAATACAGTGTTCATGCCCATACTGAACAAAGGTCACATCGTATTAGCTTGAGCACGCTCTAATAGGTTTGAGCAACATGGCATGTTCACTGCACTCACTCTGTCTCATGACAAAAAGGCACTCCTGCTTTTATAAGACATAATGTACAATGCGCAGTTTTCATTCAGCTTTGGGTTGAAGCAACACACCTCATAGCTTGCTTTGTTTAGAAACTGAAAGAAGCTGCCTTAGTCAGTAACAAAGATGACTAATTACTCACTCCTCCAGTATTCGTGGAGGAGCATCCTGTCAGTCCTGTTACATCAGATGTGACGTGAAAAAAATACCAAAAAGTTTAATGTCTGGAAATATTCCTAAAGGGTGAGGTGGGGCGTGTTCTCAACCTTCTGTAAAACTAGCCCCAAGGTAACCCAGCATTTGGTAACTTTGTTCATGGGCTTTTGATGGAATGCACGCAGTGTCTGGTTTTAATATTTTAATACTCCAGGTTTTTATCTTGCTACTACACAGGAATATTACAACCCAAGTCAAGAGTAAAAAACAACAATGGTGTAACTTAGAGTTAAAGTTTGGAAATTGAAAATATCAATGAACCCACCTTGTGGTCAGTTGGTCAGTAGCATGCTTACCTGTATAACTGAGTTACAACAAAACAACTTCATTAATAATTTCCCAACATGGTTTGTTGTTATTTTGTATCCCAGGGAAATACTTTTTTGTTCCTTGAGGTACAATTTTCTTTTCTGTTTGAGGTGTATTGGGGCAAACTGTTAAAGGTGGCATCTTAGCGGTTGTTTACAAGAGAAATGGAAAACGCAACAGTCCTGCTATTGCTGATTTGTGTTCACACATCGTCACAATTCGCAAATACACTGAGACACTTTTTTTCTGCTACCTCTTCTGTAGATGTTGTTGGCGTATGTGCATTGGGTCTATGTCATTTTCAGAGAAGTTGCCGGTTTCACTTTCATTCAAAAGTTAGCATTTTTGTGGAGCAAGAACGCTGGCCTTTGCAGTCTAAACAGCCTCTTATTTTGCTGGTGTTGTGTTTATTTGCGTAAAAATGTGGAGGAATGAGTGGAGCAGTTCTAACTGGCAGAGTCAGGTTACTAATAACTGTCCTTTTGGCGAAAACACTGCTACCAAACTGTTTTGGTCCGACCTTTCCCCTGCTTCTGCTTGATTGTCTTCCAAGGCCCTGGTAGTTCGACTTCCTTTGCCGTCATGATTTGAGCGCTATCATGGAGTGAAGTCACCTGTTCTTTCCGAGCCACTGATAGCATGGTAGGTAGGCTCATGTTGCTGTGGCATATGTGCTGTGTGGACTTCTAAAGACAATATGCAATTAAAATTGCATTTGAAGCAACTTTTTCAAACATAGATGTGCTGCCATTAATTTAAAATTAAAAAAGGGAAGGAAACTTAATGATTTTTATACCCCTTTTAAAAATGAAAAGTAACCTGTACCAACCCGACCAATATCATACCATTCCAGTGGGAAAAAAAAGGCTTAAGAAATGCAAATGGTGTGAAATTATTTGTTCATAGCATATGACAGAAAGGGATTGTAGTAATAAACCATACACATAATTAGTTTTCCAGAATGTAACATGCAGATTAACATGTTTGCAAAAATAACCACTGCTTAAGATCAAAAAGCCAAAACTTAAAGAGGCTTTAGGAGGCAGGATGAGTGAGTGGGGTTGAATGGCCTCAAATAAAACAACCATATCCGTGACCATGGCAACTGGTGAACTTAAGCTAATTCATACACTCAAACAGCGGTTCTCTAACAACAAACATCCTCCATATAAATATGCAAACTGGGCCTATCTTCTCTGGCAAAAGGGCAGTGGCAGAGGAAGGCGACAGACCACCCACTAATGCTTGTGAATCTCTGATAATGAGTGAAAATTGCAAAATGAAAGTGACCATTGTTGAAACCAAAAGCAGAACTCAAGCTGCCCATCTGAGAATCCTTGTCAAGATCCTTTTCTGGATTTACAAATCTGTGGCATGTCATTGCTTCTAAACTATGTGACTTGTTTACTCTGTGTTTCCGTGCATTCATTTGAATAGGCAGTATCACACTCCACCCAAAATGTGCTCTTTGTGCATCAAACACCCCCTGTGGTCCCGGGAGATGGCTGGGTCTGATTGAAAACAGTGCTGTCGGCTTTGATACATTTATTCTACTTGGTAATAAAGAGGCCATTCATTCTTTGAAAAAAAAAAACAGTTTCATTTGGACAAATATGAAATTGGATTTTAGGTTTGACATGGCTACAAGTTGTAGCCTATTTTTACTCTTCAGATTTGTTGTCACATAAAAGGTTTTAAGTCACCGACCTGCAAGCAGTATTCTTATCTAATGCTAAGACACATGCTTTTCTTTTGGGTCAATCACCTAATATATGTCGTCTACTTTGTCTTTGTACTACAGTATTCAAATGTATTTAATCCAATATGCCCTGGATGACATTGCTCAAGTCTGTGCATATCCACAATCATTTTCACTTTGACAGAGATTAACTTGTGACAAACTCTAAGAATTCCCCTTCACCACTGAGCTAACTTTGGTAGCTTCATCCAATTGAATGATATGCCTCTTCAATGAATTTCTTTGCTTTACAGTTTTCTAGTAGCAAGCCTGAATCCTCGGGATATTTTGGTTCATTTTTGCCTTTAATGGACATAGACAGTGAATAGACTGGAAGTGTGGGAAAGAGAGCACAATTACAGCAAACATCCCAAAGTGATCGCTATAAACTATAAACTGATATCTAAAACAAATCTTGGATGTATTCATCAGATCTGACTCCTTCACTAAACAGTAGTCAAATGAAAGTAGTGTTTACTAATATTACTGAAGTAGAAGTATGCAATGTATAAGTATTTGAGTAAGAGTATTTTGTGAAAGTACTACTCACGTACTGAGGCGCGTTTGATTTACAGAGCAAAAACATCAAGAAAAATTACTTCATTAACACAGCTTGGTGACCGGTTTTCTTTGCATATGTTTTGTGTGTCACTCTGGGAAGGCCTCAAGCGCGACCTCATCAGAAGCTCAATGTTGTTACACCAGCCCTGATTGACCAGCCCTAGTAACGCCTATGCCAGACTGTGAACTAGAAAGTCAAGCAATTCTTCCACTGGAACAACTCATGTTCATATCTCTTAGACAGGTAATTTTGTGTTGTACTAGGAGAATTCTTTTTATCCTTAGCCCCCCGCCCCAGCACATCCTCTCTTTCTTGTGGTGTTCCCCAGGGGTCTATTCTCAGCCCATCTGAGTATGCTTCCACTTGATCCAGATGATCAGAAGTTATAACATTCATTTTCACAGCTACACCGATGATACACAATTGTATGTCCCCCTTGCTGGCAATGTCCTAGATGCTCAAACCTGTGTTTTGTCAATTCCTGGATGTGGCACAACTTCTCAATGATCAGTTCAGCTCAATGATTTTACATCTGAGATTCTGTTGTTTGGATCCACTAACTCAATTCCCTGAAACCTTGAAAATTTGTCCTTTCTGGTAAAGCCCTTTGGCTGCAGTTTGGTAATATCTTTAGCTATAATTTACTTTTAGAATTGATTTTAAACTTTATTGATTACTTTCAAACCTGCATGGTCCTGACCTCTCCTACATTTGTGATCTATTATCACTCATATGTTCCTGGTCACTGCCTGTGCTCCTGAGGTAGAACCCTCCTGACTCTCCCGACTTCTCTTTAAAGGAGATCAGTCTTTGGAAGTTAGTGACCCAAAGCTGTGAAACTCCCGCCCAAGGAGCTTATGTTAGCAAACCCAGTGGCTACTTTTAGATCTAAACTATATATATATATATATATATATGACGTGCTCAGTGAATGTCTCAGGCAATGGGGAACAGAGGAAGAGGAGCTGGAGGAGGGACCATCATGGGAGGACAAACCCCTACATGGGATGTACCACCGGAACATAACTGAAGTGGCTGATATCAAGAAATCCTACCAATGGCTAGAACGGGCCGGACTGAAGGACAGCACAGAGGCACTCATCATGGCTGCACAGGAGCAGGCCTTGAGCACCAGAGCAATAGAGGCCCAAATCTACCACACCAGACAAGACCCAAGGTGTAGGCTGTGCAAACAGGCCCCTGAGACAATCCAACACTTAACTGCAGGGTGTAAGATGCTGGCAGGGAAAGCATACATGGAGCGCCATAACCAAGTGGCTGGCATAGTGTACAGGAACATCTGTACGGAGTATGGACTGGAAACCCCAAGGTCAAAGTGGGAAACACCTCCAAAGGTGGTAGAGAATGACCGAGCCAAGATCCTGTGGGACTTCCAGATTCAGACTGACAGAATGGTAATGGCGAACCAACCAGACATTGTGGTGGTGGACAAACAGCAGAGGAAGGCCGTTGTGGTTGACGTTGCAGTACCAAGTGATTGCAACATCAGGAAAAAGGAACATGAGAAACTAGATAAATACCAAGGCCTCAGAGAAGAGCTGGAAAAGGCTTGGAAGGTGAAGGCGACAGTGGTGCCTGTGGTCATCGGAGCACTCGGGGCAGTAACCCCCAAACTGGAAGAGTGGCTACAGCAGATCCCTGGAAGAACACCAGACATCTCGGTCCAGAAAAGTGCAGTACTAGGAACAGCAAAGATACTGCGCAGAACCCTCAAGCTCCCAGGCCTCTGGTAGAGGACCCGAGCTCGAAGGATGAGAGACCACCCGCGGAGGGTGAAGGACAAAGTTTTTTATATATATATATATATATATATATATATATATATATATATATATATATATACATATACATTGAGCTGAACTGATCATTGAGAAGCAGTGTTTTAGGCGTGTTTTAGGTTTAAAGATGTAATGACCGCTTTATTGTTATGAACGTTAACAACATGGCACTGCTCTAATTGAGTAAAACTGCAGTTGATAAATCCAATCTCAGACCAGGTATTCAGTTCTAGTACCTGCTCTTTTGGAAACACTTTCCCCCCAGATGGGCCAGGGGAACTGAATATGTACTTTGGAGCAGTTCTATCTGGCAGGTTATTTATAACTACCCCTCAATGCAATTCTACAAAAAACTAAAAAGAAGTAATGTGAAATGCATCTGTGTTAGGAGTAGTAGTGGTAAGAACATTGTTTCATATTTCTCTTTTTTTTGTAGACTCCAAACAGAAATAGCAAGGTGACTGCTCAGGTTTTGTACATTTCAATCCACAAATTATGGTGATGCTTAAAAATTCAACATCTTAAATTATCATAAAAGTCAAAGTTAGAGACTAAAGAACCTATTACTATCACATGTACATCCAGTCAGCCAACAAGGCAACCCCAGCATTCATTTAAACATAATAGTCAATCTTTTTTCTTAAAATGCCCTAACAACCAAGCTCTGAGAACTGATTACATACTCTCTAAAAATGGCACACATAAACAGACCATACCAGAAACAGTGGAGCCTGATCACACTTTTCTGTTGCCGACAAGGCCCGCAGACAATTATCAGCTCACGTGAGTGAATACCTGGATTGCTGACATGTCTAACATAAGCTTTTCATCCGCTGCATCCCAAGTAGTCTCGGGGTGTGTCATGGTCAAATGTCAGAGACAGTACACCATTGTAATTACTGCCATCTCACAGGGACTTGCATACACTGCCACATGTTTTTTGGGACTGCTTGCATGTGAGACGTCGTTTATTCATGCTGGCATTGTTCCCAGGCTATATATGGACATGTGTGTTTGGGTGTCTGCGCTCGTCTCTGTCAGTGTCCTTTTTCATCTGGCATTTTAGACCCACAGCTGCAAGGTATATGACTCAGCTCGAATCCGGCGCCCAGTTGGCACTGCACTGGAGTGAGGAGGAGGAATGGCTGGTGAAAGAGTCATCAGTGGAGCTTTCCTGTTGGAATCTAAATCTTTTTTTAAACTTTTCTCACAGAGCTCAAACTCTTTTAGTCTTACTTTGTCTGTCATCTTACCCATACAAATATGACAACTTTTTTGGCCAGTGCATGTTTGGGCCTATCCCATCTGCTTTGGACTGAGGTGGGGTACTTCCTGGACAATCGCCAGTTAATCACAGGGATAACACTTGCTGACCTAAATGCCAAATTAGATATATTTTTTTTTGCAGTTTGGCTTTTTATTTAAGGACAGTGTTCTTGTTCTACAAAAATGTGAATGTTTGAATCTGGCAGGTGAGGTGTATTAATTTTGTTTGGGCACCTGCGTTGTTTTATGTGAAAATGCAGAATTCACTGCAGAAGCTGCACCGATCCGTCTGTCAATCTCACGTTCCCTCCTTCCCTCACTCGTGAACAAGACCCCAAGATACTTGAACTCCTCCACTTGAGGCAGGATCTCTCCAACAACCTGAAGGGGACAAGCCACCCTTTTCCGACTGAGAACCATGGTCTCAGACTTGGAGGTGCTGATCCTCATCCCGGCCGCTTCACACTCGGCTGCAAACCGTCCCAGTGCACACTGAAGGTCCTGGCTTGATGGAGCCAACAGGACAACATCATCTGCAAAAAGCAGAGACGAGATCCTGTGGTCCCCAAACCAGACTCCCTCCAGCCCCTGGCTGCGCCTAGAAATCCTGTCCATAAAGATAATGAACAGGACCGGTGACAAAGGGCAGCCCTGCCGGAGTCCAACATGCACTGGGAACAGGTCTGACTTACTGCCGGCAATGCGAACCAAGCTCCTGCTCGGTCGTACAGGGACAGCCCTTAGCAAAGGGCCCCGGACCCCATACTCCCAGACCACCCCACAGGGCGCCACGAGGACACAGTCGAATGCCTTCTCCAGATCCACAAAACACATGTGGACTGGTTGGGCAAACTCCCATAAACCCTCCAGCACCCTGGAGAGGGTATAGAGCTGGTCCAGTGTTCCACGACCGGGACGAAAACCGCATTGTTCCTCCTGAATCCGAGGTTCAACTATCGTCGGCCGCATTGTCCTCTCAGTACCCTGGCATAGACTTTCCCGGGAGGCTGAGGAGTGTGATCCTCTGTAGTTGGAACACACCCTCCGGTCCCCTTCTTGAAAAGAGGGACCACCACCCGGTCAGCCAGTCCAGAGGTACTGTCCCCGACCATCACACGCGATGTTGTAGAGGCGTGTCAACCAAGACAGCCCTACAACATCCAGAGACTTGAGGTACTCAGGGCGTATCTCATCCACCCCGGTGCCTTGCCACCGAGGAGCTTCCCAACTACCTCAGTGACTTCGGCCTGGGTGATGGATGAGTCCACCTCCGAGCCCTCGGCCCCTGCTTCCTCAGCGGAAGACCTGTCGGTGGGGTTGAGGAGATCCTCGAAATAATCCTTCCACCGTCCAACAATATCCCCAGTTGAAGTCAGCAGGTTCCCACCTCCACTGTAAACAGTGTTTGCAGGGCACGGTTGGCAGGCGCCGGACGGTTTGCCAGAATTTCTTCGAGGCCGACCGATAGTCTTTCTCCATGGCCTCACCGAACTCCTCCCAGACCCGAGTTTTAGCCTCCACGACCACCCGGGCTGCAGTCCGCTTGGCCTGCCGGTACCTATCAGCTGCCTCAGGAGTCCCACGGGCCAACCAGGCTCGGTAGGTCTCCTTCTTCAGCTTGACGGCATCCCTTACTTCCGGTGTCCACCACTGGGTTCGGGGGTTGCCGCCACGACAGGCACCGGAGACTTTACGGCCACAGCTTCGAGTGGCTGTATCGACAATGGAGGTGGAGAACATGGTCCACTCGGACTCAATGTCTCTAACCTCCCTCGGGATCTGGTCGAAGCTCTGCCGGAGGTGGGAGTTAAAGGTCTTTCTGACAGGGGGCTCTGCCAAACGTTCCCAACAGACCCTCACAGTACGTTTGGGCCTGCCGAGTCGGAGAGTCCCCGGTCGGAGCACTTTCCAGCACCCCTCCCAGAGACTCCAAGAAGGCCGGGTACTCTGCACTGCCATTTGGCGCGTAAACACAAACAACAGTGAGAGACCTATCCCCGACCCGAAGGCGCAGGGAAGCGACCCTCTCGTTCACCGGGGTGAACTCCAACACATGGCGGCTAAGCTGAGGGGCTATGAGCAAGCCCACACCAGCCCGCAGGCGACTCCAGAGTAGTGGAGAGTCCAGCCTCTCTCGAGGATTTGGGTTCCAGAGCCCAAGCTGTGCGTGGAGGTGAGCCCGACTATCTCTAGTAGGTATCTCTCAACCTCCCGCACAAGCTCAGGCTCCTTCCCCGCCAGCGAGGTGACATTCCATGTCCCTAGTGCCAGATTCTGTGTCCGGGGATTGGGTCGTCGAGGCTTCCGCCTTCGACTGCCACCCAATCCACTTTGCACCGGCCCCTTACGGTTCCTCCCGCAGGTGGTGGGCCCACGTGAGGTCGGCCCCACGTCGCTCCTTCGGGCTGAGCCCGGCCGGGCCCCGTGTGGAAAGACCCGGCCACCAGACGCTCGCATGGGAGCCCCAACCCCGGGCCTGGCTCCAGAGTGGGGCCCCGGTTGCGCCATACCGGGCGACGTCACAGTCCTTGATATTTTCATCTCCATAAAGGGGTTCTGAACCGCTCTTTGTCTGGCCCGTCACCTAGGACCTGTTTGCCTTGGGAGACCCTACTAGGGGCATAAAGCCCCTGACAACATAGCTCCTAGGATCATTCGGGCACTCAAACCCCTCCACCACGATAAGGTTGCGGTTCAAGGAGGGGAGTTGTTAACAGAGACTCAAAAAAACTATGGACACCATTTAGTTATTGTTTATTACTTACAACCATGCAAATGCAAAAGAAGCAATTGAAACCAAAATGCAAATGGTTTTAATTTGCAAAACACTAAAATGTCATATCAAACATGCGTATTCTTATACATGCACACCTTATACTCCTGTAATGCTGACCTGTCCCATTTATGCTCATGCAACCCGTATTACCTGGCCTCGTTTACCACCTCCCGTTTTAGGATGATGTGAGAAAAAATTTTGTAAAACAAAAGCGAGCATAATAACAGCTTCAGACTTGGAAAACCGTAATGTAGAATCCACTGTTTGCTGCATCCTCATTGTTTTGGAGTTAATTCCACATCTGGCAGCAGATCTGCCGTAATGTTGTTGTAGCCCATGAATGGATTGCTGAAGAAAAATCCTGTACGCAGCTTAGACAGAGATGTTTGAATTGAGCTATTGTTTTTGACATTCAGGGTCACCATTCAGAAACCTTGGCAGGTGAAACCCCCATGTGCACAAGTAATTACCTCCAATGTTTGTAAGACCAGGTTGTGGTAGTGAGGGCAAATTTGAAGCACTAGCAAGGAATAACCCTGACAAGCTAATACTGGTGTCACCTTAAGGAGCAAGCACAGCTCAGACACTTGCTGGATAATTCATGCAACACATTGGCCATTGTGCCGAACTGCAAGAGGGAAACACATTGTGCAGTTAGGCAATGTTTTTGTTCTGAAACAATGGCATAACCGAAGATATGCCACACATTTTAGGAAAGTCTCCAGGGGTGTTTTTACGAGGGGAAAAAAAGAATAGTAAAGAGAGGAAACAGGCTAACACATTTAAATGTTATGCATACACCAACAGCATTTTGTGAGGACATAACCTTTTTGATGCTGATATAATATGTGTAATAGTTACCTTCTCGAGTGTACTGTCCACCCACTGAGTAATTTAGCCATTGTGAGTAAAGCCTTGTTTACACTAACAGTTTTCTCTGAAATGGATTTTTTTTGGGCAGTTGTGTGATTTCTTTATGCCACCGTTTTTCACCGTTTTTATTTGGGTCACCACAAAATTTCCATTTGTATCATTTCAAAACTCCAGAGGCATGTTTTTGTACAGTCTATGTGAATTAATGAAAAATAACTGAAGTATCATAACCACAAACAGACCAGGCAGCATGGCATCAGCATTTTTGCAATACACATACTGAGAGTTTAAATTGTGATGGTAAGGATGACATTTCAGAAGTATCACACATTGTTTTGCTGTCTGCAGTATGCTCCCTGAAACAGTGTTGTCACATGAAAGTCTGAGCTGCAGCAAAAGTTGCTTTATGCAAAGACTGCAGGCAAATGCAAACAAGACAAGACCTTAACAAACACTGCACAACCAAATATATGCAATGAAATGGATAATACAGTATTGAAAGTTGGTATACTATATCTGTCTATTTTATGATTCACTGAAGGTTGGTGGAGACATTCCTACCATCTGTAAGAAATATTCCACCCTTGGCACACTTACATTGATGCTGCTCATAAAAGAGCAGAGTCACATGAACTGACCACGTTTGCAATGCTAGCCCCTTACTGAGCAGTTTTACTGAAGGAAAGTGGAAGAAAAGCTGTTTGGGGAGATGTGGTGGTTTAAGAGTAAAGTGGAGCTCTGCGATGGCTCAGCAGACAGACAGAGCAGTCCACAAACACACAGCTGTTTCTAATCGGTAACTCAGCACCGATGGCTGACCTACATTCTGGTGCGTGCACGTCTTTGAACCCGTGGTCCTGCCAAACTCAGCCATGGGGGGAGGTAGGGGGAATGAGAGAGAAAAACAAGAGGGTAGAGAGGCTGGAGGAGTGCACCGAGAGAAAGCAACAGCAGCAGAAAGAAAAGAATGAAGGTTATTGCATTTCGTGTTTAAAAAATAAGTGCCTTTCGGTTTATCCCCATCCGGGGGTCGCCACAGCAAAGCAGTTCCCATGAGTAGCTTGGCAATGATTTTACACCAGATGCCCGTCCTGGTGCAACTCTCCATTTTTCCAGGGCTTGGGACTGGCTCAGACTGGGACTATGGCTGGAGTTGCTCCCCAGGCAATTTGAACCAAAAACATTATTAATTGCATTTTGTGTGAATGGTATGTTATTGATTATAGAAAATCTTTGATTATTAGTTTGGGGTAACAAGTTCAAACTACTACACAGGCCTAGATGTGGTGCATGTCCCTCTCACGTTATTCTGTTTCAGTGTTTCCTCTTTTCTTTACTTAATTTAAAGTGACACTATGTAACTTTTTATCAGAAAACACAACCCCTTGAAATCAATAAAATACTGTATGTAGCCCTAAAATAATAGTCATAGTTCCACAGCCTGAAAAAGTAATAATAACATTCTCTTCCTGGCTCACAAGATACTGTCTGTATCTGACAGACAGGGCACGTTACCATCTAAGAGAACTGCATAGCTCACTCTACACATACTGTGTCTAGGATACACACTGGGACATAACAGATCAGCGCAGAGTTGAAGTACTGCCACAGCCGACAAAGTCCTTTAGTGGCTCCTGAAAAGTTATGCAGTGTTGCTTTAAGTGTCATTGTATACATTTAGTAAATTGTTTAGTTGATTTCTAGTGCAGATGTATTCTTTTGACTTCTTTTGCTTTTTCTATGGGTCTCCCTACTCAATGAGCGCTACTGCCTCTGCACTGTCTGTGCTGTCTGTAGTTACGCCCCTGTGTGCAATAGTCAGAGCCAATGTGTGTCTGTCTGCAGTGAGTGTTTCCATCGCTCCAGACTGCAGCTGTGCGCACCTACTCATAAACCCATAAAACTCCAGAAACCATCACTTTTCTCTCTTTTTCCTCTGTCCGGACTAAGACAACCTTTTCAAAAATGTTTTCAAAAATGGTTGTTCTTTGTTAACAGCACACTTTCTGTTAGAGATTTATTAAGTCCTGCCGCTGTCTGCGTGAGAATGAGTGTCCCCTTTCATTATGGCTCGAGTGCGTTTAGCTAACATTCCTTGCATGCAGAGGAGGGGTACAGCCCATTGCCAGGGGTCCCCTGGTAATGACTCATGGCAAAGATCCCTATCCACTCCCACTTGCAAACAGGACGCTGCCTGGGTCATGGGTAGAGAAGAGCAACATGCATTGAAAAGAGTTGAATAAAGAGGGGAGCAGAGGGCGTGAAAAATTCTGCAAAAAACATTAACTTTTACACATGCTCTGCTTTGGAGAGAGGAAGGAACTGGAAGTGGGTCACTGTGTCTTAAAAAAAAATAGAAAGAAAGAAAAGCAGCAGTAAGTGTTGAATTGGTTAGTTTTTGTAACAGTGTCATCAAACTCAAGTAAGACATACATATGAGGAAACGATTGTAAAGTTGCAGACATGCATCAGGAATCAGCTCTTCTGCTTGTGCACTAGTTTCCTCTGCTGACACCATGCAGCACTGAGTTTTGTAACATGCTTTTTTGTCGTCCTCCTGGAATCTCTCTTCCTCTGTAGACCCTGGGGCTCTTCTTTGCTGATATAAAAGCCTGCAGCTGCAAAGTAGAAAGAAGGTTTTGAACTTTGATAATATGAGGTCATGTAAAATCGGTCATTAAAATGAGCCAGTAATGCTGTACAACTTAATAGACTATGTTTATTGGTTATATTTATGTGCAACAAATAAGAGCTTGGAGAGCACAAAGCATGAAGGCCAAAAAATCGTTTGCTTCTAACTTGTGCTAATGCTAATGTCCAGTAGCTAGCATGAAGTAGCTGTTAGCTTCGAAAAGAGTCAGTCTTCCATGACTTAATATATAGGCCTATACTAGTGTATCATCCATTACAGAGAACTGTTCATTTGCAGATCAAATAGACCTTTTTTAAATTGTATAGTATGGCGAGCCTTAGGAAAGCCTTAGCAAAAGTGTTATTTTAAAGATAAGAGAGTATTTTAGTGACTTATTGTTTTGTATCATTTTATTAGAAGTCAGTGAGAGCTAGTCAAGTCATAAATGACTAGTGAGAACCGTCATTTATGCAAAACAAATTTTCTACTGTTGAGGTTAAAAAAACACGCAAACCCCTATGTGAACAGAAACGGATGCATAAAGTTTAGTACTTAATCTTTCCTAACTCACAAGTAAACAAGGATGTCTGAATGAAAGTACTGGGATTATAACTTGTATCCTTACGTTTGTTAGCCTGTGTTTTGATCCTTCGAATGTCAAGTGGAAACTTGACATGAGTCCTTAGATGATGTTTTGGTTGTTTCACTCAATGGCATGATAATCATGTGTGATAGCTTACACTTGTGTGCACATGTATGCTGAATGTGTGTATGTTTCTTCTACCCTCATTAAGTTAACTATGGTTGACTTGTCAGGACCTGTCATGAACCTGTGCCTGGCCCTGTACTTCCAGACCTAGTGTGTGCCCCCCCACATGTAACCTGTGTTTTTCTGCTTGTGAATGAGGCGAGAGTTATGTTACGTGCACTGTAGCTGCTTGCATGTGGAAACAATGCTTTCATTAACCAAAAATGCAGGGGAGGAAAATGAGATATTAAAACAGGTCATGGTTGTTATCAGTTGTTTGCTCAAACCTTTAACCACTACTCTGCCAGCTCATTATGATATTTAGCAAAGTCAGGTAGTGACTCATATGATTCCAAATGCTGCTTTTCGGAGGAACCAAATACCACACACCACTTGGTCACGCATCAACAAAATAACATGTCTCAGCAAATGTCTCATGACGTCTAATAAGCTTATAAAGGATACAACAATAGTAAACAAAGTAGTTAATACAAGGCCATATGTGAATGTAAAAATACTTCTACAGTAATGCAGTACTTTGAAGGAGACAAATTAAAGGTAATAAATTCTATAACTCCAAGATGAAAATGCGGACAATGCTAAAGCTACAACCAGGCTATCACATGGTTTCCCCCTGCTCCTACATCAATAGTAGCAGGCGTGGAGCACTGGTGTCTGGCATTGTTTTAGAAGCTTCCTTTTCTAGTTCAAAATACCAGTTAAAAAAAATAACTTTATTAATCCCTAAGGGCGCATTCAATTGTGAAGTCTTTTCAAATAGGCCATTCAGACTTCATCTGCCATAGACATTATCTGCCATTATGGCATTATCACAGCTGCACTTTTAAACCTAAGCTGGGTCCACAATATTGTCAAATATTTTCATTCCTAAAATGTTGCAGTAGTGCGCTACTTCACCAACCCTTTGGACAACATTGCAATTTCCTTGACATGCATAATATACTTAAATCCAGAGGTCAAAGTGGTGAGGGCGCTCTTGCAATGAATCTGAATCCTTTTAGGGGCCGAAGATTGAGACATTTGTGTATCTTATTACTTTTGATCTTTATTTCAGTCTTTATCACATTAGTTTCTCTTTAACATGGATTCCCTTTAAGTTGGATTTAAACAGGTTTGAAGTGGCTTAACATATGAACAAATAAAAAACAAATCTGATTCAGATCCATTCAAAACCTAGTGCCAAAAGTACCACCTAAATGTTTTGGTTGGCCACATAAAACTTTGCTATGGGCCAATTTTGGGCCCTGGGCCTTGAGTTTGACATGCTCTAATCGTCTCATCCTTTTTTAGGTTGTAGTATTGTGAAAGTCTCATATGTCTCAGGAGAGGTCTGGACATCCCTACTTAAGACTGCTTCCCCTCACAACCTGGCCCTAAATAAGCAGAAGAAGGTGAATGGTTTTGTGAATGTACTACCTATAAACGCATAAGCCAAGATCATGTCTCCTTCTCTACGTCAGCCCATACACTTGTCATGTGGCCTTTTGTGAAAATGAATCACCTAGCTCTAGCGTAGGTGTACAGGTGTGTAACAATGTGTTGTCTTGCTTTTGTTTGTTTTGCATGTGGTAGTTGCAGGGCTGTACCGCGCACATAATCTCCAGTGTTTGCACATAGATTAGTCATGTGATCCTCAGCAAACATCAGAGAAATAGCTCTTGTGTATCTGTGTCTTTGAGTTTCTGTGTGACAGCTGTGTCACAGCTGATGTACACTGATAATAGAGCAGTCAAATGACCCGGTCCCATTTCTGCATTTAGGGGACAATAACTGCGAGGGCCTTGGGCTGCATGTTAAGTATCTGTTGTGATGTAAGTGAATCATAAGACTGGGTCAACAACAGGGAAATCTTGTTTTGAATTTTAAATGGTAAAAAAGTCTAGACTGAAGGGGTGTGGTTAAAATCAAACTTGAATGGCAGTGACATATCCCTAGCAACAAAACAAACTTTGTTTCCTTGTCTGAATGTTGTGTATGTTTATTATAAATCACATTTCATGGTTTTCGATGCCAAACCTACCTATCATGTCTTCCTTATTTTTCAGCGAATTACGTTCACAGTAGGTCTGTTGTGTAGTGAGGAGGACTATTAATTCATTTTTAAATGGGCAGCCAAGTGAGCAATGATTCCCATGATTATCCCATTTGGCTTTGTTACCACTGGTGACTTCAATTAATATACACTGCACAAGGCTTTGATTAAGTAAAACTGTCTATGTCAAGTGTTGTGAATACAGAGAAAATCATCATCATATAAATGTAGTAGAGCTAGAACATGTGATAAACTAATTTAAAAAATCTATTCTTTTGCGTGCTCCAAATACTTTCCAAAGAATGGTTTAATAAACCTTGGGCTTTCCAAATACATTATGGAAATTTATGGGAAAAAAGTTAGATATACTAGGTGTTATTTTTGCATGTGTAACTCTGTTCTTGTTTAAATATCCAGTAACTCAAAGTTTATGGACTGCAGCTCTCCTCTTCGGGAGTCCATTTTGCACAGTGCTGTCATTTTAAGTGGCATTTTTAAATGTCACATATCCAGGAGGCACAGGAAGTGACTTGCCAGTGTGTTGCATCTAGAAAGATGCATGTTTTTGTGCTGCACTGGACCACTTTGCATTTCTCAACATTAGCAAATTATTAAGCTTTACTGGGTGCTTTCTGTGGTGCCTATAAAGAGAAAAGGGAACTGTTAAGTTGCATGACTTGTGCTTTTCCATATCTAACTTTTCAAAGTGACATCACTGTCATGACTTATGACTATCACTTAATGGCAGCTTTAAAATGACACGACCATGAGGCTACAGGAAACATTCCTTGTTGGCATTTGTTAATTTTTTTGACAACTATGTCAAAGTCTATGCTGAGTCTCTTGCGATTGGGCTTGTCCATAAAACAAACATGTTGTTTTACCGTCTGCTGCATCAGAGGAAATTTGATGAAAGATTCATTATCTTAATTTAGAGAGAGAAAAGGAAATATCAATTAATCATTTCAATCAGTTTAAACCACTGCATTTATCCATGCTTTACACCTATAGAGCTGGCTCTGTAGGCTACTCTTTTCTGATTGCCTGACAAGAATGCACTGAAATTGTTTTACCTCACATACTAAGTTTTTTTAGTTTTTTTTTTACATAAATATGTATGTTTCAGCAGCTAAGTCATTTAGCACAGAAGTAAAACACATTCACAACATCAGGTGGAAACTGTCCCGTCAGCATCTGGGGTCAGTGATTGTAACTACTCCACCCAGCTGTAACCATAGCAACAGCGAAGCACACAACTGGGAAGGCACGCACATTGTTAACTGTGACGTGGTGGCAGTTTCAGTGGCAGAAATGTCAAGACATGTGACAAGTTGAAGAGGACTAGAGAAAGACTGTGATCAAAGTAAAACTAAATATGCAGTTAATATGGTTCCTGTGGCTTTCTTTGCACTGTGGACAGGCCATGTTGTGCATTTAAAAAACACACACCTCGGCTGATTAATCCTTACATAGCTCTGCTGCCCAGTAGACTTTGATCAGTCTCTTTAAGCACCATTTTTTCCTGGTACATTTCTAAATGTATCTCTTCTCAAAGCGAACGGCTGTCTGATTAAAGTATTTACATGTGTGTACTTCTGTTACTGTAAATAAGCCTGCAGATGGAACATACAAAGGGGGTTACTCAGAGATAAGAAAGTGAGGAACGTGCTGTAATGGCCACATTTCACTCACCGAAAGCCCGGATGTCAAGATGGAAGAAAAACAGTACACCCGATAATCTGCTTCGTCTACAGATATTTGTCTTACCTATTTTAATAGTTTGTGGTGTACAAACCTAAAATAGAACTTTGAAATAATATAGTTTGTATTTGGTTTATATTTGGTTCCTATTTAAGCAAATTTAGAGCCTACAAAAAAATAAATAAAAAACAGTTACAGAGGATTCCTTGTGTATTTGGTTTCTAAAATGAATGCTCCAGTGTGTCTGTGTGGGCGTGTTATGACAGGTCAGAGGAAGTGTGTTCATATTGTGTCATTATGTGTGGCATAGCAAAAGTTTTCTTTTTAATGCATGGAAAAATTACAGCTTATAAGGGTACAGTAGTAAACAGAGCTGATGCACTTCCTTTTTTGAGTTTTACAAATATGTATGTGATATAACACTTCATGTGCATCATAAGTGTTATCAATGTAAAAATAAGATAAGCTCTATTTGTCACATGCACATGTTATTCATAGTGAAATGTATTTTTGTACCTGTGGCCAATAGGAAAAAGTAAGTAATGTCACACTCAATATTACACAGAACGCTGAATATAAAAATATATATATAGATCCATAAAGTGTAAAATGAAAAAATAAGCTGTATGTACAATATTGAATTTGTCAGTTAACAAGTACTGTACAGCACTGTAGGCCTACATACAACAGTTATGCAGACTGTGGGGGGTCCAGGGTGGTGGGCAGTGTGGATGTGCTAAATGCTTTGATCAATCTTTCATAACATTTCATCACCACAGACGTGAGGGCTATGGGCCTGTACTCTTAGGGACTGCTGGGGTGTGTTTTTTTTGGGACGAGGACTATTACAGACTTCTAAAAGCAAATGGTGATCACATGCTTTTCCCACAGCGTGTGTTCACTGTGGGAAGAGTGTACAATATTATTATGTACAATATTAATAAAAGACGCTTTATTAAACCAGCAAAAGTGCTTCTTTTATTATCTTCCAAACTTCTGAGTTGACTGTTGATTGAAAGATAGCTGTCTGCTGCCCTCTTGTGGTGAGAACATGTCAAGGGTGTGCAGCGGTCGTAGTCCAGTCCCTGGAAAGCACTGAGGGTCAGGCTGGGGCAGCATTAACCTGAATCACACTATTTCCACTGACTACAACTCAGGGCTGTGCCTGCCTCTTTCTGATCTTCACATTCACACATGCTCCTAAACACCGGCTGGTGCAGGTAAGTAAATGCGCCCAAATAGAGTAACTCCTCCAGGTTGCTTAGAAACTCATCTTTCGCAACATCTTTTTCTGTAGGCTGTGTAACGGACATCACTCTCACGTGCACCCTCCTACTCGGTGTTTCCCGCAGCGCTATAGTTAAAGTGGCCACCTTGGTAACAAGCACTGACCACCTTCACTAACAGGCTACATACAAAACTGTTTATTTGATAAATTAAGCTTATTGAAGTTCCTTTGTCTTAAAACGGTTATGTTGGTTAGGTTTAGTTATTGAGACATTTCGCCTAGTGGTTATAAGACGTTTTCTGTAGGAAACACTGCTACTATTGGTGATTTCTGCCCACTTTTGCTTGCCTTCTTGCTTTTTGTTTTCCTCCGTGCATTGCTAAGCAGTAGATTGTCCACCCACAGTTCAAAGGAACATTCAAGAGGCAGACTCATCAAGTCGACCATGGAAGATGCAAAACTTGTTGCGTCATAACTTTTGCAAAGAATCATTCTTGAAGGCTACATATTTCAGTGATCAGGACACACTAAAAGTATTTAAGGCCTGGACTGTGAGCACAGTGCTGTAGCGGGCAGCAGTAGTAGATGACAGACAGTGACAGTGTGTAGTGTGCTGTGTGTGTATTATAGCTGCTTGGTGCAGCCTGTGTCTGGCTGTTGCTGGGAGCTCCGGCCAATCATCGGCGCAGCCCGGTGTACAAGTGCCATGTGGGCTGGAGAAGCATGACATCATCCCCTGCGCGAAAACACTCCATGTAACAGCTTTATTTACTACGGTACAGAGCAGCCTATTGCACTGTGGGCTGTACGGTACTCCACCAGCACATCCCTCACACACATCAGACACCCATCTCCTCGTGTGTGTGTGTGTGTGTGTGTGTGTGTGTGTGTGTGTGTGTGTGTGTGTGTGTGTGTGTGTGTGTGTGTGTGTGTGTGTGTGTGTGTGTGTGTGTGTGTGTGTGTAGCGTAGCCTATTCTGGGAGGGGCGTCAGTCTCTCTCTGTCTGTGCGTGCGTGCGTGCGTCCGTCCGTCCGGGGGAATGGCGGATAGGGAGATACTCTATGGAGTGGGACAGCGGCGGTGTAGCCCAGTAACACCATCGAGGTTTTATTTGTGTCGTCTCTGTTTAGTGTGATCTCCATCTCTCGCCATGGATCCCGAGAAGACGCTGACATTCTGCCACGGGCTCACGGCTGAAGAGGTAGGTCTCCTTTTACTCTCTCACACTCTGCTGTCAACAGCTGGGCTTCACCTCATCTGCAACATGCTTCCCACGGCCTGCCGCGCTGTTGTTGGTAAACACTGGCCTGAACGGGAGCCATGCACAGAGGCTTAATACTGTTTTTCTCTGGACATAGCTCTCCAAACAGTTGCTTATTCGTAGTCCATTGTAATGTAGCCAACACTGCAGCAAACCAGCTTCCAGTTTATAAAAGTCAACTGGGTTCAATGTTTATAGAGGCTACAGTCTTAAGTTTAAGAATGGTCTGATTTAAATGTAGCTTTGTCAAATTAGACTGAGGTTGATAGAGTTTCAGTGTTGGTAAAGAACTGAATCTAGGCTATATAAATATGCATAATAAAGCCCACTTAGCCTAGTTCTTGATTATGACGTTGAGCTATTGCACACATTTTACAGTGATTTTCACAAATATTTTCATGTGTGTATGGTGTGTGTGAATTAGAGTTGATGCAGACACATGTTCGTCACACATTTAAGGTCACTTGTATGGCACACTACTGTTGTGCTGACTCAAGGTGCAGAATTTGTAACCAGCTGTGGGCTGCTGCTGTGATTTGGAATTGCATTCAAGACAAAATTTAGGGAAAGCTCAATATGGCAGCTTTGTTGACTCCCATGTTGTTACTGAGGCCACAGTTAAACAACCCAAGAAGAAAAAACCTAACCATGCAATGATATGATTATTTAGGAGGCCTAATATAATACAATTAAGCTAATTGTTATTGTTTAACATTACCTTTATCTTTTAGTACTTAATGGGCCTTAGATATGTACAGTCGTGTCCATAGTGATAAGGACAGCCTCGACGTTGCCACACTTAAACACCGTAAGGGATTTTATTTTATTTTTTTGCAGGTTTCTTTTTATTTACAGCTGACGTAGTGTATGGAAACCTCTGGTACTTCATAAGTGGAAATCATTTGTGGTTAGGCGGCCCACTTCACACCACCTTGCCTGTACAGAGTGTGTCCTGTGTGGTGGGTTTACCACAGGAACCAGTCACTTTCCTTCCTTGATAAAGTACAGTAATAAATCACCTGGAGGAACGTCACAGCAGAGTGTTTAGTGATTGTTACAGTGTGGTTTTGATAAAGCAGTTTATAGTTTACTATCATGGGTTTGGGGGTCTTACTGTACGTTTAATGATGAAGAAAGTACCTTAACATATGACCGACTTATCCATAACACATTTTTACATTATGATATACCATATATGTCATAAGACAATGTTAGAGTACAGACTGAACAGAACTTATACTGACATAAAATATGAATTTACTGCCCAATCATAGCCAATGTAGCTCGACAATAACTTGTAAAGAATACTGTAAAATATTGTGGATAATGTATAGTAATGAGTAAATGAAGAAACGGTTAAAGTAAAGCAAAGGAATCTGGACTTGGTTTTCAAGGTGAAGACGTTTTGTC
This sequence comes from Perccottus glenii, assembly GCA_024416835.2. Taxonomy (NCBI): domain Eukaryota; kingdom Metazoa; phylum Chordata; class Actinopteri; order Gobiiformes; family Odontobutidae; genus Perccottus; species Perccottus glenii. Next base: position 14,483,757 of record CM044549.2, read on the forward strand.
TCTTATTCCAAGAGACATTTTCAATTTTGAGAACAACTGGTAAGAGACCCAAGCTCATATCTCTAGAGGGAGGGGTTTGACCTGAAACTAACTCTGATTGGACCAGGCTGTTCTGGTCTCATGGTTGTTACTATGACAGGGCAGTGTGACTCCTGATGGGAGAGTCGTTGTGCTCAGGTGAGTTGTTAGTGTCACTGTTCCTTTCAAGTGTTGTTTTCCTTCTAGAGTGAAATTGTTTTAAATTAGATTCAAAACACTGTTGTAAATAGTGGGAAACAAGAATCTGAGGCTACATCCACTGTTAAGTGGGGGCACTCTCATTTAACAAAAACGTAACTCCTTTACTCCCCTCTCAAACCATCGAGCGTCTTGGGCAAAAATTCGGACATTGCTGTCCTCAAAGGAATGCCCTTTCTCTTTGAAGTGGACTGCAGACTCAGCTCGACTCTCCCATCAGGAGTCACACTGCCTTTTCAAGTTAACAACTATGAGACCAGAACAGCCTGGTCCAATCAGAGTTAGTTTCAAGTCAAACCCCTCATTCTCGAGATAAAAAAGTCTGAAAAAGTCTCTTTGAATAAGAGATGAAATGTCTCACCTTGAAAACCAAATCCAGATGCCTTTGCTTTAACCTTTTCTTCAAGATGACCTGGATGACTGAGAACCTTTACAGACACGTAGGAGTAAATGGTAGAATGCCAACAAACGCAGATTGCACTAACAGCTGCTATTGTGTTGGTGTTTGCAAGTTGGCTTAGAGTAGGTGTGAATGTGAATCCGTTTATAGCCCATTGAATTGCATGTGCACACAAAACCGAGTAGCCTATAATGCTATTGTGCCCCATGCTGGCTACTTATACTAACAGCGTATTGTTAGCAAAAGCGTTTTCAGTGACATGGCTGTAGGTGGGTTTACCAAGGCCCCCAGGGGTCTGCACACACTTCACATATTTGTAGTGGGCCAGCATCAACATTTACAAAGGCAAGTGCATATACAGCTGAACATCAACTTCTAGACAGTTTGAAGGTACCGTGTGTGATTTTCTTTATAAAAATTGGCCTACATAAGACCTACAAGACTACAAGACATAGTTGAATATTGCAATAGGACTGTGACCTGTAACAATATTCTTATCTCGGTAATAAAGAACATTATTAAACTCAGCTCAGAGTTAATTTTAAAGTGTTAAAGTCTTGCTACTCTGGACTTTCCCTTAGCTAAATATACTGAGATAATTGAAATGATTACCTAATGCTTTTAAATGTAAGACCATTGATGCTGCCTCCTTTGTCCCTTTTATTACATTTATGGAGTGATAAACAATTTATAAGTGAAATAGATTCAATTATTGATTAAGAGTGATTCTAAGACTGTGTGTGAATTGTGCTCGCTGTCTGCTGCCTCGTTAAATAGCCATTGACCTTCCCATCTCCTTGAACAGCAATACTGACTTCACCGTAGAAAATAGATGTTAGCCCTGTTTTTGTCTTCATGTGTAATTCCAACCGTATACTCTCACCATCTTGAAGCCTTGCAGTTCTTTACATCGACAGTATGTCTGTGTCCTACTTTCTGCTTTATTAACTCCATTTTTATTTATTTTTTTGCCAGATGACCATGTCGCTGCAGGGACTGGTCGGAATGGAGACTGTGACGGTAGGGAGCTTTTCCTTTTACAGCACTACACCTTTTTCTACTATTATATTTGAAATAACATGGGCCGCATGAATAAAAAAAAGCCTTAAAGCCAAGCCAGAGTGGTTGTTATGGTGACGCACAGTTATTAGTTATCACCTCCAACTCTCATGTGTGTGGTAACTATGTACAAAACAGATATAGCAACCGCTACTTGCATCATTTGGAAAGCTTTCTATCCGCTTTTTATCATTTATCAAGTGTTGAAATAGTCACTTGCGGCTTTTAGCTGCAACTTGCTGACTAAAAGTTAACTGTCAAATTCACAAAGGCTTTTCATGTCCTATTTTCAGGTGGCTGTTTCTCAGAAGGAGGCTGACATCAGTACTGTTGATAAGGTGTGGGATTTTTTTCCCATCTTGATTATTACTTGTTGCATTTATCAAGCATGTTTTCACCTGTTGAATGTTTTGTGCAATGACATCTTTCACATATATCATGACGTGATGTGTTTCGGTCACTAGGTGGTAAAACATCATGAGGAGTCTGCTAGCCTGCCTGTTCCAGTCAGTTCCAAGTACTGCCCTGGGTTAAATAACAAGGCAGGATACCTATGTGAAACAGGACACTGCTGTGGAGAGACAGGCTGCTGTACCTACTACTATGAACTCTGGTGTGAGTTGATCGAGTAACTTTTAAAAATGGCATAATGGGAGTTCATGGCGGTTAATTTCCCGTTTTTCTTGTGCAGGGTTCTGGCTGCTGTGGTCTGTGCTGATCCTGTTCATCTGCTTCTGTGCATACCGCCACCGCCGAGCCAAGATGCGAGTCCAGCAGCAGCAGAGACAAAGGGAGATCAATCTCATCGCTTATAATGGGGCCTGCAACTACTCTTCCTCAATGCTCGATCTCAGTATGACAATGTTCATCATGTTTCATACACAACATTCATTGCTGTAGATTTGTTGCTATGTTTTCAATATAGGTTGACTAGTCTTTTGCACGCAGCTTCACTTACAGTTCTGAGATCATAGCTTACACATACTGTATGTGTTAAATGATACTAAATGGTCTTAAAGAACTCATTATGGCTGGACAACCACCCACTTCATAGAATGTAATAAATATCATCACATCTAAAATATGGATATTGAAAATCATACTAGGTTTTACCCTTTCTAAAAAAAAAGTAAAGACCTTTGCTCACACTGCCAAAAATTATTTAAATACTACTTATTAATTTAAACTTTTGAGTTCGCAGCTGCAATTGTCTCCTTAGTCCTTTGTCCATACATCTTGAAAAGATGTACAACCTTAAAAACATATTCAATGTAAGAATTCTCCTAAATAAATAAAAACGAATCTAATCTAACTATTATTGGAAATCCACTCTTTGCAGGTTTCCTGGCGTCCTTCAAGTTGCCCTCTTACGAGGAGGTGGCAGCACAGCCCAGTACCCCTCCTCCACCGTACAGCTCTGTCTTCGCTCTGCAGGGAGGATCAATGGGGGGCCCGAGTTCCTCGTACCTTCACCACCACCACCGCTATCCCTGCCCTCCCTATATGGGTCCAGGTCCCAGTGGCTTCACATCCTCACAGAGCTCTGACAACTACACTAGCTGCTCATGCGAGTCCTGCTCCATTACGTCCCCATCCAGCACTTCCTTCTCTGTTCAGGTGACCGATGAGACCTACGACAGCAGCCACATGTCCACACCCGGTGAAATGGGTGGCGACGGCGTTATGTTGCCAAGAGACAAGGCCGTGTATACACCAACCCCCTCTCTGTCTGCTTTATCACAAGTACCACCTGATGTTATCCCTGTGGTCACCCCAGATGTTGTGCCCCTACAGAGGCCGTCATCGAACGTCCTCGATCGCTTCTCACCATCAGCGCCACAGCTTTCTCTTCCTCTACACTCCCTCAACACTCCTGGTCCTTCACACTGCCCTCGCCTGCCCCTCTCCCCCCTTATTCTGCTGTCCTCTCTCCCCGCTAGTCAAGTCAATCCTCTTGCTGTTCAGAGACAAAAAGCTGAACATGAGGTTTCAAGTTCAACTCCTAGGCCTGTTGTGTCTCCACCAAAACTAGTGCTCTTCTCCCCCAAAAACATGGAGGAGCCAAAACGAGACAACGAAGAAGAAGAGTACGAAGATGATGATGAGGAAGAAGATCATTTCCGCCATCGAAGGTTAACGGGTGACTCTGGGATTGAGGTGTGTCGCTGCCATGTGAAGCGAATGGGGCAAAAGGAAGCACAGAAAGAGAATCACAGTAACATCAAAGAGGGAAAGGCTATAGCTCAGTCCCCACATCGGGACGACTGTGCTGAGCGGAACAGCAGCGTCTCTTCAGCCTCCAGAGTCATCCAGAAGACAGGTGAGGCCATCATCACTGTGGAGTCCTCTTAAGCAGACGGCCAGGGAGATGTAGACAAAGAAGAAATAGAAGTGAGATGTTTATGATTCATAGCATCCTCATAGATCAAGACTAGTAGGTGAAAAGTCGTATCACTGAAGAAAAGTCTTGCAGGTCCTTGTGTAGGACAGAAAGGATAAGATGCGTTCTTGATTCTTCTTTGATGAAATTCCAAGAGTATTAAAAGCCTCGGTGGAATTGAAGTTGTGGTGAGTTTGTTTTGGAGTTGGCTTAACACATTATTACAAATTATTGTGCTTTCTCTGAAGATGGTAATGAATTGCTTTATCTTTGTAGCCCTAATTTACGTTTTAATTGCTTAAGCCACTACAGCAAAAGCAACTTCTTGATGTACATTCAAAAAATGATGTTCGAGCAAGTGCAGTGCTCCAGCATTCTTTTTAGTAACCTTTTGTGATGCAGTATTGGTCTGACAAGAATTTGATTTCCTTGGGAGATAAACTTTTAATGGTTACTCCCCAAGGTTTGTAACATCAATCACTGATATTACAAATACAAATTATTGTTCTGCTATACAGAGATATGCATATTTGTGAAACATTCTCATAGCTTGTTCTAGTGTAAAGTTCTGGATAGTTCTACCTCTAGAGGGATCCAACAATGATTAGATGCACATTCTGATCACTTTCTGATGAAAATGCTATTATCCCACTGACATGCAGATTGTATTGAGCTAGAAAAGGGATTTGTTAAAGGGGACTCGTTTAATTTTCTTTGTAAATCATAAAATCTTACAACTATGGTCTGAATTTTTTTACTAACTTTTCCCCTGTCTAGTGGGCACAATGAAAGAAGACAACTATTATACCCTGTTATTAGGTTGTGTACTTTTTAGACTGTATCCTATGTCTCTCCTTTAAAAGGGTGCAAACATGGTTGGTGTGTGGGTGGCACAGCTTTACAACAATATTGTGACTGTATATTGTTGCTTTAGACTGTTAACTGAATATACTGTACTATTGACCGACTATTTGACTCGGAATTATGTGTTTTTAACATGATCCTGGTGGCTCGTTGCTGTTTTTGTAAAGCAATGACATTTTTATTCCTTTATGGATGGACTTTTTAGTCGGTAGAGCCTTTCTGCCTAATCCTATTGTTTCTATTGAATGTAGAAAGTTATGCATTACAACCACAACACTCAATGGGTATTTTATTTTTTTAGAATGATGTATTACAGAAAAGTGTCCAAAATTACAGTAAAGTGCTGGGTTTGCTTGCTGTGGACTTGGACTGAAGTGCCCAGTGTAATGTGTGAGTCTGACATTTAACGTTTGTATAATAATCCAGAGTTATGCCCATCTGTACATTACTGGCCACTATAGAACCCTGTCTTTTGCACTAACCTTGTAGAGACCAGTCTGCCATTTGTTTAGGCTAGAAGTAGGGCTAAAGGATGTTGTGAAAGATGTCTTTAATCTTCAGTTATCTGCCTAATGTTGGAACAAGGCAAAACTAATAAAACTCATATAGTTTAGATGTGTTGCCTTGCTTACAATTTTTATTCCTTAACTTGTCAAAGACAAATCAAAATATGTTCAGCTTTGTGCTTGTAGACAGGACTCACAAGTGTCACAGACTCTGATAGGGGTCCTGTGGACATATTAACCTAAATGGCATTTTGTTGGCTGTACAAAAATAGACATGAGGTCATTTATACTGTCATTACTGGAGTATATGGTGCCTAGGAAAAGCAGGGTTTCTGTTAGCATTCTACCATTAACCGCTGCTATGTAAGTGTGTGTTGTCTGTATATAGCTGTTTATCAAAACTTTCATAGCAGCTTGAGCAGTTTCTATAAAACAGTACATAGTAAGACTGTATTGTATTTAGCAATAGTATTCACACCATTTCCCTTATTCTAGTAAATACTTGGATAGCATTAATAGGAAATAATTGTTGTGAAAAAGTAATTTACCTTAATAAACTATTTATGAGCTGTGTTGGGCATAAGCCCTCGATTGTATAAAACACAGCATTATAAATGCCTTTGGCTAAAAATGTTGCTCCTCTAAGTGCAAACTCAGATTAGATTTTTCTTTGTAGCTACAGGTTATGGATCATATGTTTGTTGTGACAAGTTCAACTTTAGTTACAGAGCTAAACTTTTCTTCTTCGATAAGGCTAAAAGTCTAGACATGTACAAGCTAAAATTGTGTTTTTATTGCATCTAAAAAAAAACAACACGCTCATTTGCTACATTAAGCTATAAGGGCTCCACGATTTGAAGTTAGACTTATTATGAAGCTTTGAGATCAGCATGTTCTAAATAAATAAAATTTGCTTTATAAATTTGAGTTATATGTTCTTCAAATAATACTTAAAAATATCAAAATTTTACTGTATAGATCAAATATTTTTTAAGGATTCTAGCCCTAACATAACATGGTCTAGACCTTTGAGCTCATTTTCTCCAATTGGAAAATAGATGTAAATAGAGGAAGTGTTATTTCTTTTGCCTGAGTGTATAAGCCCCTTAATACTTTCTTTACCAAGTACGCCAAGGCCTGAAACAAGACTGTTACCTTGCTGAGTTTTGAATAGTATTTACTCTATATTTGTACTCACTTTGTTTTGTAAAAGCAGAGAAATGAAGAATCAAAACCATTGAGCCCATACTGGCACAAAGCAAACCCTGTCACATCAGGGTATCTAAAGAATGTTTATCTACGAGTGCGCTCCTTTTACTCCAGCAACAATGAGACACATTATTAGCAGTATCTCTATGTTATTGTAAGTGGAAAAGTTGATTCTAATTACTAGAGACTGTAGTGTTCTTTGAGGGTAACTCTGTGCATTTCTACCTGCAGCTCTTCAGTGTGTCGTACGCATGTGTGAGAGTTATTGTCAGCCGTGTTGTTGTGCTATTAGACCATTGTTAATTATATTGAGGCCAAAGTTGACTGTTGTTGGAATTTGTTAAATTATGTTGTTATATTTGTCAATTTAAATATTCAGACATTTTTAGTATGTAATCATTTAATATAACACAATTTTGTATCTTGGTGTTTAGAGAATAATTCGATGTGAAGTGCTTTTTTGTTGCACTTTTTATGGTGCTTTTTTCCAAATGTAGTTTTTTAGGTTTCTTCCATTTGAGGTTTTTCATTGTATTTTACTGAAATTGTGCAGTGTCGAAACAATCTGTGCTATTTGATTCAACAGAAACTGTGCATTTTGTGTCAAAATAAAGACTACCAAGAGTTTTACATGTGTCCTTGAATTTGTGAAACAATTCTACTCTGTACGTATATGCGGGTAAAACATTTTCAACTCAATGATATCACACAGCATGGACATATTTGATGGAAACTGTGCTAAAAACTCCCACTCATAAGTAGCTGTCACATTGAGTCATAAATCATGCTGTGCACACTTTCTTCCTCTTCTAAAGTGTACACACACACAAAAAAAAGTTTGAATATGTGCTTAGTGTGTTGTCCATACAACATGTAATACTGCAAAATGTCACACTTAGAGGCATGGTTGTAAGGAATTATTACTTTATTGGCCTCAACGCAACAAAGCTATTATTACATATACTCTTACTTTAGTCACTTATTGTGTGATGGGTAGAAATTAGAAGTTATAGTACTAAAGTGCAAGAATAAAAGCGAGTGAAATGTGAGATTAGTCAAACATATTATTTAATACGATATATTTCCATTCTAGGGATTTGTTTCGGGTGATTTGGAGCGCCTTACACCCGAGTTATTAGCGTCATCTAGTGGTGAACGTTTAGAAGACACGTGACGAGGGGCATGTGGCATTGAACGTCTGAGAAAATAAGTAAAACATTCAAAAACTTATACAGTAACACCAAAACTGTGCAAGACTAGAGATTTTGCAAATGCAACTTGACTGCTTCCATATATGACAAGACTAGGTATTAAACATGTTGAAAAAGTGAGTAAGTATATTAGCTACACCCCAACTTTTGTAGGCCGATTATAATGGGCGTTGCAGTGATTTGAAAAAAATAGTACCTACTTTGCATACAGACTACGTTGCGGATGGCGTGGATTGCTAGAGGGTAAGTACAATATCTTTTAGTATAGCAGCCTCTTTTTTATTGTTTTTCTTTTTTTGTTTGTTTGTTTCTGAAACTTTGTTCTTTAATATTCTACTGGTCTACAACAACTTAAATGTTTACGTTGGAGAAGATGGAGTACTTTCTCGACACTGCAGTGGAGCTCTTCCCGTCCTGTGATTGGTCAGATAAGACAAGCACCCACCCACTCGTCTGACCACTCCCCATCCGCGTTTTCTCCACGTGATTCTTCTCGCTCGCTCTTGCAAAGTTAAAAACAGACTTTGTTTATCTTGTTGGCTGTTTGCTGAAATGCTCACCGACTAGTTAGCTTATTTTCCCCTTTTACCATCCTTGCTATTTGATTCTTCCCAGCTGAGCTGCTGAGAAGAGCTCCCACCTTTGTTTTCACACATTTCACTTGAACTTATCTGCGTTTTTTGTTATTATTGGGGTTAAGTATATTTTTATTTTAAGTAAGCTAATATTGTGCAGCGCGAAAAGATATCCGAAGGGCTCCAGCGGCCTTACGCCACGCGCTGTTTGTGAAAAACACGTTTACAATAAAGGGACCTGTTTTGGAGACGATTGCAGATATTTTTCGCAGAATTTGTTGCAGCTAAAGGGAGGAGAGAACGTAACGATTTTGACTGAGAGCGGAGACGAGAGCGTCATGGCGACCGAAGTGGATACGTGGTCCACGACTCAGACAGCCGACGGTGAGTAACCATATAAACCTGGCGTTAGAAGTGACATTACTGGGATGTGTTTAAAAAGCACCGCTGTGGTGGCTGGCGTGTTCACCGTGTCCCATTGTCCGTGCATTGGATGGGCTGCAATGCCAGCCATGCTTCACCATGTGTTCACAAACAACACTCATCGAAGCACACATACTGCGGAAATTATTGTCACGTTTACACTTAATTGACACTGCAACAACACGATTTAATGAATTAGAGAGTTTTAAATATACAGTTGGATTGCGTTTACATTTAACCCTTTCGGTCTTTTGATTGGACGAGGGCCGTTTGCTTACTTCCGCTTTGTGTTGGCATTGGCGCAGCTATTGCAGGGAATTTTAACAGAAATAATTAGCCTTTGTTAATTTTTATTATTGTAAAACCACTACAAGCAATACAAGAGTATTGTACTTTTTAAATTGCAAATAGCGGTTTCTTTTACTGAGTTTTCTCACATGCCTGCTAACACTAGCAAAACTAATCGTGTATATGCCGCAATATATTTTGTTTGTAATGTTACCACTAGCCAAACACGTATAGATGCAGTCAATTGAGATAATTAAATATTTGTGGAAAGATCCTTGACGCTAAAAACAATTCGGCTTAACACAGTAACCACTTATTTACACACCTTGCCGTCTGTATACTTATGGAATATATTGTTAGCATTTTTATTATTGCTAACGTTAATTTGATAAATGTATGAGCTCCACTGTGCTCGCCTGTGTTTGATTGTGACGTCGACATGTATAGGCCATAAGAGCCAATAGGAAAGCCTTACATAATCTGCTCTGCTGTGTGTTTAAAGGTTACATAAGTTGTTGAAATGTATTGTTAGCTCTGGGTCTGCTTGTTCTAATATATTATATCAGTATTGTACTTGTGTTCAAGGCCTCTTCACCGTGGTAACTTATAGCAGATGACGCAGTAAGAGTGCACATGGTCTGTAACTGTTGTGTTATGGTAGTGTGGTGGAGTGCAGGTGTCTCTGTCTGCACAGATAGTCTCTTCTCCATGAACTTGTCTGGCCTTTCTCTCAAGAAACCATGCTTGATTGAGCAGCCCTTGTTGATGAGGTGGTCACACACTGTCAAAGACTCTATTGTGTGAGCTGGGTTAAAAAAAAAAAGGGGGGGGGCATCTCCTCAACACATTGTAGGTCAGTCAAACACAGGAGAAAATGAGGGTAGCCTTTTAGAAAAAAGTTGCACTGCTTGGCACATATCTGACGTTCTGGTCTGTTTTGTTGTTACCACTGTCTAACCTGAATATGGCTTAGTGCATTTATTTTTATCAAACCTTTATTACATGATGAAAATAATAACTCCACATTTGATCCGAACAATTGCAGGGATCTTTATTTAGTTTTTGTTTTATTTTGAGTTCCTTCACAATAAGTTTTACATTCTTACAAGTTTGATGGAACTACAAGTTTGCAGACAAAAAGTTCAAGTTCATGAATTTCAGAAGTTTTTCAAACTTGACACAATCACTTGACTTTTTTAAGCAGTCTGCAGTATTTAATGCTTATAGAGCTCTGTCGGTTTTCATATACAGTATATATATATATATATATATATATATATATATATATATATATATATATGCATTTATTTATATTTATAATAAATAAAGAAATTATTAAAATGTAACTTTAGATACATTTAAGAATATCATTCATAAATGTCAAGCCAGATCTATTGTGGCCTGATGGGGTAAGCATTATCCTCCAGCCATACACCCTCATGAACACTTGATTGCACATTTTTGCACCAGGTACTTTTATTATAGAATGAATCATTAGCTGGTGCATAAATTGCATTAGTGGATAAGATTTGTGCTTTATCTTTAATAATAAAATCTGTTATCAGAGATAACATGTGCACCTCTAATCTTTTGTATGCATCTTTTCTTTGCAATTAATGTGTGCAGCTGTAACAAATGCAGGTTTAACAAGCACAGTGCAAAGACCCCACAACCTTTTGTGCTGCTATGTTTCTCTTGCTATTTTCTAAGATCACTTTGTTATTGTAGTATATTGAAAGGCTGCACATACACACAACAGATTGTGTGCTATACTTAAGTTAAATGCTGTCTGAGTCTCATTACACTAAAGTAAATGACAGTTAAACCCTTTTACCATCCACACCCTTTTGTCTTTGATGGATAATCTCCACATGACCACATAGGGTTGGTCTTTCTGCCCCCATATCATTATGCATTTACTAAATTCTCACAACAGTATAGTAAACAGTATAATGACAATGTTACAGGTTTAGCAACTAACAAAGTTATGTAGAGAAGAAGGTTAGAGATACTTGTAGTATGGCCTGTTTCTATTTTTAATGTCTGTTGTGACTTTCTTTTCATTCATAACTTTGCCAATGTACAGCTAAGTAAGAAATAACCTCCTTAACTAGTGGCATAGGCAGGAGCTTAAACAGTTAACCTGCATTCTGTCAAGCTTGTTTTGCAACTCTGGTATTGGCACACCACTCGGAGTTTATCTGCCTTCTCATTTTTATGCTTTTTTTCCAATTGGCCGGCCGTGTGTTTGGCTTACTGCCATTGGTTAGTTCCTTATTCACTGCTCTTGCACAGCCTGTGGCCTACATTAGGGAAGGGGGAGGAACTAAAGGAGGGGACGACACATGGCCTGACTGTTTACGGATTTTTGGAAGCTGAAAAGAAGGGTGTAACTTATACTACAAAAGGTCAATTTACACAGGCGTTCTATTTTGCTTTTAAGTGTTTTAGTGTTTTGGCTTTTTTTTTCTGGAAAATACAATCCAACCAACAAACCAATATTATTTGCAATTTAAAATAGATTGTTGGTACAAAAATTTTAGTGCAAACTTGTACATAATCTATGGCCTGCATCTTTCCTTCTGTCCATGTGTTTTCCTCGTCCTGCGTGTTCTGTAATGCTTGGAAGCATATTCATTACACCCTCAGACATTCCTTCCTTTGCTGTCCCTCTCTCCTACAGAACAGGCATGTGACCAGTCACGGACCGAACCATGCCATATGTAGTCAGGTTCACTCCATCAGCAGCACAATGATCGCGAGAAGACGAAGGATTAAAAAAATAGTGTCAGCATTTCTCGAGCATGTGCTCCCCTTTACTCCCTCCTGCCTGCAGGAACACTCCACTCTGACTTGTTATTGTTGTTTTGTAAACCCCACAAAAGGCAACCTAAGCAGAGTCATAAAATTATTTATATATATATTTATATATATATATTTTATTTTTTATTTTTTTTGTACACCAACCGCAAACTATACATGTCTGTGGCTGTTAACATTGTCAGAAATGTCTGGAGGTGGTAAGTGTCAACAAAATGTGTGTAGGCTTTGTGCTGTCATCTTCCTGTGTTACATTTCAGCTTTTACATGACCTTTGGCTTGTGCTGCCATAAAATAGGTGGCCATGTCTCAGTTGTGTTTTATTTATTTTAGAGCAGGAACATCTGCACAATGACATCTCCTTTTACTGCACAAAACAAACTTTAGAAAACTTGTCCAGTCATTGTTTGCTGATTGTTGGCAATTTCCATTTTGGCATGATGTATTAAAACATAACTGCATGTGGGCTTTGCTGATATGGATACAGAAAAATTTTAAAGCAATAAAATACCACCATAAAGTTTTGCTGTTGTAAATCAATTATATATGTGTATGTGATTAATTTCAGTCTGTTTTCAAAATGGCTACTACATAAACATTGATTTGACGTTTTGTTATGCCTCTTTCATCAAGTGGATGTCAAAGCGGGCAGTCCTAGTTACGCCCAAATGTTTAACGCTAAACACTCTTTACAGGAACGTTATCCTTTGACGAAAAACTGCCTGAGGCTAACCATCCTTACAGCGATGATGACGACGCATTGAATGAAACTGAGGTCAACGGTAATTGGACCCCCCAAGAGAAGGCACTCCACGAGGCCCGACTTAAAGCCAAAGCAAAGAGACGCCTGCGCAAGTCGTCGTCTCGGAACTCGGCGAGCGACTCAGTCTCCGAGTCCGGGGACATGGCAGGAGCTGACCCGCACAGTCCAAAGGGCAAGGTTCCACCCAATGACCGCAAATCTAGAATGGGCAAAGGCAGGGGGCTGCCAAAGAAAGGTGTGTTGGCTTCATCCTGTTTGGAACTTTAGCTTTTCTGTATAATATATTTGAAGAAGAAACGATTTGGGCATTCATTTATTTATTTTTTTTATCACATGAAGTTGTCTACTTCTAGTCATCTAGTGTCTTGCTCTGGTTGCCTCAGGTGGAGCTGGGGGTAAAGGCGTATGGGGTGCTGCAGGGATGGTGTATGAAGTTGAGGAACCTGACATTCGGGACCCCAACTACGATGAGTCTGCTCAGGTGAGTCAGTGCTACACACTTGTGTATGACGTGTAATGAGGTGATGTTTCTAATGACGCTTGGGACAGTGATAAATGCCACTTGCAGCTGCTTTCTTTGAACATTGCACCAGTTGGTCTTTAGGGAGATTTTAGTGGATTCAACAGAATGTTTAAAAAGTCCACAAAGTATGACATTGGCCAATAAAATATTTTGTTCTACAAACATTACAGAGATTACCAGAAGACAAACATATTAACAATATACTTTTTAATGGTAAAAGTTTATGAAATACAGATCTAGCATTAAATGTTTAAAGACAAACATTGCGCCTGAGAGAAGAGTGCCATCATTTGTCTTTATCCTCCCAACAGTTTGTTTAGTTAGTGCTGACAATCAACAACAGAGGTTAGGCTGACATAGTTGCTGCTGGTCAGGACTGTTGTGTGGAGTAGCTTTTTGTCCAGTGAGGCCTGTATTGGATGACACCTTTTCTTTCTTGTGTGAAACAAACATGCTGATGTTGACTCACTGTGGCTGGGGACACAGCAAGCTTGCATATAAGAAACTTTAAACAAGAAAATGTTTGTCAACACACAAACAAGAAGCATATGCACTCCACACGAAGCACCACTCACAGATGGCAGAATCCCATCACAATCAGCAACTTTTTTAATCTTTAACTGTGCTATCAAGCCAATGTTCAGTGTGTGAAGGCCATGTTTATCCCATGATGCATATGGAAATGGAACAGCAGCCAGCTTTGACCTTGGAGAAAAAGTTAATGTGAGTGGGAAGTGGGGCCAAGTACAGTGCTGGTCTCTTGATTAAAAGACAAGGTCACATGATAGACTTCTGAAGACAACAGGACATTCAGTCTCTGAGTATATGACAAAAACCTAAGGCTAATTGGAAAAAAGTAGTACTGTAGTTTCTCTATTTAAAATAAAAAAATAAAGGTTCCTGATTGCTTTGCTTATTGTCTGCCTCTTAAAGTAAACAGTGTGTTTCTATGAAGTAAGAGACTCAGGAAATTGAGTCTGTGTGTCTGTTGGCTGTAGCTCTTTTTTTGGCCTCCTGTGTCGAGAGCTTGGACTGGTCGTTCATTTAAAACTTTAGTGACTTCTACATACTCTACATTCTTATGGATATTAAAAGTCATAAATTGAAAAGGACAATTTGACTCTCACTTTGAAATGCCCAAAATGTTGTGACATGAAAATGTTATGCCTCATCATTATGCCTACAAGATGCCTAAGATTTTTTTTCACACATTTGTGCTGTTTCTTTCCAAAGGGAGACACAATTTATGCTACAGTAGTTCCAGAGATAGATGAAAAAGAACTGGAAAAAATGGTTAACCCGATTGTACAGGAATACTTTGAACATGGAGACACCAAAGAGGTTGAGGTAAATGGATGGATGACATTTTGATCCATTTAAGCTATTGTATGTCTAATGTGTGGATAACTCTTATTTGTTTGTCATTTGCTGTGGCAGATGTTGCTGAAGGAACTGAACCTTGGCCCTCATAAGTACGAGTTCTCTTCCATGGCTGTGTCCCTGTCTCTGGAAGGCAAAGCCAGTCACAGAGAGCTGACCTCACGCCTGCTGTCTGACCTGTCGGCCAAGATGATGTCTCAAAGTGACATGGCCCGAGCCTTTGACAAGATGCTCAAAGAGCTGCCAGACCTCATTTTGGACACCCCAGAGGCCCCACAGGTATGACACCCACAAGAACAGACCACAGCAGTCAGCTAAGATCCACTCAATGTACAAGCTTGATGTGTTGGCATATCATGTTTTTAAAGGTGCCTCTTATTTTTCTTTCCCAGATGTTAGGCCAGTTTATCGCCCGAGCCATAGCAGACCATGTTCTCCCCATGTCTTTCTTGGACTGTTACAAGGGCAAAGTGGACTGTGAGCATGCTAGGTAAGAAAGGAGTCTAATATAGATGTGTAAGCACTGTGAGTGTCTTTTGTAGCATCCTTGAGTTCTGCTGAGGGTAATTAATCTACTTAATTGCACACTGTAATAAGGCATTAAGCAAAAGCTGATTAAACACCAGATTTATCCGTCTTGAGTTGTTTTCAGTCCTGTATTGGGAATGACAAACACGTCATGGTTATTTTGGTAATATTAGGCGGTGCCCCAGCTATATTAAGTATATTTTGAACTTAGGTTAACCTCTTGTAATGATTTTGTGACAAATGACTAGATGCAATTTTTTTTTTCCTGCAGAGTGGCTTTAGACCGAGCTGCAGTGCTCTTGACCATGAAGAGGAAGATGGTTCGTCTGGATAATGTGTGGGGCATAGGTGGCGGCCTAAGACCTGTCAAACATCTAACTAAAGAAGTAAGCTTATGTTGGGAAGACTGCAAACATTTAAACATGTATTGCAACAAACAAAAGGCGAATACACAATCAATTACTTGCTCTGTTTGGTTTCAACATAATTTAGTGAATGATCCTAGGCTAAGAAAGTATTTAATTGAATTTATTTATTTTGTTGAAAAGCTTTTTTGTCTTTATTGTGCAAGATTAACTGAAGGCAAACACTCATGCTGGGTATCAAGCCACATGCCAGACCTCTACAATGTTGCTGAGTCAGCAGTTTTCTCCCTTGAAAAGTGCATAAGACAGGTTCAATACTTAACTAACGTAATTTAACTACGTAATATTCATGCACACACTGGTCTTCCATTAGTACATGCTCTTGCTCTCTTGCTCTACATTTTCTGTGTTTTTTTTTCAATATAAGAACAACAAAAGGCTGAGGTATAAGCTTTTGTTCCCAACAGGCCTCAGACTGTGCCCAGTTTTGATTTCCTGTTCGCTTGTTATGTGCAGCTTGTTTTAGTTTAGATTCAATGTCTTCTACTGTGACTGTCAGGCCTGGTGACCTCTACATTCTCTGTTCTGCTGAAGCATCTGACCACACATTGGGCTTTAGTAATAGTTTGCATCATTTGAGTGACTAGCTCTGACTAATTGTTCCAGGTATATTTAAAAAAAAACCAACCAAAACCGCACATATTTGATTTGCTGGACACTTTAGATGCATGTCGCTTTTAATTTTCATAAGAAGGTGTATTATTGCCGGAGTATTACCATTTTTATTGTTGCTCTTAAGGATATTGCTGTTTGGCCCTTTGCACATCATTGTAAATACAGTACAAACAGATGTCCAGCATGTCTGCATGTTTTGTTCTGTTGGGTGTGTTTATCTGTAAAGGTTAAACACCAAATACCCACTTGTTGATATGCTCGTGTTGCAGATGAACCTCCTCCTGAAGGAGTACCTGGTGTCAGGGGATGTGGCAGAGGCAGAGCACTGTCTGCGTGATCTGGAGGTGCCCCACTTCCATCATGAGCTAGTTTATGAGGTAAGTTTTCCTCTTTTGAATGATGTAATGATGTCTAGTATCTAGTCTCAAAATTTGAAGCACACATTTTAATGTAAACCTTATATTGGATTAAAAAAAAAACTTTTGCTGTGAATTTTTAGTCAGCTGGCTCATGCCACAAAATGTTCTTTTGTAAATCACTTTCTGCTGGTGCCTTGTCAAGTGTAATGCTTTCCAAACCCACAAATATCTTGGCTGTTGCACCTGATGTCTGCCAAGGACAGTGTTTGGCAAACTATCATTATTTGCAATAATTGTATAAACAGACTACAAATGAGTCGCACAGTCAATAACCACATAGCATACAACAAGAAATATTTAACTAACTCTTAAAATACACCTTAATGCTTTTTAGCAAAAGTTGTTACCAATTTATGTAACAATTGACTTAAAGCCTGATGGTGGCTTGCACAGGCATTACCACCTTGTAATGAAATGTATCTGACACTTGATTGTCCCCACAATTGGTTTGATAAAACCTTGAGTTCTCCTGTTTTACCAACTTACATTGTGTTTCAGGCCATAGTAATGGTGCTGGAGGCCAATGGGGACACCGCCAGCCCAATGATGATGAAACTACTGCAGTCTTTCTGGAAAACTGGCCTCATCACAGTGGATCAGATGAACAGGGTATTCTTTTGTCGTCTCAGTTTTGCATTGGTTATACAAATTATCTCTAAAACTTCTAACATGTACTGTAACTATATTGATGCAGGATGCTATGAGAATAGTAACTGAGGCCATCTTAAGACGAGCGAGCACATTAACACCTGCCATTATCTTAGTCACTTCATTTTGTTGCCACATTTAAACAGCCTCTGTAACAAAATCATTTGTTTAATGTTTGTTTTCACACAGGGCTTCCAAAGAGTCTACGATGAACTCCCAGAAATCAACCTGGATGTGCCACTTGCCCACACCATCATGGAGAGCTTTGTTGACCTCTGCTTCCAGGAGTCTGTTATCACTAAACAACTACGGGATGCCTGTCCTTCCAGGTTTGTATTTTGAGACATACCCACTTAGCAAACCACACAACCTGTTAACATGAACTTTTGTGTGTTCTGTTAGAGGACGCAAGCGCTTTGTCAGTGAGGGAGACGGAGGAGTCATCAAAAACTAACGGGGAATAGCAACAGCAGCGCGAGGAGGATGGGTGTCTTATGTTCTCTCACCCTGTTTCCACTCTAGCATGACTCATTCTGAAATCGGGCATGCTGCAGTTTGAAAGTTCCTTGTTCCTCTCCTGAGTTCATTGTCAATGTATAAAAACAGCACTGACCTTCGGTGTAGGTCGACTGAGGAGTGGCCCAGGTTTCCAGTTCCATTCATCTTGTTAATCACTGTTTTTGACATGTTTTTGTAAAAACAAAAAAAAAATCTTTATTTGGGTGGGTGGTGCACCTCTCTTGCCTGAATCTTTGTACCTGTTTGTCAAGAATGATTTACATCAGAGCTGCAAAGGAAAGATGGGTAGTCGGATATGGTTGGAATAAAAAATTTGGGGTCTCTTGCTTTGCTTTACCGGTTTACTTTTATGTAAATGCATTTAAAAACAGAGCATTTTGTTAATTTCTAAACTTTATTTTCTGCAACAAATTGACGGTTTTTCAATGTCTCTAGTGTTCACTTGCTCATGTGGTTTTAGTGACAAGCAATGTCTCTCTTGTTATTTTTTTTTTCTTTAACTTTGTAAAAGTCAAAGCAAGTATCTGGTCACTATTTGGGTGTTAAATTGGCACTTGTGTATGGGTGAGTATGTTTTGAAAGCTGAATATAAAAAACAAAAAATATGGTTATTGTTTATTATAAAAGCTATACACTGCCTCACAGTATTCTGACTTGAGTGTTTGAAATTATTGTGCAGCTACATTCTTGACTATGGGCCATAAAAGCCAAAGTGAAGCACTGGTAGAGGTGGCATACTTAATAAAATGTCAAAGTCTGGGTACTTTGCCCTAATGCTATTTAATTGGATGGTCTATGTTTTTGTTTTTTATTATTAAACAATGACATGCATTATGTAGTCATCTAAAGGCTTCCTGTTTTTAGATTTCTTAGAAGAAACGGCTTGTCTTGATGACCTCAACATTTTTAGATGAATTTCAAAATATGTTGGAATATCTATTGGGCCTAATGTTTACAATGAATTATAAAATAACATTTAAGATGGAACCATATGAAAAAAATCAAAACAATTTTTTATATGGTCAAATGGCAAGAAAATAGCTGAATCTCAACACCTGTTGCAATAAACTAATATTTATAGTTCATTCTTGGAAAATGAAAATACTGAAAGGACTTGTGGGGTGAAAGTCATTAACCCTATGGTTTATTAAGTTTATTGCAAAACGTGGTGAATTTGAGCAAACGTGCTTGATTTACTTAATTCTTATGTTTCAAGAAATGCAGAAAGGAAAAAAACATTTTCACACTAGTAAACACAATCTTTCAACAAATAACCTTCTCTATCAACTTTTCCTTGTGTGACAATCTTTACATTTAGCAGCTGTTTAAAACTTAGTAGTAAAAGGCCAAGGATGGATTTAGATTAGCTGTTCTACATGTACTGTATATTTTCGAAAGCTGGTGTTGCCGGCGGGACGTATTCATTCATGCATGCAGCTATTATTGTCCAATAAAGGTTCTTAGGCTAAGTCTGTCATATTTGTACTACTTATCTACTAGAGACGTATATATTGTGCAAAACAAATCACTACTAACCCAATTATCCTCTTATATTCTCTTTTTTATTTATTTATATATATATATATAGATAGATAGATAGATAGATAGATAGATAGATCTATATAGATATAGATATATAGATAGTAGTAGTGTCGTATCCGATCAGAACGTTTATCCAAGTTAATTTTAACACTAGTGTGAGTTTTGCCCTAACGCGCAGCACGGAGTGTACACGTCAGCGGAAACGAACAGTAACCAGGAAGTGGCTACTGCGCTTCCAAAGGAGAATGAGCAGCTGAAACGGCGGTAGTTTGACAGGTCTGTTACTATTTACTCAATGAAGATGTAGCTAGTAAACATAAATGTATCGTATTTGCGTCATATCCAGCGGTTTAACCTACATTATATGCTCATAAAGGCCATTTTTCGTCGTACTCACTCTAGCATTGACGGCGGTACTAGTAACTAGCGTGCAGACTGAAGACAGGATGCATTCATTGCCCGGAAAGTGTAGTTTCAATAAACCGTGGACACTTTGGATTAATTAATTAATTGATGTAATTTTAAAAATCTGACCCCAAATGGAAGTCTTTCGGTATTTATGGAAAATATGTTCTATTTCACATTTGAACAGGAGTTAGGCCTCACGTTTCCGCCTTTCTCTTCCTTATAAACCGTGTAAACCTTATGGTCTTAATTTTTTTTTGAATCTCTATAATACCTGGGAGAAGCACATTTTTATATGGATAAGATTTAAGCATAGCCCAAAGAAAGGCAACCTTTTTAGTATGAATGAAACACTCTGGCTAAACTACATTTTTAGATTAGTTAAGTCTAAGTTATGCTCTACATGGAAGCATTTCCCAGTACTCGCAACAAGGCACACCGTCCCTTAGTTTTACCTGAAGTGTTCCTAGACAAACATTAATCAGTCTTGCTGTTTGTGAAGAAGCCATCTTTAAACTTGTGCTGTTGGCAGCTTTTGCAGGGCAGGATGGGAAGGCAGAGGAAGAGGGTGGTGATGGGAGAAGTTGCTCCTCTCCCACGGAAAGATGAGAAGCCCTCTGTGTTTCACCGCAAGGAGAAGAAAAAGAAAGTGGATATCGGCAAAGTCTTCATCAACATCTCCATTGGCCTTTGCATATTTAGCCTCATCTGGTTCTTCTATGCCATGTACATGCGCTCGAACCTAGCCAAGAGGGTGGTAACTTTACATTTGTCACCCCCTGTCCTCGATGCCAATAGCAGCAGTGCCAAGGTTTCACCAGAGAGGTTCTGGGGCTCCTACAGACCTCAGGTGTACTTTGGAATGAAAACCAGGAGTCCCAGGTCGGTAGTGACAGGTAATAAACCCCTTTTCACAATAAAAAATGAAACCCCACTCACTACATACTTAATAGTTTTTTTTAACCAAAAATTATTTTGACATAATTTCTGTGCTTAATCTCTGCAGGCATGATGTGGATGCGTCAGTTTTCCGATATTGACATAAACCTGAGGCACACCTGTGAGCAGGGAGATCGGTTGCCAAGCTATGGCTGGCTGATGCATGATGGAATCAACTTTGGTGTACAGGAAATCCAAGACAATGACTTCACACTGACTACTGAATTTGTCAAGAGGATGGGTGGTGATCACGGAGGAGACTGGACTTGGAGGATCACCGCTAAACAACATGTGAGCCCTGGGTTTTTAATCAGCTACAGTTGTTCTCATAACTGTGCTCATACATACCCTGGCAGAATTTGATTATTTTTTATTTATTTATTTGTTTATTTTGGCCATTTTTCAGAGAATGTAAACGATAACACAAAAACCTTTCTTTCACTCATAGTTAGTGGTTGGGTGAAGCCATTTATTATTAAACAACTGTGTTTATTCATAATTTAAGTCATAATGACAACAGAAACTACCCGAATGACCCTGATCAAAAGTTTGGTTTGATAACATACACACAAGTTGACACAAACAGGTTTAAATGGCTACTAAAGGTAACCATCCTCACCTGTGATCTGTTTGCTTGTAATCAGTGTGTGTTTATAAAAGGTCAGTGAGTTTCTGGGCTCCTGACATTTCTGTATTCTGAGTCATGGGGAAAAGCAAAATAATTGTCAAAGGATCTGCCGGAAAAGGTAATTAAACTGTATAAAACAAGTCTCAAAGATCTATAAGATTGAGAATGTCAATCAGCAGTGAAACTCTAATAAAGAAGTAGAAAATGAGGGATTCTGTTGAAATGAAAAACAATGTCAGGTAGACCAACAAATATTTCAGCCACAAAATTGTTTGGGATGCAAAGAAAAACACACTAGTAGCTTTTGCTGAAATACAAGACCCCTAAAAACATAAAAATAAAGTGGTTTGGCTGTTTTTAAGATGCACAATAAGGAGGCACTTGAAGAATAATGGGCTGCATGGTCGAGAAACCCATTCCTATGCAAATGCCACAAAGCATCCCGCTTACAATACACTAAACAGCAAAGAGATAAACCTCAAAACTTGAACAAAATCATTTGGAGTGATGAGACCAAAATTTTACCTTTTGGCCACAAATATAAATGTTACATTTGGAGAGGAGTCAACAAGGCCTAAGATGAAAGATACACCATTCCTACGTGAAACATGGAGGTAGATTGCTGATGTTTTGGGGATGTGTGAGCTATAAAGGCACAGGAAAAAATGAATGCAACAGAAAATACTGGAGGAAAATTTGCACTCTTCAGCCCGGAAGCTGTGCATGGGACGTACTGGGCGTTCCAACATGACAACGATCCAAAGCACAAGGCCAAGTTGACCTGTCATTGGCTACAGCAGCATAAAGTGAAGGTTCTGGACTGACCAGCTCAGTCTCCTGACCTCTATATCATTGAGCCATTCTGGGAGATCTCAAACGTACAGTTCATGATAGTTTCTGTTGTCATTATGATTTTAAAAAGAGTAAACACAGTCGTTTGACAATAAATGGCTTCACCCAACTATGAATGAAATGTGATGTGAATGATTCTCACAAAACTGTATATAGATGGTTTTTTATCACATGAATAACATTTCATACTTCGGTTTGACCCCCTCAGAGCTCTGCCCCTCAAGCTTCAGTCCTCTCCCTAATGTTCTACGCAGCAGCAGACGCACAGGGCTCACTAGAAGCTCATGTTGAGGAGAAAACCCGCCTTGCGTCCATTACTGGTTCGACGGAAGAACTCGGAAACTTCAAGATCACGTTTCGAAAACCTGTTACTGGGGAAATATCCAGTGCTAAATATGCCAGGTAAATACATGGACTGCATAAACAGTGTTCATGGTCATTACAGTCTGAAGTTTTGTGAGCAAATAACAAGTATAACTTATCATTATCTTTGGTGATTTAAAAGTTCTATCCACTAGATGGCAGCACCAGGATTAAGAACCTTTTACTTATAACAGACTATCACACCAGTATCAAAGTATTTTTATAGTAGTTTAGCCTCACTTTCATTTGAGTTTTGTCAGGCTAGTGAAGAGCAGCACACGCAAAGAAAGGTATGTTATGCAACCATAGAAGTAATAAGAACCAAAGGGTTACATTTAGAAGATGAATGTGGTATTTAGAGACCATCTATAGATGTGTACGTTTGCCAAATTATCATAAAAATCAGTAACACCTAAGATGAAGGCAGTACTTATTTCATTGTGTAGTTTGACTATGAAAATCTAATCCATTTGTTTTCTGCTTTTTTCCCAGCTACAATTATCTCAAGACTCTCACCCCTGGTTTGGAAAAACTGACTGAAATTGTTAAGCATAGTCTAAATCGCAGGTTTGTCTACAGCCCGCCATCTGGCGAGAAGAGGCATTACATCGGTGTAGATGTCCACAAGCCACCCTATCACCCAAACCAACAGAAACCTCAGGATGAAAGAAAAGAGAGCGATTTTGTAGTTCACCAAGTCACTGTCCAGATGCCCTTTCAGGTTGAGGTCCTGTTTGAGTCTGGTAGCTTTTATAACCGTCCAAACCAGCTGGTGGGTTCCATCCTGACTCAGGAGCTAGAAAAGAAAAAAGCAGAGTTTAATGCAAAGTTTGAGCAAACATTTGAGCTTGAAAGCAAAGGTTTTAGTCAGGCGCATGTCAAGTTTGCCCAGGCTGCGCTCAGCAACATGCTAGGGGGTATGGGCTACTTCTATGGTCAGTCAGTGGTGCAGTCTGTCTACAATGAATACCCGCTGCTGTACCCTGAAGGCGCCTTGTTTACCGCCGTACCATCCCGCTCTTTTTTTCCAAGAGGATTTCTTTGGGATGAGGGCTTTCACCAGCTTCTTCTGAGTAAGTGGGACCCCCAGGTGACAAGGGAGGTGATTGCACACTGGATCGACCTTATGAATATTGAGGGATGGATCCTCGTGAGCAGATCCTCGGAGATGAGGCTCGCAGTAAAGTCCCAGCCGAGTTTGTAGTTCAGCGCAATGAGAATGCCAATCCTCCTACTCTCTTCTTAGCTCTACAGGAACTGATTGAAGAGTTCTCTTTACGTCCAGACAAGGCAACATTGCCCTTTCTTCGACGGCTGTTTCCCAAGTTGAAAACCTGGTTTGACTGGTACAACACCACACAAACGGGGCCTCTAACTAACTCCTACCGCTGGCGAGGTCGTGACGAAGATACCAACCTGTTTCTCAATCCCAAGACTCTAACTTCGGGGCTTGATGACTACCCTCGGGCATCACATCCTTCCACAGAAGAACGACATGTGGACTTGCACTGCTGGATGGCCATGTCTTCAGGTACAATGGCTAGTATAGCTCAACTTCTGGGTGAGTCCCATGAAGACTATGAACTCACACACCAAGTTCTCAGTGACAACAATCTGCTGAATGAACTGCACTGGTCAGAGCAACTGCGAGCCTACAGTGACTTTGGTAACCATACTCATGCTGTGTCACTACAGCAGGAGAAGGTGTATGTACCTCCAGGAAAATCTCGACATCAGTTTCCAGTGGCACGACTTGTGCGCTCTGTCCGGAAGGCTCCAAAGCTGCAATATGTCAATGCTTTGGGCTACGTTAGCTTGTTTCCTTTCCTACTGCACATCCTCCAAGCTGATTCACCCAAACTAGAGCATATATTGCAAGACATGAGAGATCCCAATAAGTTATGGTCACCCTATGGTCTGCGGTCGCTTTCCAAAGCTGATCCGCTGTACATGAAGCACAACACGGAACACGATGCCCCCTACTGGAGGGGACCTGTATGGATTAATCTCAACTTTTTGGCAGTCCGAGCCCTTCACCACTACGGCAACATAGACGGGCCATACCGAGAAAAGGCAGGTGTCCTTTATAAAGAGCTCAGGACTAACATTATCAATAATGTGTATAGACAGTATATTGAAACAGGGTACATCTGGGAACAGTACAATGACAGCACTGGTAAGGGCCAAGGAAGTCATCCATTTACTGGTTGGTCAGCGCTAACAGTGTTAATAATGGGAGAGCATTACTGATCTGCTAAATTTTATCTTCTGTTGGACATCAGCATTCATTCATCTACATTTGTTTGCAACAAAAGATTCAAGGTTTAAGAATTGAATACTGTTTTAGTGAATAAAAAGGACCATTAAAACTATTAATACAGCAGCCAGTAACACAAAAGATACATTTTCACAATTTAATGTGGCCTTTCTTTAAAAGAAAACCATTTGAAAAATTGAATTTATGATGGTGCAAGCTTGGGTTAGTACTTGACCAATAAGTCTTTTATCTTGCCATGTATCTTTAATTATAGTATTCAACTGGCTATCTTGATCATTTGCTATTTATTTTATATTCTTGGTTGAATCATGGCCTTTCAGAAATATGTTGGTACAACAGGTCACTGCTACTGAAAATTGCAGTATTTTATACACAACATCTGTGGTTTTCATTCAAGACTGTGGTATTGTAAATTAAATTAAATTGTTTAAATTAAGTATTTTTGTCAGATGTTTTTGTATCACCCTGATTTTTTTTTACTGCACCTAAATTGCACATTCCGCACCATACCTTGTCCTGGAAATACAACACAGAGATAGCCTCTAAACATTAAGTTCAGGTCATTTTTGTGGCAGACACCCTGGAATTCATTCATTTATTTAGTGGGAATTTACTTATTTACTTAGTCAGAGTAATCTACATCTTCTAATTCCACATAGTTTTATTTTGGCTACATAATATACATGCTCCTTTACATAGCCATTAATAGCTCCATACATGTCCAGTGTATACACTGTGAGTACCTCTCTATCATTCACCACAGACAGTAGCTTCAAAACGCTGTGACCTTAAGTACAGCAGCCTGTTCCTCTCTTTTGTCAGATGGCACATTCGCAGGACTCTAGCTGACGTCAATCTGTTACAAGTTATATCTTTTTTTGCATGGTTTCCATGGCACATGGTTGTGAGGGCCTGGTGCTTAATTATTGAACATCAAAAGATCTGATGCAGACTAGGCCTACATGGATAGCAAATTCTTTTTACTCCTTGACATATGCTGACATACAGTATATTCACACAAAGCATATAATGGCAGAGTTATTAAGAGGCTGACATCGACGCTGGTACTAAGAGCTCTGGTAGTGGCTGTTCGTTTGTGTGGAAGCTGGGTTCTAGCTTGGACCTTTACGAATCCTTTCAATGGGTTAGATGTGTGGTTGTATAGTAGAAGGCTTGTTGCACTGAAGTGGCTAAAAATAGTCCCTCTATCAGCAGAGCAGCCATACAAGTGGGAAGCTACCATTTGTATAGATTTCAATAATGTCTATTAATATAAATTTTTACTAAAACTTTACATCCGTACATACTATTCCATAACATTCTATACAATACTGTACTATATACTACTGACATTTAAAGGAAAATATATAAAAAAATATAGTCACTTGAGAGCATTAAGAACATAACATAAGAGTTAATAATAAAATATAAATTAAGTTTCATTCTTCATAGAAAAAGGCCAATGGTTTGTTGTCATATAGTAAGTCCAACTTTACCTGTTTAGCATATTAATATTACCTGTCTACTTACCAATAATGACTTTATTATAAAGCATTTTTAAAGTAATCAATTTCAAGATTAATTTCATAATGTACCAATATAACTGTTATCCTATATTAAATATATTTAGAAGTATAATCTCGACCTCTTCAAACACTTTTAGATGTAGGCACAGATACTCCGTTACAAACAAATCTCTGGAAATTCTGCTTAGTCCGCCTGTAATTGACTGAATCATTAGTTTAGTTTATCTAAAACTTTAAGGTATTATATGACTTATCAGAGTGCAGTAACACCTGGGAACACCAGCTCAATAGATCCTCTGACTCTTGTATTTCGTCAAAAAAAAAAAAAAAAAGATATCCACATCCCTGCCCTGCAACCCCCATCACCAGAGACCCTTTTTTTACAGGGTGATGGGATAATAGCCAAACGACATCAGAGCTAACTAATGTGACTGAATAATAAACAGATGAGTCAGGATGTATTCATTTGCATTTCATCCCAACTCCATCACAAGCACAAGATTTTTTTCAACATGCTTAAGTGCATACGTAATACAATTTCCAAATAGCCATTGTGTTAAAATAATCTTGCCATTCTTATGAGTACAATCATCACACTACAATCACAGAATAATTATAAACTTACTGGAAATAACCTCTTGTATCACTGACTGCCTTATTGAATGTAATTACTAGGAACTTATGCTAGAGGGAGCTAATTATTAAGCCATTTGTGAGTGGGAAAGGGGCTTTTTGAATACAGCGTAGCACTCATTTTACTTACAGTGGAGAGCAATCTAGAATTAAAGCAGTATAAGTGGATAATTATGCTAATGACTCAATTTGGTTCTAAGATATAGTGGCAGGCCCTGTTGGTGCATCACTGTGCTTTTTACTCAGCTTCTTTGCGCGTATTCAGATGAGCTCACTGAAGTTGTCAGATGTTATGTCCTGTGGTCAGACAGTAATATGTATGTGTGTGTGTGTGTGTGTGTGTGTGTACTCTCCTCAGGCCGTCTGACTGTGAACTTTAGCTTCCCGTGACGTGTGTAGTCTTTCTCTGTGTATTCTTCAACCCCATGGCTATGACTATAACCTCCTTTTGTTTGCTTTTTTCAGATTGAAATACCGTTTTGACATCACTGCCTTCCCAAGCCCTAATATATTTATATATACATTTACATTTAGTCATTTAGCAGTACAGTGTTACACCAGTGTTACATTTTAGTTGATGCTTTCAAGCGACTTAAGGTTTGAATGAAAGCAGTGTTACAGCTGGAACACCACTGGAGGCAAGGGGGGATAAGTGTCTTGCCCAAGGACACAACGACAGTATGAACTGTGGGGAGAGCGGGTATCGAACCTACTACCTTCCGGTTGAATGACGACCGCTCTACCACTGAGCTACTGTATATATACACTTGTTGAAATATATATATATATATATATATATATATATATATATATATATATATATATATATATATATATATATATATATATATATATATATATATATATATATATATATATATATATAATATATATATATATATTATATATATATATATATATATATATATATATATATATATATATATATATATATATATATATCAACAAGTGTATATATACACTTGTTAAATTTTTGTGCATAGTTGGTGTGATAAAATTTCCCTGCGGATACAGTTTCTTCTCTGCTTTCTTTGCCCCACAGAAACCTGCTGTCGAGCACCGAACTTACCCGAGCCAACATAGGTCTATGTATGTTATGTAAGTGCCACTATAAATAGGTTCACCCGGGATCTTTTGTCTTTACCTGATTCGCTCTTAGCTCAACAGTTTTTTATTTCAGGAGAGAGCTGTGGAAGCTAGTGCAATGTAGAGCTGGCCGTTTCCATAGTTACTTTTGTTAGCTGCGAGCTCTTAACATTCTTCATCTGTTTCCTCACATGTCTGCTGTTAAGCTGTTTGTTTGAATCTGTTTGCACGCTGTAGCCCAACAACGACTGCATGTGTGTCGATGAAAAAGCAAAAAATGAAAAGAGTGCTCTGTGGTAATTAAAAGTCATCTAATTTGGTGCACTTCTGAGGCATTACTGATAAGAGATAGAGCGGTAAAATAGAAATCAGTGTGGGTGCAGATGAGTCAGAGAGACTAGAATATGTAGACCTATTAACTTCTGTTGGTCAAAAGTACACACAATTAGTCCAATGTTATGGGAGAATGACTTAGTGGAGTGGATGTTATTGAGATAATGTTATAATATAGTATTGGCTTTGAAATACTGTCATTAAGAGATGATTGATTTCTGAGAATAGGAGTTAGGTAACTGGCAGGTATACAGTGGCTGGATCGCGCCCAACATTTGGACTGTCAAAACGCTCGGAGCAAGGCAGAGAAGAGGGCAAGGTGGGTGCCATGCTGTTAGTGTGGAGGAGTCTGGGGGCATTCCACCAGCACACAAAAAAAAAGGTATAGAGCCGAATACGCTCCTCTAACCCAATCCCTGTTGTACAAGCAAAGGCGGCTGGGGACCAAAGTGGGCGAGTGTAAAAGTATTTTTGGATCACACGGGAAACCTGCCACACCAACAACAGCACAGCAGCAGAAGCAGCAGCAGCGGGGCCTAGTACCGGGCTTCCCTAACCCACTCCCACTCTCAGAGGAAGAGCAACCGAGATGCTCCTTCAAAAGAAGAACCACGCATCCGCTGTTTTTTTAGTTTTCTTAGTTTGCTGTCAATTGCCCGGTGTTTGAATGATGACTCGTACATCTAACTATGCCGAGCCCAACATGACAGAAAGAGGAGAGATAGAGAGAGAGGGAGAAAAAAAAAACACTTGGCAGCTGAGGCGAGTATCTTGTATTTATAGAAAGTCGTGTTTCCGGCAGAGGTTTCTGTGGTTCTAGCTCTCCCAATCCATTTTTGCGGTGTCTTACAGGCCCCATTGTATCCAGGTTTAGATGGAAGATGTTCCCTCGTCAAGCGCCTTGGGGGGAGATTTGGATGTCAAAATGTGATTTGGGGGAGGCAGATGGATTTCTCCGCTGCTTGTTCAACCCTGGCTTTCGTAGGATTGTTCAAAAAAAAACTGCTTTGCATCCACGACTTACAAAAACATTAGTGGAAAGTCCAACACAGCACTCGAGGCAGAATGTAAATATGTTTATTGAAAGGTTTATATGCATTAATTAAATTTATCCAGGCAAAGCTGTAGAGTAACCTACTTTTAAATATTTCTTACATTATTTCTCATACCCCACAGAGCATAGATTGAAGTGCTGTTTGCAGCCTCTGCATCTCAGTGCATTTCCTGCTATGGTTCAGGGTTTTTTATTATTTACTCTCGAAGCATGTAGGTTGCAAAGTTGGTTGACAGGTTGCCAAGGCATTGAGATTTTTAAGATCTACTCTACATCAAATGCTTTATTAATGAAGTTTTTATGATTTAAACGTACAAGTTCTAAATCCTCAAATAAAGCTATGCCTTATTGGTCAGGTATGTGTTACATTGCATAGCAGCTGGATTGTGTGGCAACACGGACAGTTCAGGGCGTCGATATATTAATTTATATCTCGATATACAGTGGCAAGAAAAAGTATGTGAACCATTTAGAATGTCATGGTTTTCTGAATATATTTGTCTTAAAATGTGATCTGATCTTCATCTAAGTCAAGGGTATTGACAAATATAATGTTTAAAAAACAATTCTGATCTTTCATGTCTTTATTAAAAAACAACCAAAAAACCTCATAGTGCTTGTGGAAAACGTATGTGAACCCTTGAGTTAATGACCTCAAAAAAGCTAATTGGAGTCAGGTTTTAGCACACCTGGATGAGATAATACGTTTGGAGGTGTGGACTACAACTACTTTGACTGATAAAAACCCTTTAAACTTTTTGGAGTTTCCTCTGCACAAGAAGAACATACTTATGTGAGCCATGCCTCGCCAAAAAGAGCTTTCAGAGGAGCTATGATCAAGAATTGTTGCTTTACATAAAACTCGAAAAGGGTTACAAAGTTATTTCAAAGACTTCACCAGACTATCTACAAATGGAGATGCTTTGGGACTGTTGTTACTCTACGTTTGCGCCCAGTCAAAATGATACTAAGAGCACAATGAAGACTCAATACAATACGTAAAACACTGAACAAGCATAGGACACCACGAAGGAAGGCACTGTTTACTAAAAAGAACATTGCTGCGCATCTGAAGTTTGCATCAAAGCACATTGACACTCCACAGGTATTGACTTGAAGAGGGCCAAACACATGAGACGTCCAAAGAATATGACAGAGCTAAAGCCATTCTGCCAGAAAGAATGGGCTAATATGTCTCCTCAACCATGTGCAGGTCTGAGCCACAGCTACAGGAAGTGCCTGGTTGAGGTTATTGCTGCCAAGGGGGGGTCAACCATTTATTAATTCTAAGGGTTCACTTACTTTTTCCACTGCCATTTTGAATGTTGAATGAGTGTGTTCAATAAAGACATGAAAGAGCAGAATTCTTTAGTTTAATCATTTTTAGACACATTATGTTTTTCAATACCCTTGACATTTTAAGACAAATTTATTCAGAAAACCATGAAATTCCAAAAGGTTCACATACTTTTTCTTGCCACTGTACGAGATATATTTTTTCCAGAGAGCAAACGCTTTTATTTTAAAGGGCTTCAATTTAGATTTAAATGTATAAAAAATTAGGTTGTTTAATTAATTGTATTAGTAGTATAATTTTTTAAAATTCATTTCTGTTTCCTGAGGCTGACACGGCAGCACACTTGGACAGCCAGCGTTGGAAAACAAAAAATCCATGATGCTAAATGGACAATTCAGATTTAAGAGATTACCGGATGGTTCCCTGGACACAAGTAAAGTAATACGTGTGATTTGACACAGCTGTCAAATAAGGGCACATGTTTTCTCTAACTAAGTAAGTTTTATTTCCGCTCAGAAGGCTAGGTAGTTAGGCAGGTATCGCACCCAGGGGTGAAAAAGACGTGCTGTCCAGCCAACAACAGTGGAAAAAAGGAAAAGAAGGCAGCTCCCAAGAGAGAGCAGAGAAGGGAGGGGCTGGGAGTGTAGCATTGAGTGATATAAAAGTGCATGGATGATTTTTCGGGATGATGGCAGGAGAAGCACTCTGGTGAATGGTCTGTTGTCAGCTCATGGCTGTGTAAACATTATATGTGATCTGTTATTAAACTGGAACTTAAGTTGATGAATCATGGTGGTTTTTCGATCATCACTTCCAATCTGAACCTGGAGTGTGAAGTGAACAATTAGAATTCCTTCACAAAGTAAATGTATTGGTAATGCACTTTAAGTTAGTGTATTTTATAAAAGTTTCTCATTGATTTCCCCACAGCTCTAGTTTATGAATGTGTGTGATTAATCGCGGTTAATTAGTTTACTCGACTCACAGCCCTAGTACTAACTATTATTTAATCAAAAATAATTGTTCAATAGGTTTTCAGATTACTGTCAGGCATCTCCTAAAATCCTTAAATTGACTTATAATAATTTATAGACTAATTATAGGCAGTTTAAAAACAGAATGTCTCTAAATATCACTGTGCCTCTTAGACACTGCTCAGAGTCAACAGCGCCTCGAGGCACAACTGCTTTAGCTTAACTCCTGTCCACATCGCTCTGACCTCAGCTGGTACAGTGTGGAGTTAGTTTAGACCTGTTTCTATTCGAGTTTAGCGCACTTTGCTTTTCAGATCAGTAACAGAGCCGTCTGCTGCGGTGTCAGAGACAGAGAGAAAGAAAGAGAGGAGCGCGGTGCTGCTTGTAACGCCTTTTTCTAAAATCACATTTACATTTAATCATTTAGCAAAGCGACTTACATGTGTTACAGTTCTTAAACCAGTGTTACTTTTACGTCATTTTTAGTCAATGCTTTTATTCAAAACGACCTACATTAGGGTTCCATTCACCAGTGTTACAGCTGGAACACCACTGGAGGCAAAGTGTCTTGCCCAAGGACACAACGACAGTATGAACTGTGGGGAGAGCGGGAATCGAACCACCTACCTTCCGGTTGAAGGACGACCGCTCTGCCAATGAGCCACTGCGCCTAAGCTCACCGAGCATGAGCTCATGCTCAACATCAGATGCTTGAGTAGTTTACAAATGAAGAACTAACATTTTAACAATGTTCAAGGAGAGGTTAAAAACCTTCCTCTTTAGCTCTGCCTACATTACAACTTAAAGTGGTTTTATCTGCACTCTTATTTTAAAATGTTTTAATTTTTCTTATGTTTCTTAATCTAAATCTTGTAAATTGTCTTTTATTCCTGTAAAGCACTGAGTCATCCAGTGTATGAATTGTGCTAATTAAATTGCCTTGCCTTGCTGCTGGGCCAGGACAGGGCAGAGTGAGTCGTAGACAGCGTATTTACATTGATATTAAGATAGGCTCATCTCATATCGAGATATATATATATAAATAATATATATTTACACTCACCTAAAGGATTATTAGGAACACCTGTTCAATTTCTCATTAATGCAAGAATCTAATCAACCAATCACATGGCAGTAGCTTCAGTGCATTTAGGAGTGTGGTCCTGGTCAAGACAATCTCCTGAACTCCAAACTGAATGTCAGAATGGGAAAGAAAGGTGATTTATGCAATTTTGAGTGTGGCATGGTTGTTGGTGCCAGACGGGCTGGTCTGAGTATTTCACAGTCTGCTCAGTTACTGGGGTTTTCACGCACAACCATTTCTAGGGTTTACAAAGAATGGTGTGAAAAGGGAAAAACATCCAGTATGCGGTGTTCCTGTGGGCGAAAATGCCTTGTTGATGCTAGAGGTCAGAGGAGAATGGGCCCGACTGATTCAAGCTGATAGAAGAGCAACTTTGACTGAAATAACCACTCGGTACAACCGAGGTATGCAGCAAAGCATTTGTGAAGCCACAACATGCAGAACCTTGAGGCGGATGGGCTACAACAGCAGAAGACCCCACCGGGTACCACTCATCTCCACTACAAAAAGGAAAAAGAGGCTACAATTTGCACGAGCTCACCAAAATTGGACAGTTAAAGACTGGAAAAATGTTGCCTGGTCTGATGAGTCTCGATTTCTGTTGAGACATTCAGATGGTAGAGTCAGAATTTGGCATAAACAGAATGAGAACATGGATCCATCATGCCTTGTTACCACTGTGCAGGCTGGTGGTGGTGGTGTAATCTCCATCAACTGCAAGATGCTATCCTTTCAATATGGGCCAACATTTCTAAAAAATGCTTCAAGCACCTTGTTGAATTAAGGCAGTTCTGAAGGCGAAAGGGGGTGGGTCAAACACAGTATTAGTATGGTGTTCCTAATAATCCTTTAGATAAGTGTATATATGTATATATATATATATACATATATACATATATATATATATATATATATATGTGTGTGTGTGTGTGTGTGTGTGTGTGTGTGTGTGTGTGTGTGTGTGTGTGTGTGTGTGTGTGTGTGTGTGTGTGTGTGTGTGTAAACTTATCAGTTGTGCTTATAAGTTCACATACCCTGGCAGAATTTGTGATTTTACTGGCCATGTGTCAGAGAAAATTAATGATAACATTTTTTTCACTCATAGTTAGTGGTTGTTTGAAGCCATTCATTATCGAACAATTGTATTTCCTCTTTTTAAATCATAATGACTACAGAAACTATCCAAATGACCCCTGATCAAAAGTTTACATACCCCAGTTCTTAATATTGCCACCTTAAACCTCAATGACAGCTTGAAGTCTTTTGTGGTAGTGAATGAGGCTCTTTATTTTCTTTGATGGTAAAGCTGCCTGTTCTTTTTGGCAAAAAGCCTCCAGTTCCTGTAAATTCTTGGTCTGTCTTGCATGAACTGCACGTTTGAGAGTGGCTCAATGATATTGAGGTCAGGAGACTGAGCTGTCCAGAACCTGCACTTTATGCTGCTGTAGCCAATGACAGGTCGACTTGGCCTTGTGCTTTGGATTGTTGTCATGTTGGAACGTCCAAGTGCGTCCCATGCACAGCTTCCGGGCTGATGAGTGCAAATTTTCCTCCAGTATTTTCTGATAACATGCTGCATTCATCTTTTCTTGTGCCTTTGTAGCTCATACATCCCCAAAACATCATGATCCACCTCCATGTTTCACAGTAGGAATGGTGTATCTTTCATCATAGACCTTGTTGACTCCTCTCCAAATGTAACATTTATGATTGTGGCCAAAAAGCGGGATGCTTTGTGGCATTTGCGTAGTACTGGCTTTCCTCTGGCGACTCAACCGTGCAGCCCATTTTTCTTCAAGTGCCTCCGTATTGTGCATCTTAAAACAGCCACACCACTTTTTTCAGAGTTCTGTATTTCAGCTGAAGTTATTTTGGGGTTTTTCTTTGCATCCCGAACAATTTTTCTGGCAGTTGTGGCTGAAATTTTTGTTGGTCGACCTGACCTTGGTTTGGTTTCAACAGAATCCCTCATTTTCCACTTCTTTATTAGAGTTTGAACACTGCTGATTGGCATTCTCAATTCCTTGGATATCTTTTTATATCCCTTCCCTGTTTTATACAGTTTACCTTTTCCTGCAGATCCTGTCAATTGTTGTCAATTCCTTTGCTTTTCCCCATGACTCAGACAGAAACGTCAGTGCAGGACTGAATGAAAGATGCAAGGGCCTGTCAGGAGCCCCGAAACTCACTGACCTTTTATACACACAGTGATTACAAACAGATCACAGGTGAGGATGGTTACCTTTAGTAGCCATTCAAACCTGTTTGTGTCACTTGTGTGCATGTTTTCAGACCAAAATCACCAGGGTATGTAAACTTTTGATCAGGGTCATTTGGGTAGTTTCTATTGTCATTATGATTTAAAAAGAGTAAACACAATTGAATGGCTTCACCCAACCGCTAACTTTGAGTGAAAATATAATTCATATTTTATGGCAAAACAATCTCAAATTCTGCCAGGGTGTGTAAACTTGTAAGCACAAACTGTATCAAGCTTTAGTTTTCCCTATGGCTCTCTTTGAAAACGCTCTTTGAAACCTGCAAGTCAGATTAAGGTACAGTATTGTTCAAAATAATAGCAATGTGACTACCCAGAATAATCCAGGGTTTTAGTATATGTTTTATTGCTAAGTTGCAAACAAGTTACCAACTAATTTCACAATTGCACAGCCTTACGCGCGTGCATCATGAATGCTGGGTCTTGTTTGTTTTCTGAGAATCTACTGCACCTACTGGTAACTTGTTTGGATTGTTTGAAAACCTGGATTATTCTGGTTAGTCACACTGTACTGCTATTATTTTGAACAATACTGTATGTCATCAGAAACAAAGAATTTGATTTCGCCGCTTGTTGCTAGCTTAACTGTTTTAAATATATTATATAATATAGTGTATATACTATAGAGTGTCACAGTGTTGCAGTTATTTCCATGATGATTATAGTACCTTTTTGTTCCCTTTAAGTATTGCTTTGTCTTTGTTTGCTGTAATTTACGTTTTAGGTCATCATGCACAGGTTGCACATTTACACTCTCACATGGGACTGTTATATCGCTACATATATATATATCAATATAAATCTTGAATATATAACATGTTTGGTTAAGTTCTGTTGACAGGTTTTGGTGAGATACTTGTTCTCAAGTGATGGTAACATACCCTGTCACAAACATAGACTTAAAAAAAAATGGATGTAATCTGCCCATTGGTCCCCTATTCACCGATATTGTCATTACGACAGCGCAATAAAATGGTGGTTACATCCGGGCTTTTCGGCTTTTACTCCATAGTAAAACAATAGTTTTCAGATAGCATAAACGGACATATTAATCAAAAATTAATATGCCCCCCCCCCATCTTATATTTCCACTTTTGAAGCCTGCCCTCTGGTGGACGGCGGTATATTGCTGTATTATGCTGTATATCGCCGTATGGCGGCGCCCTTACACGAGGACCGTGGGAGAGGCTTGGTCACAAAGTGTAGTATTTTTTGCGTTAGGGCTCACTGTCAATGCACAAGGGCCTACTGTATTCTATCTTTTTTATTTCAGCAACCTAAAATAGGACTTTTATATATATCTTAATGATTTTGCAATTTACAAAATTTTCAAAAACAACTGCAATTTATGTTAAAAAGGTTACATACAGTATGTTGCTATAAATATTGTCTTTGTTAAATTAAGTACTGTGACCAAAACTTGGGACCTGAACCATTGTTGAGGAAAAACAGAACATACAAGTAGATCCTTGTATGTATGTATTATCAAAAACTACTACATGTTAAGAGTGCATTAAAACTGAAAGGCCATGTTAACCTTAGTCAGTTCATTAGTTTGAGTGCAGCGTAAAAGTGCATTGAAGTGTGCCAGTTACAAATACAGCATCAGATTATCTTTTAACGTTTGCGGTGTTTGTATAAATATGCTCATCATTTACGTTTACTGTAAATTAAATTAAGTATTAACTGTTTCATTTCAGAACATGGAGCTCATTTTTCTGTTGGAAACATACAAATGAACAGAAATTGATTCCCAATAACTGGGGTCAAAGTCCTACTTACTGCACTTATTTTATAATTGTTCATCATTTGTTTGGGCGGCAGTAGCTCAGTGGTAGAGCGGCCGTCTTTCAACCGGAAGGTAGTAGGATCGATTCCCGCTCGCCCCACAGTTCATACTGTCGTTGTGTCCTTGGGCAAGACACTTAACCCACCTTGCCTCCAGTGACTGTAACACTGGTAATGTAATGTAAGTCGCTTTGGATAAAAGCGTCTGCTAAATGAATAAATGTAAATGTAAATGTAAATGTTTCAATAATGCTTTTGAGGGTAATTGTTGATCTAGTGAGCCACAGTTTTCTGAATTATCTCTTCCTGGTTTTAGGATTCAGAAATTTAAAAAAGAAGCCACCAGTAAATGCATACGAACCCTAATTAGCCATAATACAGTGCATTGTAGGGTCAATAGATTTGTCAATAGCCAGGCTTTTGCACTGACCTGCAAAAGGAGTCATTAAGAGAGCATTTTATAGACAATACTGAACACCCTCTGTGCTTTTGGGTTAAATTTAATTTCAATAATAAATATATGGTCATGAATATATTCTACCACTTATGTGCAAAATTATTAGTACAGCCATTCTTTAAAAAAGCAATTTGATTTGTTTTAGTCATTCATCCAAATAACTGTTTTTCCTTCACTTTATTTTTTTGTTAATAATAATAATAATAATAACAATAATAATAACAACGACAACAACAATAATAATAATAATAATAATAATAATAATAATAATAATAATAATAATAATAATAATAATAAATATAGCTGCAAGCAGCCATGACGGGGCCAAGCACTTAGGAGGCCATTAAATGTCACACAACAAGACCAGACATCAGCAGACCAACGGCAGTAAGCATCTAAAGACATTTCAATAAGACTTCAGTCTTGACCACAAGGTGGCGCTGCCCCAAAACCTCTTGAGTACCTTCAGGGCTTGGTGCCGAAGACGCATACCAAGTTTCGTAACGATGCGGCAAAGCGTTCAAAAAATAAAGCACTTTTTGACAAAATTCAAAATGGCCGACTCCCAAAATAGTCGATACGGGAAAATTGCATACGCTTACCGCTCGGCACGACGCCACGAATCTAAAGAGACCGGGTTTGTGATTTTTGGATAAAGCATTCTCAAGTCATAATAAAAAAAAAAATGTCCACTAGGTGGCGCTGCCCCAAAACTCTGCAGGCATCCTCAAGTCACGGTTGCCGTAACATGTACTAAGTTTGGTTAGAATACGTTAAAGCATCGCAGATATATAGCCTTAGTTTTATCATTGTGCGCATTAAGTCGATTTCATTTGCGCGGTATTCGAAAACGCTTTGACGTATCAACTTTCTTTTAATAACTTTTGGTCACCATAGTCTGAAGATGATCTGGTTCAATTTTC
This sequence comes from Perccottus glenii, assembly GCA_024416835.2. NCBI lineage: Eukaryota > Metazoa > Chordata > Actinopteri > Gobiiformes > Odontobutidae > Perccottus > Perccottus glenii. The sequence goes on from CM044549.2 coordinate 14,522,010, forward strand.
ATGAAAATCGGGGCCACGGCCTAGGAGGAGTTCGCAAAAGTACGTTTTTTAGAAAATTCAAAATGGCCGACTCCCAAAATAGTTGAAATGGGAAAATTGGATACGCTACGGCTCGGCATGACGCCACGAATCTAAAGAGACCGGGTTTGTGATTTTTGGATAAAGCATTCTAAAGTAATAATCGAAAAAGGTCACATTTTTGCATCTCCGGACCACTAGGTGGCGCTGCACCAAAACTCTGCAGGCATCCTCAAGTCACGGTTGCCATAACACGTACTAAGTTTGGTTAGAATACGTTAAAGCATCGCAGAGATATAGCCTGACTTTTATTTTTGTGCGCAATAAGTCGATTTCATTAGCGCGGTATTCGACAACCGTTTGACAAACCAACTTTCTTTTAATAACTTTTTGTCAACATAGTCTGGAGATGATCTGGTTCAATTTTCATGAAAATCGGCTACGGCCTAGGACGAGTTCGCAAAGTAGGTTTTTCATAAAATTCAAAATGGCGGAAAAATTATCTAGGCGGAAAATGACGTCATAGGGTGCAATCGAATCGCCTTGACCCAAGGAATCAGTGGAAAAAAGAATTTTCATTCTAGGGCTTAGGGTTCAAAAGTTATTAGCATAAACATAAGTCCAACTTTGGACAGTTGGTGGCGCTAGAGATATTGACTTAGACACTTCAAATTTGCTAAGATCAATGACTGGACTGTCCTTAATGAGTGTACCAAATTTCACAACTTTTTATCAAACGGTTCTATGGCCTGCCATAGACTTCCATTGGAAAAGAAGAATAATTAAAGCCATAGCGGCGATAAAGGCCCTCGCCTCCCTTGAGACCGCGGGGACACATATATTCGGAGGATTGCATGTCGTGCTTTAAAGCAAATTTGGAGCTGTTTAGATGAAAACTTTTTAGCACAAAGTGTACGATTTAGGTGGTCATGTATTCCACCCAACATAGTAGATTTTCTGTTGGGTTTACGGTATGGCTGTAATAAACTTTTCTGTTTGCCCTAAGGTGTCCTATGGATGTACCAAGTTTTGTATTTCTACATTGAAAAAAAAGACTTTTCCATAGAACCAATGTATTTTGACTTTTCTAGGGGTCGCCACTGAGTCATTTTTCATATTTTTTTTTTCGGGGACTTCAAATAGATAAATTTTTCGCTGGGCTTAAAATCTGGGACCAATAAAAATGACTTTTAGTTGTACGTTTACTGGGTTAAATTGAGGATCGTTTTGCAGAAAAAATATGATAAAAAAATATATACTGAATTATAATAAAACAAAATATAACTCGAGCAAAAAAGTCTAGAAAAACGCTTGTCTATACATGTGTTTAGCTCATTTTGCCCAAGTTTGGTGTCTGTGGAATGAAGCAGCAATTGTATGTGTACTTTTAAAAAAGAGGTATATTTTTAGTCAGTTCACATTTTCAATTCAAAATGGCCGCCTTCCCGTGTGTGATAGGGTGTGGTCCCAATTGGCTTTTTTGTTCATAAGCCCATGGTGGATGTGTGTACAAAGTTTCATTTGCCTACAACAAACTAAAAATTTCACTTCCCATTGACTTTTTCCACATTTTTGGGACGTTGCTATGGCAACACATTTATAGATAGGGGGTGGTTGTCATTGGCTTTTATGCTCATCATGACATAAGAGATGTGTGTACAAAATTTTATGTCTCTATGACAAACTAAATTCTTGGGTCCCATTATAAGTTTGTAGGGGGCGCTGGAGAGCCATTTCTAAAGATAACCCTTTTTTTTTACATATCTTTGTGTTCAGGTCATGAATGTGCACAAACGCCTTTTTGGGTCCAACTCGATCCGAGAAGCCGTTTGAGAGTTAAGAGACGTTTTATTTTCACAAAAATGGCCACCTCGTTACAGGCTTGCCACACCCATACCCGATAAGATATCAACAACAAAGTCACAACTTTGGTTGGCACATGTGTCTAGATGATACTCACCAAATTTGGGGCCATTTAGATTAAAACACAATGATTTGCATCTTTCTGCGCAAGGGTGCGAATTTAGTGGCGCGCCTTTCACCCCACATGGCGGACTTCCTGTTAAGTTTAGGGTGTGACTGTCATTGACTTTTCTGTTTGCCCTGAGGTGTCCTATGGATATACCAAGTTTCATTTTTCTACGTTGGAAAAAGTTACTTTCACTTTCCATAGGCCCAATGTATTTTGACTTTTCTAGGGGCCGCCACTGAGTCATTTTTCGTATTTTTTTCGGGACTTCAAATACATAAATTTTTGCCGGGCTTGAAGTCTGGGACCAATAAAAATGACTTTTAGTTGTTTGTTTACTGGGTTAAATTGAGGATCATTTTGCAGAAAAATTATAATAAAAAATATATACCGAATTATAATAAAAAATATAACTCGAGCAAAAAGTCTAGAAAAACACTTGTCTCTTTTACATACATGTGTTTAGCTCATTTTGCCCAAGTTTGGTGTCTGTGGAATGAAGCAGCTTTTTCTGTGTACTTTTAAAAAGAGGTGTATTTTAAGTCGGTTCACATTTTCAATTCAAAATGGCCGCCTTCCTGTGTGTGATAGGGTGTGGTCCCCATTGGCTTTTTGTTCATAAGCCCATGGTGGATGTGTGTACCAAGTTTTATTTGCCTACAACAAACTAAAAATTTCACTTCCCATTGACTTTTTCACATTTTTGGGAGGTTGCTATGGCAACACATTTATAGATAGGGGTGGTTGTCATTGGCTTTTATGCTCGTCATGACATAAGAGATGTGTGTACAAAATTTTATGTCTCTATGACAAACTAAATTCTTGGGTCCATTATAAGTTTGTAGGGGCGCTGGAGAGCCATTTCTAAAGATAACCCTTTTATTTACATATTTTTTGTTCAGGTCATGAATGTGCACAAACGCCTTTTGGGTCCAACTCGATCCGAGAAGGCGTTTGAGAGTTAAGAGACGTTTTATTTTCACAAAAATGGCCACCTCGTTACAGGCTTGCCACACCCATACCCGATAAGATATCAAAAACAAAGTCACAACTTTGGTTGGCACACGTGTCTAGATGATAGTCACCAAATTTGGGGCCATTTAGATTAAAATACAATGATTTGCATCTTTCTGCGCAAGAGTGCGATTTTAGTGGCGTAGCGTTTCACCCCACATGGCGGACTTCCTGTTAAGTTTAGGGTGTGACTGTCATTGACTTTTCTGTTTGCCCTGAGGTGTCCTATGGATATACCAAGTTTCATTTTTCTACGTTGGAAAAAAGTTACTTTCACTTTCCATAGGCCCAATGTATTTTGATTTTGTAGGGGTCGCCACTGAGTCATTTTTCGTATTTTTTTTTCAGCGACTTCAAATACATAAATTTTTCGCCGAGCTTGAAGTCTGGGACCAATAAAATGACTTTTCGTGCATGTTCACTGGGTCAAATTTAGGATCATTGGGTCGGAAGAAAAATAAAAAAAAAAAAAAAAAAAAAAAAAAAAAAAAATCCGAGCAAAAACAATAGGCCCTCCCGGTCATCACCGGCTCGGGCCTAATTAAAGCCGCAAGCGGCGATAAAGACCCTCGCCTCCCTTGAGACCGCGGGGAATCATGTACTCGGAGGATTGCATTTCGTGCTTTAAAGCGTAAACTTCACAGTAATGTCAAATAACCAGGCCTGTGCTACTGCTTGAATCTTCTTCTGGCTGGACCCTGCTTCGTCACCTCGGGCCTGTGCTACTGCTGGGGCCTGCTACACCACCTTGTAATTTAGAGTTAAAGGTCTCCACAATCCCTGGTTTTCCTGGGAGCTGTCTGAACTTTTGAAAATAATAGATTATGCTTGGGCTAAGGCGAGAAAAACAAAGGACTGTTTTTAAAAGAGAGGTGTATTCTAAGAAGATTCTCACATTCAATTCAAAATGGCCGCCTTCCCGTGTGTGATAGGGTGTGGTCACCATTGGCTTTTTTGTTCATAAGCCCATACTGGATGTGTGTACCAAGTTTCATTTGCTTACGACAAACTAAAATTTTCACTTCCTATTGACTCTGTCCACATATTTGGGGCGTTGCTATGGCAACACATTTATAGATAGGGGTGGTCACCATTGGCTTTTGTTCATAAGCCCATACTGGATGTGTGTACCAAGTTTCATTTGCTTACGACAAACTAAAATTTTCACTTCCTATTGACTTTGTCCACATATTTGGGGCGTTGCTATGGCAACACATTTATAGATAGGGGGTGGTCACCATTGGCTTTTTTGTTCATAAGCCCATACTGAATGTCTGTACCAAGTTTCATTTGCTTATGATAAACTAAAATTTTTACTTCCCATTGACTTTGTCCACATATTTGGGGCGTTGCTATGGCAACACATTTATAGATAGGGGCTGGTTGTCATTGGCTTTTATGTTCGTCATGACATAAGAGATGTGTGTACCAAATTTGAAGTCTCTATGACAAACTAAATTCTTAAGTCCCATTATAAGTTTGTAGGGGGCGCTGGAGAGCCATTTCTAAAGATAAACCTTTTATTTACATATCTTTGTGTTCAGGTCATGAATGTGCACAAACGCCTTTTTGGGTCCGACTTGATCCGAGAAGGCGTTTGAGAGATAGAGACGTTTTATTTTCACAAAAATGGCCACCTCGTTACAGGCTTGCCACACCCATACCCGATAAGATATCTACAACAAAGTGTTAACTTTGGTTTACATACGTGTCTAGATGTTACTCACCAAATCTGGGGCCATTTAGATAAAAACACGATGAGTTGAATCATTTTGCGCGAGGAGTGCGATTTTAGTGGCCGCGCGTTCCACCCCACACGGCGGACTTCCTGTTGACTTTAGGGTGTGGCTGTCATAGACTTTTATATTTGCCCTAAGGTGTCCTATGGATGTACCAAGTTTCATTTTTACGTAGCAAAAAGTTACTTTCACTTTCCATAGGCCCAATGTATTTTGACTTTTCCAGGGTCGCCACTGAGTCATTTTTCATATTTTTCTTGCGGACTTCATTTCTATAAATTTTTCGCCGGGCTTGAATTTTGGGCAAAGTTTCCTGAGTTTTCGTGCATGTTCAGGGGGTCAAATTTGCCCTCAAAGGGCAGAAGAATAATAATAATAATTAAAGCCATAGCGGCGATAAAGACCCTCGCCTCCCTTGAGACCGCGGGAATCATGTACTCGGAGGATTGCATTTTGTGCTTTAAAGCGTAAACTTCACAGTAATGTCAAATAATCAGGCCTGTGCTACTGCTTGAATCTTCTTCTGGCTGGATCCTGCTTCATCACCTCGGCCTGTGCTACTCCTGCGTCCTGCTACACCACCTTGTAATTTAGAGTTAAAGGTCTCCACAATCCCTGGTTTTCCTGGGAGCTGTCTGAACTTTTGAAAATAATAGATTATGCTTGGGCTAAGGCGAGAAAAACAAAGTACTGTTTTTTAAAAGAGAGGTGTATTCTAAGGCAAATCAGATATTCAATGCAAAATGGCCGCCTTCCCGTGTGTGATAGGGTGTGGTCATTATTGGCTTTTTTGTTCATAAGCCCATACTGGATGTGTGTACCAAGTTTCATTTGCTTATGATAAACTAAAATTTTCACTTTCCATTGACTTTGTCCACTTTTTTGGGACGTTGCTATGGCAACACATTTATAGATAGGGGGTGGTTGTCATTGGCTTTTATGTTCGTCATGCCATAAGAGATGTGTGTACTAAATTTGAAGTCTCTATGACAAACTAAATTCTAAGCTCCCATTATAAGTTTGTAGGTGGCGCTGGAGAGCCATTTCTAAAGATAAACCTTTTATTTACATATCTTTGTGTTCAGGTCATGAATGTGCACAAACGCCTTTTGGGTCCGACTTGATCCGAGAAGGCGTTTGAGAGATAAAGACATTTTATTTTCACAAAAATGGCCACCTTGTTACAGGCTTGCCACACCCATACCCAATAAGATATCTACAACAAAGTGTTAACTTTGGTTGGCACACGTGTCTAGATGATACTCACCAAATTTGGGGCCTTTTAGATAAAAACACGATGAGTTGAATCATTTTGCGCGAGGAGTGCGATTTTAGTGGCCGCGCGTTCCACCCCACATGGCGGACTTCCTGTTGACTTTAGGGTGTGGCTGTCATAGACTTTTATATTTGCCCTAAGGTGTCCTATGGATGTACCAAGTTTCATTTTTTTACGTAGCAAAAAAGTTACTTTCACTTTCCATAGGCCCAATGTATTTTGACTTTTCCAGGGGTCGCCACTGAGTCATTTTTTCATATTTTTTCTTGCGGACTTCATTTCTATAAATTTTTCGCCGGGCTTGAATTTTGGGCAAACTTTCCTGAGTTTTCGTGCATGTTCAGGGGGTCAAATTTGCCCTCAAAGAGCAGAAGAAGAATAATAATAATTAAAGCCGCAAGCGGCGATAAAGACCCTCGCCTCCCTTGAGACCGCGGGGAATCATGTACTCGGAGGATTGCATTTTGTGCTTTAAAGCGTAAACTTCACAGTAATGTCAAATAACCAGGCCTGTGCTACTGCTTGAATCTTCTTCTGGCTGGATCCTGCTTCATCACCTCGGGCCTGTGCTACTCCTGCGTCCTGCTACACCACCTTGTAATTTAGAGTTAAAGGTCTCCACAATCCCTGGTTTTCCTGGGAGCTGTCTGAACTTTTGAAAATAATAGATTATGCTTGGGCTAAAGGCGAGAAAATCAAAGTACTGTTTTTAAAAGAGAGGTGTATTCTAAGGCAAATCAGATATTCAATTCAAAATGGCCGCCTTCCCGTGTGTGATAGGGTGTGGTCACCATTGGCTTTTTGTTCATAAGCCCATACTGGATGTGTGTACCAAGTTTCATTTGCTTACGACAAACTAAAATTTTCACTTCCTATTGACTTTGTCCACATATTTGGGGCGTTGCTATGGCAACACATTTATAGATAGGGGGTGGTCACCATTGGCTTTTTTGTTCATAAGCCCATACTGGATGTGTGTACCAAGTTTCATTTGCTTATGATAAACTAAAATTTTACTTCCCATTGACTTTGTCCACATATTTGGGGCGTTATGGCAACACATTTATAGATAGGGGTGGTTGTCATTGGCTTTTATGTTCGTCATGACATAAGAGATGTGTGTACCAAATTTGAAGTCTCTATGACAAACTAAATTCTTGGGTCCCATTATAAGTTTGTAGGGGGCGCTGGAGAGCCATTTCTAAAGATAAACCTTTTATTTACATATCTTTGTGTTCAGGTCATGAATGTGCACAAACGCCTTTTGGGTCCAACTTGATCCGAGAAGGCGTTTGAGAGTTAAGAGACATTTTATTTTCACAAAAATGGCCACCTCGTTACAGGCTTGCCACACCCATACCCGATAAGATATCTACAACAAAGTGTTAACTTTGGTTGGCACACGTGTCTAGATGATACTCACCAAATTTGGGGCCATTTAGATAAAAACACGATGAGTTGAATCATTTTGCGCGAGGAGTGCGATTTTAGTGGCGCGTTGCTCCACCCCACACGGCGGACTTCCTGTTGACTTTAGGGTGTGGCTGTCATAGACTTTTATATTTGGCCTAAGGTGTCCTATGGATGTACCAAGTTTCATTTTTCTACGTTGGAAAAAAGTTACTTTCACTTTCCATAGGCCCAATGTATTTTGACTTTTCCAGGGGTCGCCACTGAGTCATTTTTTCATATTTTTTCTTGCGGACTTCATTTCTATAAATTTTTCGCCGGGCTTGAATTTTGGGCAAAGTTTCCTGAGTTTTCGTGCATGTTCAGGGGTCAAATTTGCCCTCAAAGGCAGAAGAAGAATAATAATAATAACGGACGCTATCAGAAATAATAGACCCTTCCGGTTATCACCGGCTCGGGTCTAATAATAATAATAATAATAACGGACGCTATCAGAAATAATAGACCCTTCCGGTTATCACCGGCTCGGGTCTAATTAAAGCCGCAAGCGGCGATAAAGACCCTCGCCTCCCTTGAGACCGCGGGGAATCATGTACTCGGAGGATTGCATTTTGTGCTTTAAAGCGTAAACTTCACAGTAATGTCAAATAACCAGGCCTGTGCTACTGCTTGAATCTTCTTCTGGCTGGATCCTGCTTCATCACCTCGGCCTGTGCTACTGCTGGGGCCCTGCTACACCACCTTGTAATTTAGAGTTAAAGGTCTCCACAATCCCTGGTTTTCCTGGGAGCTGTCTGAACTTTTGAAAATAATAGATTATGCTTGGGCTAAGGCGAGAAAAACAAAGTACTGTTTTTAAAAGAGAGGTGTATTCTAAGGCAAATCAGATATTCAATTCAAAATGGCCGCCCGTGTGTGATAGGGTGTGGTCACCATTGGCTTTTGTTCATAAGCCCATACTGGATCTGTGTACCAAGTTTCATTTGCTTACGACAAACTAAAATTTTCACTTCCCATTGACTTTGTCCACATATTTGGGGCGTTGCTATGGCAACACATTTATAGATAGGGTGGTCACCATTGGCTTTTTGTTCATAAGCCCATACTGGATGTGTGTACCAAGTTTCATTTGCTTATGATAAACTAAAATTTTCACTTCCCATTGACTTTGTCCACATATTTGGGGCGTTGCTATGGCAACACATTTATAGATAGGGGTGGTTGTCATTGGCTTTTATGTTCGTCATGACATAAGAGATGTGTGTACCAAATTTGAAGTCTCTATGACAAACTAAATTCTAAGCTCCCATTATAAGTTTGTAGGGGCGCTGGAGAGCCATTTCTAAAGATAACCCTTTTATTTACATATTTTTGTGTTCAGGTCATGAATGTGCACAAACGCCTTTTTGGGTCCGACTTGATCCGAGAAGGCGTTTGAGAGTTAAGAGACATTTTATTTTCACAAAAATGGCCACCTGTTACAGGCTTGCCACACCCATCCCGATAAGATATCTACAACAAAGTTATAACTTTGGTTGACACATGTGTCTAGATGATACTCACCAAATTTGGGGCCATTTAGATAAAAACACGATGAGTTGAATCATTTTGCGCGAGGAGTGCGATTTTAGTGGTCGCTGCTTCCACCCCACACAGCGGACTTCCTGTTGAGTTTAGGTGTGGCTGTCATAGGCTTTTTATATTTGCCCTGAGGTGTCCTATGGATGTACCAAGTTTCATTTTTCTACGTTGGAAAAAAGTTACTTTCACTTTCCATAGGCCCAATGTATTTTGACTTTTCCAGGGTCGCCACTGAGTCATTTTTTCATATTTTTTCTTGGACTTCATTTCTATAAATTTTTCGCCGGGCTTGAATTTTGGGCAAAGTTTCCTGAGTTTTCGTGCATGTTCAGGGGGTCAAATTTGCCCTCAAAGAGCAGAATAATAATAATAATAATAACGGACGCTATCAAAAATAATAGACCCTTTCGGTTATCACCGGCTCGGGTCTAATAATAAATATAGCTGCAAGCAGCCATGACGGGGCCAAGCACTTAGGAGGCCATTAAATGTCACACAACAAGACCAGACATCAGCAGACCAACGGCAGTAAGCATCTAAAGACATTTCAATAAGAATTCAGTCTTGACCACAAGGTGGCGCTGCCCCAAAACCTCTTGAGTACCTTCAGGGCTTGGTGCGAAGACGCATACCAAGTTTCAGAACGATGCGGCAATGCGTTCAAAAATATAGCACTTTTTGACAAAATTCAAAATGGCCGACTCCCAAAATAGTTGACACGGGAAAATTGGATATGCTACGACTCGGCATGATGCCACGAATCTAAAGAGACCGGGTTTGTGATTTTTGGCCAAAGCATTCTGAAGTAATAATCAAAAAAGGTCACATTTTTGTATCTCCGACCACTAGGTGGCGCTGCGCCAAAACTCTGCAGGCATCCTCAAGTCGCGGTTGACATAACACGTACTAAGTTTGGTTAGAATATATTAAAGCATCGCAGAGATATAGCCTAACTTTCATTTTTGTGCGCGCCAAGTCGATTTCATTAGCGCGGTATTCGACAACGGTTTGACGAATCAAATTTCTTTTAATAACTTTTTGTCAACATAGTCTGGAGATGATCTGGTTCAATTTTCATGAGAATCGGGGCTACGGCCTAGGACGAGTTCGCAAAAGTAGGTTTTTCGTAAAATTCAAAATGGCGGAAAAATTATCTAGGCGGAAAATGACGTCATAGGGTGCAATCGAATCGCCTTGACCCAAGGAATCAGTGGAAAAAAGAATTTTCATTCTAGGCCTTAGGGTTCAAAAGTTATTAGCATAAACATAAGTCCAACTTTGGACAGTTGGTGGCGCTAGAGATATTGACTTAGACACTTCAAATTTGCTAAGATCAATGACTGGACTGTCCTTAATGAGTGTACCAAATTTCACAACTTTTTATCAAACGGTTCTATGGCCTGCCATAGACTTCCATGGCGGAAGAAGAAGAATAAAAAAAAAAAAAAAAAAAGAACGCTAACAGAAACAGGCCCCTAATAATAGGAATTCTAACGATTTCAATAGGTGCCTACGCATTTGCGCGCGGCTAAATATAGCTGCAAGCAGCCATGACGGGCCAAGCACTTAGGAGGCCATTAAATGTCATACAACAAGACCAGACATCAGCAGACCAACGGCAGTAAGCATCTAAAGACATTTCAATAAGACTTCGGTGTAAATGGCTGAGAAATCATCACCGAGTTTTGTAATGATACGGCAATGGGTTCATCAAATATAGCACTTTGACAAAATTCAAAATGGTCAATATGGTTTTAAAGAAAAACAACTCGCCAAACTTCAAGCACCAAGGAGGCCACTAAATGTCACGACGACACGGCCGGCAGCAGCAGACCAACGGCAGTAAGCATCTAAAGACATTTCAATAAGACTTCAGTCTAAATGGTTGAAAAATCATCATCGAGTTTTGTAATGATACGGCAATGCGTTCATAAAATATAGCACTTTTTGACAAAATTCAAAATGGTCGATATGGCAAAATTGGCTTTGCTACGGCTCAGCATAATGCCACGAATCTAAAGAGACCAGGTTTGTGATTTTTGGCTAAAGCATTCTGAAGTAATAATAAAAATGTCACATTTTTGTATCTCTGACCACTAGGTGGCGCTGGCCCAAAACTCTGCAGGCATCCTTAAGTCATGGTTGACATAACACGTACCAAGTTTGGTTAGAATATGTTAAAGCATCGCAGAGATATAGCCTGACTTATTTTTGTGCGCATTAAGTCAATTTCATTTGCGCGTATTTGAAAACGGTTTCACGAATCAACTTTCTTTTAATAACTTTTTGTCAGCATGGTCTGAAGATGTTATGATTCAATTTTGCTGAAAATTGGACAATCGGTGTGGGAGGAGTTCGAAAAAGTAGGTTTTTAAAGTAAAACAACATGGCAAACAGAAAGTTTGGCCGAATAGGACATATTTGTTATCTGTGCTCTCGGCTTGATCCAGTGAACACATTGAGACCATATGTTTTACAATAGGTTAACATAATCAAAAGTTATTAGCATATTTGTGAATTTGGTTATAACTTTTGACCACAAGGTGGCGCTGCCCCAAAACTTTTGAATACCTTCAGGGCTTGGTGCGAAGACGCAAACCAAGTTTCATAATGATTCGGCAATGCGTTCAAAAAATATGGCACTTTTTGACAAAATTCAAAATGGCCGACTCCCAAAATAGTTGACACGGGGAAATTGGATATGCTACGACTCGGCATGATGCCACGAATCTAAAGAGACCGGGTTTGTGATTTTTGGCCAAAGCATTCTGAAGTAATAATCAAAAAAGGTCACATTTTTGTATCTCCGGACCACTAGGTGGCGCTGCGCCAAAACTCTGCAGGCATCCTCAAGTCACGGTTGCCATAAAACGTATTAAGTTTGGTTAGAATATGTTAAAGCATCGCAGAGATATAGCCTGACTTTTATTTTTGTGCGCGCTAAGTCAAATTCATTAGCGCGGTATTCGACAACGGTTTGACGAATCGACTTTCTTTTAATAACTTTTTGTCAACATAGTCTGGAGATGATCTGGTTCAATTTTCATGAGAATCGGGGCTACGGCCTAGGACGAGTTCGCAAAAGTAGGTTTTTCGTAAAATTCAAAATGGCGGAAAAATTATCTAGGCGGAAAATGACGTCATAGGGTGCAATCGAATCGCCTTGACCCAAGGAATCAGTGGAAAAAAGAATTTTCATTCTAGGCCTTAGGGTTCAAAAGTTATTAGCATAAACATAAGTCCAACTTTGGACAGTTGGTGGCGCTAGAGATATTGACTTAGACACTTCAAATTTGCTAAGATCAATGACTGGACTGTCCTTAATGAGTGTACCAAATTTCACAACTTTTTATCAAACGGTTCTATGGCCTGCCATAGACTTCCATTGGAAAAGAAGAATAATTAAAGCCGCAAGCGGCGATAAAGACCCTCGCCTCCCTTGAGACCGCGGGGAATCATGTACTCGGAGGATTGCATTTTGTGCTTTTAAGCGTAAACTTCACAGTAATGTCAAATAACCAGGCCTGTGCTACTGCTTGAATCTTCTTCTGGCTGGATCCTGCTTCATCACCTTGGGCCTGTGCTACTCCTGCGTCCTGCTACACCACCTTGTAATTTAGAGTTAAAGGTCTCCACAATCCCTGGTTTTCCTGGGAGCTGTCTGAACTTTTGAAAATAATAGATTATGCTTGGGCTAAAGCGAGAAAATCAAAGTACTGTTTTTTAAAAGAGAGGTGTATTCTAAGGCAAATCAGATATTCAATTCAAAATGGCCGCCTTCCCGTGTGTGATAGGGTGTGGTCATCATTGGCTTTTTTGTTCATAAGCCCATACTGGATATGTGTACCAAGTTTCATTTGCTTACGACAAACTAAAATTTTCACTTCCTATTGACTCTGTCCACATATTTTGGGCGTTGCTATGGCAACACATTTATAGATAGGGGGTGGTCACCATTGGCTTTTCTGTTCATAAGCCCATACTGAATGTGTGTACCAAGTTTCATTTGCTTATGACAAACTAAAATTTTCACTTCCCATTGACTTTGTCCACATATTTGGGGCGTTGCTATGGCAACACATTTATAGATAGGGGCTGGTTGTCATTGGCTTTTATGTTCGTCATGACATAAGAGATGTGTGTACCAAATTTGAAGTCTCTATGACAAACTAAATTCTTAGGTCCCATTATAAGTTTGTAGGGGGCGCTGGAGAGCCATTTCTAAAGATAAACCTTTTATTTACATATCTTTGTGTTCAGGTCATGAATGTGAACAAACGCCTTTTTGGGTCCAACTCGATCCGAGAAGGCCTTTGAGAGTTAAGAGACATTTTATTTTCACAAAAATGGCCACCTTGTTACAGGCTTGCCACACCCATACCCGATAAGATATCTACAACAAAGTTATAACTTTGGTTGGCACACGTGTCTAGATGATACTCACCAAATTTGGGGCCATTTAGATAAAAACACGATGAGTTGAATCATTTTGCGAGGAGTGCGATTTTAGTGGCGCTGCGTTCCACCCCACACGGCGGACTTCCTGTTGAGTTTAGGGTGTGGCTGTCATAGACTTTTATATTTGTTCTAAGGTGTCCTATGGATGTACCAAGTTTCATTTTTACGTAGCAAAAAAGTTACTTTCACTTTCCATAGGCCCAATGTATTTTGACTTTTCCAGGGGTCGCCACTGAGTCATTTTTTCATATTTTTCTTGGACTTCATTTCTATAAATTTTTCGCCGGGCTTGAATTTTGGGCAAAGTTTCCTGAGTTTTCGTGCATGTTCAGGGGTCAAATTTGCCCTCAAAGAGCAGAATAATAATAATTAAAGCAAGCGGCGATAAAGACCCTCGCCTCCCTTGAGACCGCGGGAATCATGTACTCGGAGGATTGCATTTTGTGCTTTAAAGCGTAAACTTCACAGTAATGTCAAATAACCAGGCCTGTGCTACTGCTTGAATCTTCTTCTGGCTGGATCCTGCTTCGTCACCTCGGGCCTGTGCTACTGCTGGGGCCTGCTACACCACCTTGTAATTTAGAGTTAAAGGCCTCCACAATCCCTGGTTTTCCTGGGAGCTGTCTGAACCTTTGAAAATAATAGATTATGCTTGGGCTAAGGCGAGAAAACAAAGTACTGTTTTTTTAAAGAGAGGTGTATTCTAAGAAGATTCTCACATTCAATTCAAAATGGCCGCCTTCCCGTGTATGATAGGGTGTGGTCACAATTGGCTTTTTTGTTCATAAGCCCATACTGGATGTGTGTACCAAGTTTCATTTGCTTACGACAAACTAAAATTTTCACTTCCCATTGACTTTGTCCACATATTTGGGGCGTTGCTATGGCAACACATTTATAGATAGGTGGTCACCATTGGCTTTTTGTTCATAAGCCCATACTGGATGTGTGTACCAAGTTTCATTTGCTTATGATAAACTAAAAATTTCACTTCCCATTGACTTTGTCCACACATTTGGGGCGTTGCTATGGCAACACATTTATAGATAGAGGGTGGTTGTCATTGGCTTTTATGTTCGTCATGACATAAGAGATGTGTGTACCAAATTTGAAGTCTCTATGACAAACTAAATTCTTGGGTCCCATTATAAGTTTGTAGGGGGCGCTTGAGAGCCATTTCTAAAGATAACCCTTTTATTTACATATTTTTGTGTTCAGGTCATGAATGTGCACAAACGCCTTTTGGTCCGACTCGATCCGAGAAGGCGTTTGAGAGTTAAGAGACATTTTATTTTCACAAAAATGGCCACCTCGTTACAGGCTTGCCACACCCATCCCCAATAAGATATCTACAACAAAGTTATAACTTTGGTTGACACACGTGTCTAGATGATACTCACCAAATTTGGGGCCATTTAGATTAAAACACGATGAGTTGAATCATTTTGCGCGAGGAGTGCGATTTTAGTGGCCGCGCGTTCCACCCCACACGGCGGACTTCCTGTTGAGTTTAGGGTGTGGCTGTCATAGACTTTTATATTTGCCCTGAGGTGTCCTATGGATGTACCAAGTTTCATTTTTTTACGTTGGAAAAACGTTACTTTCACTTTCCATAGGCCAATGTATTTTGACTTTTCCAGGGGTCGCCACTGAGTCATTTTTTCATATTTTTCTTATGCGGACTTCATTTCTATAAATTTTTCGCCGGGCTTGAATTTTGGGCAAAGTTTCCTGAGTTTTCGTGCATGTTCAGGGGGTCAAATTTGCCCTCAAAGAGCAGAATAATAATAATAACGGACGCTATCAGAAATAATAGACCCTTCCGGTTATCACCGGCTCGGGTCTAATAATAATAATAATTAAAGCATAGCGCGATAAAGACCCTCGCCTCCTTGAGACCGCGGGAATCATGTACTCGGAGGATTGCATTTCGTGCTTTAAAGCGTAAACTTCACAGTAATGTCAAATAACCAGGCCTGTGCTACTGCTTGAATCTTCTTCTGGCTGGATCCTGCTTCGTCACCTCGGGCCTGTGCTACTGCTGGGGCCTGCTACACCACCTTGTAATTTAGAGATAAAGGCCTCCACAATCCCTGGTTTTCCTGGGAGCTGTCTGAACTTTTGAAAATAATAGATTATGCTTGGGCTAAGGCGAGAAAAACAAAGGACTGTTTTTTTTAAAGAGAGGTGTATTCTAAGAAGATTCTCACATTCAATTCAAAATGGCCGCCTTCCCGTGTATGATAGGGTGTGGTCACAATTGGCTTTTTTGTTCATAAGCCCATACTGGATGTGTGTACCAAGTTTCATTTGCTTACGACAAACTAAAATTTTCACTTCCTATTGACTTTGTCCACATATTTGGGACGTTGCTATGGCAACACATTTATAGATAGGGGGTGGTCACCATTGGCTTTTTTGTTCATAAGCCCATACTGGATCTGTGTACCAAGTTTCATTTGCTTATGATAAACTAAAATTTTCACTTCCCATTGACTTTGTCCACATATTTGGGGCGTTGCTATGGCAACACATTTATAGATAGGGGGTGGTTGTCATTGGCTTTTATGTTCGTCATGACATAAGAGATGTGTGTACCAAATTTCATGTCTCTATGACAAACTAAATTCTTGGGTCCCATTATAAGTTTGTAGGGGGCGCTGGAGAGCCATTTCTAAAGATAACCCTTTTATTTACATATCTTTGTGTTCAGGTCATGAATGTGCACAAACGCCTTTTTGGGTCCAACTCGATCCGAAAAGGCGTTTGAGAGTTAAGAGACATTTTATTTTCACAAAAATGGCCACCTCGCTACAGGCTTGCCACACCCATCCCTGATAAGATATCTACAACAAAGTGATAGCTTTGGTTGGCACACGTGTCTAGATGATACTCACCAAATTTGGGGCCTTTTAGATAAAAACAAGATGAATTGAATCATTTTGCGCGAGGAGTGCGATTTTAGTGGCCGCTGCGTTCCACACGGCGGACTTCCTGTTGACTTTAGGGTGTGGCTGTCATAGACTTTTATATTTGCCCTAAGGTGTCCTATGGATGTACCAAGTTTCATTTTTTTACGTAGCAAAAAAGTTACTTTCACTTTCCATAGGCCCAATGTATTTTGACTTTTCCAGGGGTCGCCACTGAGTCATTTTTTCATATTTTTTCTTGCGGACTTCATTTCTATAAATTTTTCGCCGGGCTTGAATTTTGGGCAAAGTTTTCTGAGTTTTCGTGCATGTTCAGGGGGTCAAATTTGCCCTCAAAGGGCAGAAGAAGAATAATAATAATAATAATAATAATAATAATAATAATAACGGACGCTATCAGAAATAATAGACCCTTCCGGTTATCACCGGCTCGGGTCTAATTAAAGCCGCAAGCGGCGATAAAGACCCTCGCCTCCCTTGAGACCGCGGGGAATCATGTACTCGGAGGATTGCATTTTGTGCTTTAAAGCGTAAACTTCACAGTAATGTCAAATAACCAGGCCTGTGCTACTGCTTGAATCTTCTTCTGGCTGGATCCTGCTTCATCAACTCGGGCCTGTGATACTGCTGGGGCCTGCTACACTACCTTGTAATTTAGAGTTAAAGGTCTCCACAATCCCTGGTTTTCCTGGGAGCTGTCTGAACTTTTGAAAATAATAGATTATGCTTGGGCTAAGGCGAGAAAAACAAAGGACTGTTTTTTTAAAAGAGAGGTGTATTCTAAGAAGATTCTCACATTCAATTCAAAATGGCCGCCTTCCCGTGTGTAATAGGGTGTGGTCACAATTGGCTTTTTTGTTCATAAGCCCATACTGGATGTGTGTACCAAGTTTCATTTGCTTACGACAAACTAAAATTTTCACTTCCTATTGACTTTGTCCACATATTTGGGGCGTTATGGCAACACATTTATAGATAGGGGGTGGTCACCATTGGCCTTTTTGTTCATAAGCCCATACTGGATGTGTGTACCAAGTTTCATTTGCTTATGATAAACTAAAATTTTCACTTCCCATTGACTTTGTCCACATATTTGGGGCGTTGCTATGGTAACACATTTATAGATAGGCGGTGGTTGTCATTGGCTTTTATGTTCGTCATGACATAAGAGATGTGTGTACCAAATTTCATGTCTCTATGACAAACTAAATTCTTGGGTCCCATTATAAGTTTGTAGGGGGCGCTGGAGAGCCATTTCTAAAGATAACCCTTTTATTTACATATTTTTGTTTTCAGGTCATGAATGTGCACAAACGCCTTTTGGGTCCGACTTGATCCGAGAAGGCGTTGAGAGTTAAGAGACATTTTATTTTCACAAAAATGGCCACCTTGTTACAGGCTTGCCACACCCATACCCGATAAGATATCTACAACAAAGTAATAACTTTGGTTGACATACGTGTCTAGATGATACTCACCAAATTTGGGGCCTTTTAGATAAAAACACGATGAATTGAATCATTTTGGCGCGAGGAGTGCGATTTAGGTGGCATGCGTTCCACCCCACGGCGGACTTCCTGTTGACTTTAGGGTGTGGCTGTAATGGACTTTTATATTTGCCCTAAGGTGTTCTATGGATGTACCAAGTTTCATTTTTCTACGTTGGAAAAAAGTTACTTTCAATTTCCATAGGCCCAATGTATTTTCACTTTTCCAGGGTCGCCACTGAGTCATTTTTCATATTTTTCTTGCGGACTTCATTTCTATAAATTTTTCGCCGGGCTTGAATTTTGGGCAAAGTTTCCTGAGTTTTTGTGCATGTTCAGGGGGTCAAATTTGCCCTCAAAGATCAGAAGAAGAATAATAATAACGGACGCTATCAGAAATAATAGACCCTTCCGGTTATCACCGGCTCGGGTCTAATAATTAAAGCCGCATGGCGATAAAGACCCTCGCCTCCTTGAGACCGCGGGAATCATGTACTCGAGGATTGCATTTTGTGCTTTAAAGCGTAAACTTCACAGTAATGTCAAATAACCGGGCCTGTGCTACTGCTTGAATCTTCTTCTGGCTGGATCCTGCTTCGTCACCTCGGGCCTGTGCTACTGCTGGGGCCTGCTACACCACCTTGTAATTTAGAGTTAAAGGTCTCCTCAATCCCTGGTTTTCCTGGGAGCTGTCTGAACTTTTGAAAATAATAGATTATGCTTGGGCTAAGGCGAGAAAAACAAAGTACTGTTTTTTAAAAGAGAGGTGTATTCTAAGGCAAATCAGATATTCAATTCAAAATAGCCGCCTTCCCGTGTATGATAGGGTGTGGTCACCATTGGCTTTTTTGTTCATAAGCCCATACTGGATGTGTGTACCAAGTTTCATTTGCTTACGACAAACTAAAATTTTCACTTCCCATTGACTTTGTCCACATATTTGAGGCGTTGCTATGGCAACACATTTATAGATAGGGTGGTCACCATTGGCTTTTTGTTCATAAGCCCATACTGGATGTGTGTACCAAGTTTCATTTGCTTATGATAAACTAAAATTTTCACTTCCCATTGACTTTGTCCACATATTTGGGGCGTTGCTATGGCAACACATTTATAGATAGAGGGTGGTTGTCATTGGCTTTTATGTTCGTCATGACATAAGAGATGTGTGTACCAAATTTGAAGTCTCTATGACAAATTAAATTCTTGGGTCCCATTATAAGTTTGTAGGGGGCGCTGGAGAGCCATTTCTAAAGATAACCCTTTTATTTACATATCTTTGTGTTCAGGTCATGAATGTGCACAAACGCCTTTTTGCGTCCCAACGCGATCCGAGAAGGCGTTTGAGAGTTAAGAGACATTTTATTTTCACAAAATGGCCACCTCGTTACAGGCTTGCCACACCCATACCCGATAAGATATCTACAACAAAGTTATAACTTTGGTTGACATACGTGTCTAGATGATACTCACCAAATTTGGGGCCATTTAGATTAAAACACGATGAGTTGAATCATTTTGCGCGAGGAGTGCGATTTTAGTGGCCACGCGTTCCACCCCACATGGCGGACTTCCTGTTGAGTTTAGGTGTGGCTGTCATAGACTTTTATATTTGCCCTGAGGTGTTCTATGGATGTACCAAGTTTCATTTTTCTACGTTGGAAAAAAGTTACTTTCACTTTCCATAGGCCAATGTATTTTGACTTTTCTAGGGGTCGCCACTGAGTCATTTTTTCATATTATTTCTTGCGGACTTCATTTCTATAAATTTTTCGCCGGGCTTGAATTTTGGGCAAAGTTTCCTGAGTTTTCGTGCATGTTCAGGGGGTCAAATTTGCCCTCAAAGAGCAGAATAATAATAATAATTAAAGCCATAGCGGCGATAAAGACCCTCGCCTCCCTTGAGACCGCGGGAATCATGTACTCGGAGGATTGCATTTTGTGCTTTAAAGCGTAAACTTCACAGTAATGTCAAATAACCAGGCCTGTGCTACTGCTTGAATCTTCTTCTGGCTGGATCCTGCTTCGTCACCTCGGGCCTGTGCTACTGCTGGGGCCTGCTACACCACCTTGTAATTTAGAGTTAAAGGCCTCCACAATTCCTGGTTTTCCTGGGAGCTGTCTGAACTTTTGAAAATAATAGATTATGCTTGGGCTAAGGCGAGAAAATCAAAGTACTGTTTTTTTAAAAGAGAGGTGTATTTTAAGAAGATTCACATATTCAATTTAAAATGGCCGCCTTCCCGTGTGTGATAGGGTGTGGTCACCATTGGCTTTTTTGTTCATAAGCCCATACTGGATGTGTGTACCAAGTTTCATTTGCTTACGACAAACTAAAATTTTCACTTCCTATTGACTTTGTCCACATATTTGGGGCGTTGCTATGGCAACACATTTATGGATAGGGGGTGGTCACCATTGGCTTTTTTGTTCATAAGCCCATACTGGATGTGTGTACCAAGTTTCATTTGCTTATGATAAACTAAAATTTTCACTTCCCATTGACTTTGTCCACATATTTGGGGCGTTGCTATGGTAACACATTTATAGATAGGGGGTGGTTGTCATTGGCTTTTATGCTCGTCATGACATAAGAGATGTGTGTATCAAATTTCATGTCTCTATGACAAACTAAATTCTTGGGTCCCATTATAAGTTTGTAGGGGGCGCTGGAGAGCCATTTCTAAAGATAACCCTTTTATTTACATATTTTTGTGTTCAGGTCATGAATGTGCACAAACGCCTTTTGGGTCCGACTTGATCCGAGAAGGCGTTTTAGAGTTAAGAGACATTTTATTTTCACAAAAATGGCCACCTCGTTACAGGCTTGCCACACCCATCCCCGATAAGATATCTACAACAAAGTTATAACTTTGGTTGACACATGTCTAGATGATACTCACCAAATTTGGGGCCATTTAGATAAAAACACGATGAGTTGAATCATTTTGCGCGAGGAGTGCGATTTTAGTGGCCGCGCGTTCCACCCCACACAGCGGACTTCCTGTTGAGTTTAGGGTGTGGCTGTCATAGACTTTTATATTTGCCCTGAGGTGTCCTATTAATGTACCAAGTTTCATTTTTCTACGTTGGAAAAAAGTTACTTTCACTTTCCATAGGCCCAATGTATTTTGACTTTTCCAGGGGTCGCCACTGAGTCATTTTTTCATATTTTTTCTTGCGGACTTCATTTCTATAAATTTTTCGCCGGGCTTGAATTTTGGGCAAAGTTTCCTGAGTTTTCGTGCATGTTCAGGGGGTCAAATTTGCCCTCAAAGAGTAGAAGAAGAATAATAATAATAATAATAACGGACGCTATCAGAAATAATAGACCCTTCCGGTTATCACCGGCTCGGGTCTAATAATAATAATAACGGACGCTATCAAAAATAATAGACCCTTCCGGTTATCACCGGCTCGGGTCTAATAATAATAATAATAACGGACGCTATCAGAAATAATAGACCCTTCCGGTTATCACCGGCTCGGGTCTAATTAAAGCCGCAAGCGGCGATAAAGACCCTCGCCTCCCTTGAGACCGCGGGGACACATGTACTCGGAGGATTGCATTTTGTGCTTTAAAGCGTAACCTTCACAGTAATGTCAAATAACCAGGCCTGTGCTACTGCTTGAATCTTCTTCTGGCTGGATCCTGCTTCGTCACCTCGGGCCTGTGCTACTGCTGGGGCCTGCTACACCACCTTGTAATTTAGAGTTAAAGGCCTCCACAATCCCTGGTTTTCCTGGGAGCTGTCTGAACTTTTGAAAATAATAGATTATGCTTGGGCTAAGGCGAGAAAAACAAAGTACTGTTTTTTTAAAAGAGAGGTGTATTCTAAGAAGATTCATATATTCAATTCAAAATTGCCGCCTTCCCGTGTATGATAGGGTGTGGTCACCATTGGCTTATTTGTTCATAAGCCCATACTGGATGTGTGTACCAAGTTTCATTTGCTTATGATAAACTAAAAATTTCACTTCCCATTGACTTTTTCGACATATTTGGGGACTTCAAATACATAAATTTTTCGTTGGGCTTGAAGTCTGGGACCAATAAAAATCACTTTTAGTTGCACGTTTACTGGGTCAAATTTAGGATCATTTTGCAAGAAAAATTTAATAAAAAATATATACCAAATTATAATTAAATAAATGTGATAGGGTGTGGTCACCATTGGCTTTTTTGTTCATAAGCCCATACTGGATCTGTGTACCAAGTTTCATTTGCTTACGACAAACTAAAATTTTCACTTCCTATTGACTTTGTCCACATATTTGGGGCGTTGCTATGGCAACACATTTATAGATAGGGGGTGGTCACCATTGGCTTTTTTGTTCATAAGCCCATACTGAATGTGTGTACCAACTTTCATTTGCTTATGATAAACTAAAATTTTCACTTCCCATTGACTTTGTCCACATATTTGGGGCGTTGCTATGGCAACACATTTATAGATAGGGGGTGGTTGTCATTGGCTTTTATGTTCGTCATGACATAAGAGATGTGTGTACCAAATTTGAAGTCTCTATGACAAACTAAATTCTTGGCTCCCATTATAAGTTTCTAGGGGGCGCTGGAGAGCCATTTCTAAAGATAACCCTTTTATTTACATATTTTTGTGTTCAGGTCATGAATGTGCACAAACGCCTTTTTGGGTCCGACTTGATCCGAGAAGGCGTTTGAGAGTTAAGAGACATTTTATTTTCACAAAAATGGCCACCTCGTTACAGGCTTGCCACACCCATACCCGATAAGATATCTACAACAAAGTAATAACTTTGGTTGGCACACGTGTCTAGATGATACTCACCAAATTTGGGGCCTTTTAGATAAAAACACGATGAGTGGAATCATTTTGCGTGAGGAGTGCGATTTTAGTGGTCAGCGCGTTCCACCCCACACGGCGGACTTCCTGTTGAGTTTAGGGTGTGGCTGTGATAGACTTTTATATTTGCCCTGAGGTGTCCTATTGATGTACCAAGTTTCATTTTTCTACGTTGGAAAAAAGTTACTTTCACTTTCCATAGGCCCAATGTATTTTGACTTTTCCAGGGTCGCCACTGAGTCATTTTTCATATTTTTCTTGCGGACTTCATTTCAATAAATTTTTCGCCGGGCTTGAATTTTGGACAAAGTTTCCTGACTTTTCGTGCATGTTCAGGGGGTCAAATTTGCCCTCAAAGAGCAGAATAATAATAATAATTAAAGCCGCAAGCGGCGATAAAGGCCCTCGCCTCCCTTGAGACCGCGTGGAATCATGCACTCGGAGGATTGCATTTTGTGCTTTAAAGCGTAAACTTCACAGTAATGTCAAATAACCAGGCCTGTGCTACTGCTTGAATCTTCTTCTGGCTGGATCCTGCTTCATCACCTCGGGCCTGTGCTACTGCTGGGGCCTGCTACACCACCTTGTAATTTAGAGTTAAAGGCCTCCACAATCCCTGGTTTTCCTGGGAGCTGTCTGAACTTTTGAAAATAATAGATTATGCTTGGGCTAAGGCGAGAAAAACAAAGGACTGTTTTTTTTAAAGAGAGGTGTATTCTAAGAAGATTCTCACATTCAATTCAAAATGGCCGCCTTCCCGTGTATGATAGGGTGTGGTCACAATTGGCTTTTTTGTTCATAAGCCCATACTGGATGTGTGTACCAAGTTTCATTTGCTTACGACAAACTAAAATTTTCACTTCCTATTGACTTTGTCCACATATTTGGGACGTTGCTATGGCAACACATTTATAGATAGGGGGTGGTCACCATTGGCTTTGTTGTTCATAAGCCCATACTGGATCTGTGTACCAAGTTTTATTTGCTTATGATAAACTAAAATTTTCACTTCCCATTGACTTTGTCCACATATTTGGGACGTTGCTATGGCAACACATTTATAGATAGGGGGTGGTTGTCATTGGCTTTTATGTTCGTCATGACATAAGAGATGTGTACCAAATTTGAAGTCTCTATGACAAACTAAATTCTAAGCTCCCATTATAAGTTTGTAGGGGGCGCTGGAGAGCCATTTCTAAAGATAACCCTTTTATTTACATATTTTTGTGTTCAGGTCATGAATGTGCACAAACGCCTTTTTGGGTCCGACTTGATCCGAAAAGGCGTTTGATAGTTAAGAGACATTTTATTTTCACAAAAATGGCCACCTCGTTACAGGCTTGCCACACCCATACCCGATAAGATATCTACAACAAAGTGATAGCTTTGGTTGACACACGTGTCTAGATGATACTCACCAAATTTGGGGCCTTTTAGATAAAAACACGATGAATTGAATCATTTTGGCGCGAGGAGTGCGATTTAGTGGTCCGCTGCTCCACCCCACACGGCGGACTTCCTGTTGAGTTTAGGTGTGGCTGTCATAGACTTTTATATTTGTTCTGAGGTGTCCTATGGATGTACCAAGTTTCATTTTTCTACGTTGGAAAAAAGTTACTTTCACTTTCCATAGGCCCAATGTATTTTGACTTTTCCAGGGGTCGCCACTGAGTCATTTTTTCATATTTTTCTTATGGACTTCATTTCTATAAATTTTTCACTGGCTTGAATTTTGGGCAAAGTTTCCTGAGTTTTCGCATGTTCAGGGGTCAAATTTGCCCTCAAAGAGCAGAATAAATAATAATAATAACGGACGCTATCAAAATAATAGACCCTTCCGTTATCACCGCTCGGTCTAATAATTAAAGCCGCAAGCGGCGATAAAGACCCTCGCCTCCCTTGAGACCGCGGGGAATCATGTACTCGGAGGATTGCATTTTGTGCTTTAAAGCGTAAACTTCACAGTAATGTCAAATAACCAGGCCTGTGCTACTGCTTGAATCTTCTTCTGGCTGGATCCTGCTTCATCACCTCGGGCCTGTGCTACTGCTGGGGCCTGCTACACCAACTTGTAATTAAGAGTTAAAGGTCTCCACAATCCCTGGTTTTCCTGGGAGCTGTCTGAACTTTTGAAAATAATAGATTATGCTTGGGCTAAGGCGAGAAAAACATATCTTTGTGTTCAGGTCATGAATGTGCACAAACGCCTTTTTGGGTCCGACTTGATCCGAGAAGGCGTTTGAGAGTTAAGAGACGTTTTATTTTCACAAAAATGGCCACCTCGTTACAGGCTTGCCACACCCATCCCCGATAAGATATCTACAACAAAGTTATAACTTTGGTTGACATACGTGTCTAGAGGATACTCACCAAATTTGGGGCCTTTTAGATAAAAACACGATGAATTGAATCATTTTGCACGAGGAGTGCGATTTAGGTGGCCGCGCGTTCCACCCCACACGGCAGACTTCCTGTTGAGTTTAGGGTGTGGCTGTCATAGACTTTTATATTTGCCCTGAGGTGTCCTATGGATGTACCAAGTTTCATTTTTCTACGTTGGAAAAAAGTTACTTTCACTTTCCATAGGCCCAATGTATTTTGACTTTTCCAGGGGTCGCCACTGAGTCATTTTTTCATATTTTTTCTTGCGGACTTCATTTCTATAAATTTTTTGCCGGGCTTGAATCATAAGCCCATACTGGATGTGTGTACCAAGTTTCATTTGCTTATGATAAACTAAAATTTTCACTTCCCATTGACTTTGTCCACATATTTGGGGCGTTGCTATGGCAACACATTTATAGATAGGGGGTGGTTGTCATTGGCTTTTATGTTCGTCATGACATAAGAGATGTGTGTACCAAATTTGAAGTCTCTATGACAAACTAAATTCTAAGCTCCCATTATAAGTTTGTAGGGGGCGCTGGAGAGCCATTTCTAAAGATAACCCTTTTATTTACATATTTTTGTGTTCAGATCATGAATGTGCACAAACGCCTTTTTGGGTCCGACTTGATCCGAGAAGGCGTTTTAGAGTTAAGAGACATTTTATTTTTACAAAAATGGCCACCTCGTTACAGGCTTGCCACACCCGTCCCCGATAAGATATTTACAACAAAGTTATAACTTTGGTTGGCACACGTGTCTAGATGATACTCACCAAATTTGGGGCCATTTAGATAAAAACACGATGAGTTGAATCATTTTGCGCGAGGAGTGCGATTTTAGTGGCCGCGCGTTCCACCCCACACGGCGGACTTCCTGTTGACTTTAGGGTGTGGCTGTCATAGACTTTTATATTTGCCCTAAGGTGTTCTGTGGATGTACCAAGTTTCATTTGTCTACGTTGGAACAAAGTTACTTTCACTTTTCATAGGCCCAATGTATTTTGACTTTTCCAGGGGCCGCCACTGAGTCATTTTTTCATATTTTTCTTATGGACTTCATTTCTATAAATTTTTCGCCGGGCTTGAATTTTGGGCAAAGTTTCCTGAGTTTTCGTGCATGTTCAGGGGGTCAAATTTGCCCTCAAAGATCAGAAGAAGAATAATAATAACGGACGCTATCAGAAATAATAGACCCTTCCGGTTATCACCGGCTCGGGTCTAATAATAATAATTAAAGCCGCAAGCGGCGATAAAGACCTCGCCTCCTTGAGACCGCTGGGAATCATGTACTCGGAGGATTGCATTTTGTGCTTTAAAGCGTAAACTTCACAGTAATGTCAAATAACCAGGCCTGTGCTACTGCTTGAATCTTCTTCTGGCTGGATCCTGCTTCATCGCCTCGGGCCTGTGCTACTGCTGGGGCCTGCTACACCACCTTGTAATTTAGAGTTAAAGGTCTCCACAATCCCTGGTTTTCCTGGGAGCTGTCTGAACTTTTGAAAATAATAGATTATGCTTGGGCTAAGGCGAGAAAAACAAAGTACTGTTTTTTAAAAGAGAGGTGTATTCTAAGAAGATTCTCACATTCAATTCAAAATGGCCGCCTTCCCGTGTATGATAGGGTGTGGTCACCATTGGCTTTTTGTTCATAAGCCCATACTGGATGTGTGTACCAAGTTTCATTTGCTTACGACAAACTAAAATTTTCACTTCCCATTGACTTTGTCCACATATTTGGGGCGTTGCTATGTTAACACATTTATAGATAGGGGGTGGTCACCATTGGCTTTTTTGTTCATAAGCCCATACTGGATGTGTGTACCAAGTTTCATTTGCTTATGATAAACTAAAATTTTCACTTCCCATTGACTTTGTCCACATATTTGGGGCATTGCTATGGCAACACATTTATAGATAGGGGGTGGTTGTCATTGGCTTTTATGTTCGTCATGACATAAGAGATGTGTGTACCAAATTTGAAGTCTCTATGACAAACTAAATTCTAAGCTCCCATTATAAGTTTGTAGGGGGCGCTGGAGAGCCATTTCTAAAGATAACCCTTTTATTTACATATTTTTGTGTTCAGGTCATGAATGTGCACAAACGCCTTTTTGGGTCCGACTTGATCCGAGAAGGCGTTTTAGAGTTAAGAGACATTTTATTTTCACAAAAATGGCCACCTCGTTACAGGCTTGCTACACCCATCCCCGATAAGATATCTACAACAAAGTTATAACTTTGGTTGACACACGTGTCTAGATGATACTCACCAAATTTGGGGCCATTTAGATTAAAACACGCTGAGTTGAATCATTTTGCGCGAGGAGTGCGATTTTAGTGGCCGCGCGTTCCACCCCACACGGCGGACTTCCTGTTGAGTTGAGGGTGTGGCTGTCATAGACTTTTATATTTGCCCTGAGGTGTACTATGGATGTACCAAGTTTCATTTTTCTACGTTGGAAAAAAGTTACTTTCACTTTCCATAGGCCCAATGTATTTCGACTTTTCCAGGGGTCGCCACTGAGTCATTTTTTCATATTTTTTCTTGCGGACTTCATTTCTATAAATTTTTCGCCGGGCTTGAATTTTGGGCAAAGTTTCCTGAGTTTTCGTGCATGTTCAGGGGGTCAAATTTGCCCTCAAAGAGCAGAATAATAATAA
Source organism: Perccottus glenii (assembly GCA_024416835.2). Classification (NCBI taxonomy): domain Eukaryota; kingdom Metazoa; phylum Chordata; class Actinopteri; order Gobiiformes; family Odontobutidae; genus Perccottus; species Perccottus glenii. The sequence goes on from CM044549.2 coordinate 14,549,766, forward strand.
TAACGGACGCTATCAGAAATAATAGACCCTTCCGGTTATCACCGGCTCGGGTCTAATAATAATAATAACGGACGCTATCAGAAATAATAGACCCTTCCGGTTATCACCGGCTCGGGTCTAATAATAAGAAATCTAACAGTTTCAATAGGTGCCTACGCACCTTCGGTGCGCTTGGCCCCTAATAATAATAATAATAATAATAATGGATTAAATTTTTTAATTACACTTTCCCCCCAAGGGACTCAAAGCGCTCACACGCCATCCATTCTTCATTCACTCCACAGTCACACGCTGGTGGTGGTAAGATACGTCTGTAGCCTCAGCTGCCCTGGGGCAGACTGACAGAGATGTGGCAGCACCTATGGCCTCTCTGACCACTACCGCACATACTCACTCATTCATACACCAGTGCTGTGGTGTATGATGGGCCAAGGACATTGTGGCCTAAGGACACGATGACAGTATGAACTGGGGAGAGTGGGAATTGAGCCACCAACCTTCCTGTTAAAGGAAAACCGCTTTACCACCTGTGTAACCGTGCCCCAAAAGAATAATGTAGGCTTCAAGTAGGGCTGCACAATATATTGCAAATTTATACTTATTGATAGCAATATTCTTATTGCAATAACTCTATACTCCTCCATTTTATAGACTTTTATTTTTGTTAAAACCATCCAAAATTGTTCAATCAAACTGTGGTGCATCCAAATGAAAATGTCCTGGTTTAGACCTGGTTTAGACCTGCTTTAGACCTGGTTTAGACCTGCTTTAGACCTGCTTTAGACCTGCTTTAGACCTGCTTTAGACCTGGTTCATTACTACATTTAGTCCCAGTTTAGACCAGTTTAGTCCTGGTTTAGTCCTATAATCTTTGATACAGATCATCTTTAATACTGATTTAGCTCCTCCTTTGACGAGTGGACGTTAGTCTACCTTTATCTTTATTTTTCCTGTTAAAGTCAAATACCGCAGGTAGTATTGTTATCGCAATATTACAATTTTTTATTGTACATTTCACTTTTTCCAATACCGTGCAGCCCCCTTCTTAGTATATGTAGCACAGGGCTTCCAAACAATGAACGTGTTATCTATATCAAGCATAAACTGTATTACCAGGAAGTGTGAATAGAATGCGATAGCCTAAGATCATAATAATATGTAGATATGTCCTCCTCACTGCCTCTTCAACTGTTTTGGCTCCCACCTGCAAAAAAACAAAACAAAACTCCCACGGCCTGTCCAGGACTCAACCAGAGAATAATGTGTCGTTACAGATGCAGCCCAAAGAGGAGGCTTTTGGGCCGAGCCTTAGCTCTGATGTTTTGAAAGATAATCACAATATTAGCCATGTGGATGCTGTGTTATGTGACAGTTCAATCAAGACTTTTATTTATTTATTAATTAGTCTTTTTCAAAATGACACTATGACATGCTGAATACAGTGAGTTAAATCCTTGCATGCAATGTATATACCTGTATGCATTCTCTCAGGTCAGGACTGTATTGGTGCATGTTCCCTTTGTGCTCATTATAAGTGTTAACATAACCTTTCATTAAGTCACTCTTTTCTCTTTAAGGTAATATTCTAGTTAAAACATGGATGCAGCGCTATACCGTTCGATTTTATTTCAACAGTATGTGCTTAAGAAACATAACTCATAAAGCCATTCTTGTTTCTCTCACAGCTATAGAGCCACCCCCCCACGCCATAATGCTGCTAAGTGCTAATATTACATAAATCCATTACTTAGTGGCTGGCGCTTTGGCATTTTGATGGAGGAGAGAGGTTAGCCACACTGCAGTTATCATAACAGCATCCCGTGATCTGAACTTTTGTGTGATCAGATTGGTTTTAATAGTCTCGGGATTACTTGGAGGCAGTTCCTCAAAGCTAAACATCTCCGGGGCCTAGAATTAGAGTGCACATCTGAGGTGAAAACGATTTGTTCCGGAGAATGTCACAGCCGCGATGAAAGAGCTTATACGCTATTATCACGGACTGCCTTAAAGAGACGACAGGGCAGCCACTCACAGATCCTTTGATACATTTCTCCAAGCTCTCTGGTGTAAAAAGAAGACAACATCAGATTTGAGTAGTGGAGAGAAAAAGGCAGCCTGTTTATTATATCTAATAGACGCTTTGCATTGGTGATGCCATAGACACAATATATTTTCTTCCACACAGCCCACAAACATTTTTAGACTCAGTCCGTCTGTCTGTAACACATCACAATGAAAAGGCTGGTTATTGAGGCGCAAAGGAAGTACTTTTGGTTATGGATACAAAGTCTACGTCATAGCAATGGCAAATGTATTATATGCTATGGTTTACTAATGCACATCAAAATTAACATGCCATTATATCAAGCATATGTAAAAAACAAAAGGTTAAGAAGAAGTCACTTCATGTATGTAGGTATTATTACATGATCTGAAAAGTATATGGAAGCAAGATATGCAAATTACATAAGCACTGACAAAAGCACACAAGCACAAAGATTAGCAAAACATAAGATATAAGCAGTTGTATCCAAAGGCATGTGTTGTTTTTGTGGCTGTGCTTTAAGGCAACACTTTTTTTCCGACGCAGTAACCTGCTTTATTATTGTGCCAAGAGCATTTAAAACATCCATTTTGATTGTATTTTCCGCGAGTGTGCTGAACGTGGATGGCTGTTTGCAAATGAATAAATCAAGTAGAGAGAAATGCAACAACTGATTACAAACCCTGCAAGATCACTCTCCTGTTAACTACCGTTTCCAGTCTCTGGGGTGTGATAGGATTGATTTCATGCAATAAGAGTGCATTCGGCGTGCACACAGAACCACAGCAGGCATTCAGCAACGAGTAAAAAGCAAAAGGTGCCCACATTTTTGTCGGCTGGTTCATGTGTGATTATGTTCTGAATGCAGCCGAGGAGCTATCCGTGGTCCTGAACCTCCAGCAGAGTGCCAGAGGTCTGCTGCAGTCGGCCGCGTCCTATAAAAGAGTATCGACTTTTTGTAATAGGAAGTGTGACCACAGAGTTCACCCAGCAACAGATGCCCCGAACAGAAAAAGCTGCTTTAGGGGTTGAAATGTCATGTGAACAGTTGGGTTCAACCACTGAACACCTCAGGGGTGTTATCGACTCCCTTCAATGCTTTTAAAGGCCAAGGGTTGGTTCAGACGGGGCTTTGCAGTTATTCTCCCTCGCAGTGTAAGCAGACACAGGAGAGGTGGCGGATTTGTAAAAGTGAATCAAATCAGTCCAGAGCCAGAGGAAAAAGGTGTTGAGAGTGACTCTAAAATGCAGAGCGAGACATGGGCCTAATAGAGACACAAGCAGAGTTATTACTAGCTCTGCTCTGTGTCAGCTTCAGACTCTATATTTTTAAAGACCCAACTGATGCTTTACATTTAACTTTAGCTTCCTCTGGCACATACATTTGTTACATTACTGCTATAATATTTCAAGCGTCCTTGATTTGACGGCTGCCATCTCAACAAAAGACAGACACTTAAGCTGTATGTGCTTTTAAATGTGTCCTGCCAGTCTGGCGCTCTGCTGTGCGCCATACGCTGCCATTAGCTTGTGTTCTCAGCTACATTAATATTTCTTTAATGAGAAAAGAGCTCAATGAAATTGCTTTTTATTGTTCTAACTTGTTCTAAAAGGTCATGTATAGCTCTCTTCTGTTGTGTGTGACATTGTCATAACAGTCGCAGTTTGACAGGAGTTAATGTACTTTTGCATAAAATATATATTAATACATGTTAAAATAATACAATCAAATATATAAGCCCTTTTACATCAGTCATACATTATTATGTATATTGTCATTCACTGTATATAATTTATTATATAATGTAAAATAAACCATTCGTCTATCTGACATTTGTCAAAATTTTGTTATTCTATTTCTACAGTGATAGAGAGTGAACACGTGTGTGTGTGTGTGGGGACACAGAAGAGAGTAGCCCCTCAAATTAAGGGGCAGAACATCAAGTTAGTAAATCAGAAGAACCCTAACCCTAACCCCAGTAACTGTTACCAAAGTATAACGTAAGCCTATATCCGTTTTATGAACACATTGGGTGTTATAGGCTATATTATATTAAGTATTTTCAAAAACAGTATATTTAAATTTCAGATGTAGGCTGTATTCTAACATAAAATATTACATCACTACTTTCAAAATAAATTGGTTTCATTTGAGCAATTAAAAAAAATCCTAAAAAACTACGTTTTTGAAATGAACTAGAGTCTATTTAAGGTGTCTTTTTTAGTTGATGTATTAGTTTTGCCAAACCTTTAAAGCTAAATATCTCCAAACTTCTCAGAATGAAGATAGAACCTTAAAATTCGAAGGGGACAAATTAGTTTGACTAGACTAGATAAACTAGAAAAGTAAAAAAGTAAATCTACACTGCAGCAGAACTAAAGTACTACATTTAGTACTCAACCTAAGATCAAACCAGGACTAAACCCAGAACTACATTTAGATCTAAACCTTGGACCAAACCAAGGCTAGAATAGAGCAAACCAAGTTTAAATCAGGTCTAATCCAAGACTAAACCAACATGGTCTAAACAAGCACCAGGCCAGGATTAAATAAGAACTAAATGTAGTTCTTAAGTTGGATCAGATTTAGGACAAATCAAGATCTAAACCAGGACTGAACTTAATTTAGGACTAAATCTTGGACTAAACCAGGGTTAGATTTAGAATCAAACCAAAGCTCCACACTGAATAAGTTTTGAACTAAACCAGAATTAAACATGGTCTAAACCAGGACTAAATCCCAAACTATCTTAGTTCTGAAATAGGCTTACATTCAGAAGGACTAAACCAATATCTTAACCAGGTCTAATCCTGAACTAAACTGAGAGTAAACATCACCAAATTATAAGACTAAACCAGGTCTAAACAGGACGGTTACAGTTTAAGTTGAAGTCCTCTTCTATTTTGCTCAGCAGCATTTAGCTACATCCCAAATCAACGGTAGACAAGGAGCCATACATCCTTCTTCCCTCTACGCAAGTAGTGTATTTTATGTGTCGATATCTTATTTTATTATAACTAAGTTCGTCTGACAATCCCCCCTAGATAAATGCCAAACGCTTGGAGTGGCAGTAAAGCCATCATTAGAGCGTTTTAGCGCTCGCCACTTGTTGCAACGTCAGACTCCCGTCTCTCCAGCAGCATCGGGAGGAGAGAGGGAGGGGGGGTACTCCGTCACATCCTCTGTCCATTTATGGGCATGAAGTTTTCACGCAGCGGGGAATCCTCTCACTGGAGCTGATGAATGGGGAGGAGGGCCGAGGGAGCTGCCAAAGTGTATATAAGGAGAGGAAGGGGAAGTCGCTGATGTGAAATTCACAGCAAGCAAATACCTACTTACAGAGGAGAGGAGCGAGCCATCACCAGAAGGAATACCTTCATCGCTCTTGTTTGCCTTTTTTTAACCATCTTTTGGATCATTTGTTGAACAATTATCATCAAGGGGAGTTGAAATAAACACTCATCTTCGTCCTTTGCTCTGCCTTGCCTTCTACCTCTTTGCATTTCCCTGGGAGACACGGACCTCTAAGTGCCATCACTATGTTGAACAATATGGATTTGAACGCGAAAGATTCATTCTACCCTCAGTTTGACAACACTTCTTCTCTGGGGATGGATAACAGCGCGCGGAAAGAGAACCAGGAGGTGTACGTCGACGCAGAACGAGGGGTACCTGCCCAGTTTGGTCACGGTGAGTAAGCAGACCTCCACTGGGTTGAGACGTGCATTCCGCCACAGTTTGATGAGACAAATAAATGTAGCGAAGAAATACAGCCACTTCTGCCATTGCGCGCTTTTAGACATGTTGCCAAGCAGTTTTTTGAGCAAATTAGGCACGAGTGTTTATGTAACGCGTCCAGTTACTTGGCACTGGTTCTTAAAGCTTATATAGGTATTTTTGACACCGTTTTAAATGCAGTCCTCCTTAATTTCTTTCTTTTAGTTTAAGTATGTTTTAAAAATGTCAGATTTTAGCCAACAAGCCTTACTGAAAGATAAAAATGGAGGGCCACTTTCATGACACATTATTCACCGACTCTAACCCCTTCAGAGGGACCTACACCAGAGCTAAACCTGGCCAAAATGCAATGCCAAACTTACATACATACAGTAGCTGTCATATCGAAAATATCACTGCTTTAAGCGTCAGTACATCGAGCATTTCATTACCAGTTCTCTTTGGGCAGTTTTAAATCCTGCCTACTCTTCATTTAAAATGGAGCATTCGTATTAACAAAGTTTCTTCTCTTGTTTCAAATTCAACAGAAGGAGCACCTGCCACTCTCAAAACTGAAGCTTCCAACTCAGAGTTTGCCTTCAACCCGTGCGAGTGCCCTAAAGAGAGCTACCCCCCCTCCTCACTCGCCTACTCCGGCAGTTTCTATGTGGAGGCATCTCAGGGGGCGCCGTGCAGCACCGAGACTCTGCTCAACATGATCACAGAGATAGTGGGCATCTCCACTATGCCCCTGACAGAAATGCAGCACAGCACTGGCAACCCCGTGGACACCAACAGCGGCGTCACTTTTGGGGATCTGAGCGCCAAGAGGCACACGTACACCTGTTCTCCCTCTGCGTACACTCCCGAGCAGACGTGTCCCAGCTACACCGAGGAGAAGAAGCCAGAGCCTAAGTCCGAGGCCGCGACCTTCCCGGTCGTTGTAAAGAACGAGTTTGAGAGCAGCTGCTACGAATGGGGGGGCTTCAGCAGTAAGTCCGACTGCCTGGAGAGCACCTTCCAGACCGAGACCTTCCCAATGTCCAGCGACTTCCCACCCGAGCAGCACGTGGATGTCAAGGAACTTTTGGACACGTTCCCGTCCATGTGCCCTAACCCGGACATGGAGTTCAAAGTAGAGGGTGGCATCAAGCAGGAGCCCTGCTTCAATGACACGTGCTCTCAGAGTTACTCCAGCCCGCTGTACAACAGCTACCTGCCCCCGCCGATGGGCCTGCCCTCCAGCCAGCCCCAGGCTCAGTCAGACCCCCTGTACTCGCCCCCGGCACTGCCCACCACCATAGACTCCATCCTCTACTCTTCCTTGTTGCCAGACTCCTTTGCCCAAAGTTACAACACCCGCACCACCAAAGCCCCGCGCGCCAGAAAGAGTCCCGCCGCGTCCCACGGCCCTGCCAAAGAGAAACCTTTCACGTGCCCTATGGAGAGCTGTGACCGGCGCTTCTCACGCTCGGACGAGCTCAACCGCCACATCCGCATCCACACGGGCCACAAGCCCTTCCAGTGCCGTATCTGTCTGCGCAGCTTTAGCCGCAGCGACCACCTCACGACCCACACCAGGACTCACACCGGGGAGAAGCCCTTCTCCTGTGACGTGTGCGGCAAACGCTTCGCACGCAGCGACGAAAGGAAGCGGCACGGACGCGTTCACCTCAAACAGAAGGAGAAAATGGAAATAAAGCCACAGGTTTCCGCTGGCGCGTGGCCCTTCACTCTTCCTGAAGGCATATGAAGTAAGCAGTGCGTTCACTCACTGAACGAGCATCTTTCCGTCTTGGAAGATATGCCCGCTGACTGCAGGATGAACGGGTCTGAAGCCGGTGGCTGACATTGAGTTAGGAGCCAGCGGTGAGGGCCTCGCTGCTACAGGAGCGGTGGAAGTGTCCAACAGAGCAGCAGGGACTTGTTGCTGTGAGCGTCAGTGGGGCAGACCTCTGTGCTGCAGCGTTGCATGACTGCTGTTCAGCACCTCTTGACGGGGACAGCTCCAGCCTGTGCCACCTCTGAGCTGGATGTTTGCACTTACACATTAGTATTATCTCATTTAAGATTAATATTTTCTGCTTTTAGCATTCATAGAGCAATGGTTTGGACTATGTTTCTAAGACTGCATGTTTTTGTCAGTGTTTTTCCTTTAAGCGGAATATCAGCCACTGTCAAGTTACCCTTCACTCCAGTGAAGGCTATTGACATGAATGTAGACTATATTTATGGCTTTGACTAAAGCTGACCACCTTTGACCATATTTAGTGTTTTACTTCTTATCATTTGGTTGTCAGTGTTTAGTCACTGTTCTTTGTGTTGTATTACAATTGTTTGGTTTATTACAATTGTGAAAGATATATCATAAATGGGAAATAAATATATTTGTATTACTGTACTGCTTTGTATTTTTATAACTAACTGTATATTTTACATTGATCACATTTGATCATCATTTCTATGGTGAAATGTATTCTAAGTCATTAATAATGTCTTGGTTTTTCGAGGGCTATTGTTTAGTAAGACAATATTTTCAATGTAATGATTTCATATCAGAAACATGTTGGCACTTCATTCCATTTGTTGGTTTGATAAGAGTTACTTCATAGAACTGCTAATGGACTAAAAGGAACCAGAATGTACACTTTTGAACAAAACAATTTTACAGGATGTACAGAACTTTGTGTCGAGCTAGAGATTCCTAGCAAACCATATCCACATTGCTTTTAAGTAATCAGGTAGCACACATTGCTGCGAGTTTCTGTGGACTTTAACTTGTGATGAAAGGGTTGGGACTCCTGGTGTCTCGTGCTTGAGATACCATCTGCTGATATGTTTCATTAGCAAAAAACAACTTGGAGACTTTGGTGAAACTGTCACCAACAGGAACTGCAAAAGTAATTGAACTCGCCTTAAGTTATATTAACTGTTAAAGTAAGATTTTGTACATACAGTTTCTACAATCCTTTAAATTAATATTGATGTTGTTATTTTTATGAAAATTTATGAACAAAATAAACATTTTCTGGAAGCATCAGATTTCTTGCATTTTGTTGAATATCAAGCTCACGTCCATTACTTGATAAATGTGATTTTCAGAGCATGCGATCCCAACAGAGCAGTCAAATGAGTGTGTCTTCTTCTTAGAACATGTTATAGTAGGCCACCTGTGGCATCACTCTGTGGCCTAACATTAGACATCACAGCTCTGCCCACAAGCCTTTTGACTCACATTCAAGTCAATGGCCCAATCATCAAGTCTGTCATTCCACTTCAAACATGCCTTAAAGAGCAACAATATGGCAGTCAGTATGATTTTTAATGTTACACCAAGAGATTATCTAATGGTGTTCTTATTAAATCACTGTATTATGGGCTGTCACAAACCATTTATACTGGAGTTTTTATTGTTATTCCAATATGATCATAGTGTCCCTCTTTTTATTTGAATAAAAAATAAAAAGAGAACTATTTTCTGTTGTTTGTGGTGGAGCACTTAACCACAGACATAATGTAGATCAAAGCTGCAAAGTGTGCACCAAAAAGGATTTGACTAACTGTTGCCTCGACACAAATGCTTTTCAAAGCACTTTGCGCTCTGACGGTTTGTGTGTGATGCCAAGATCCAACAATCTGTCACAGTTATAACCATGCGGCCACACAGACATGCATCTAGCAGGGACTCTGTGCTGGTACTTAGGACATGCATGTGCCCCGTGACGCAGCCCCCTGGCAGAAAACAGCCCTGCTTGCCCACGGTAATGCGTAAGTGCCTACGTTTTCTGAAGCTGACAAACATACCGTAGCACATGGAGCACGGTTAATAGTATGTGGCCATGCTCTCCTGTCCATCACTCACAATGGAAACGGCATCGACGTTCACTCTCTTCTCTGTGTTGTGTTAGTGGCAAACATCGTCCAGTGATGGATATTTGAGTTTTGAATTGCAGCGATGTGCATTCACAGTGACCATTATCCAGACACTTGAAGAACTGGAGAGTTATTGAACTTTGGCCAGTGATGGAATTTCTACATTTGTGGACTTAGAAGCTCAAATTCACATTTGCATACCGTAAATGGTGCTTGATATATCTCCAGCATGTGAGTGCCATTTCAGATGTGTTGTCCTTATACCAAAAAAAAAAAAAAAAACAGTTGTAAAACCTTCATATCTCAGACAAAGACATAAATCAGGTCCTTTCCAGTGACTGACATTTATGTTTTCAACTTCTGTGGATATGCATAATTGCTGAAGCCATTAGGTAATTGTGTTGGGAGGGCACCTGACCACCACTGAGAAGCATGCTTTCTCCCAACGTGGACCTTTGCTGTGAATGGCAGCACATCAAGTCCATTAAGTCCTTGCCAGGGTATTACTAATGCAAACATGTTAACATTTGGGCCGTTGCAACGGGGGTCTATTCAGAGTAGTGCTTCTGTGTGACTAACATACTCCACATGAAACCAGGAATAAAAGCAACAAACAGATATGATTACACTTCTTCATTGTCTCATCCAATTAATCGCTTGATGTTGGATTGCCTCTGGTTAGATCAATGACACTATTTATCTGCTCTACCAAATGAGTACTTTGGCTCAGGATGAAATAAAATATCCCCAAAAACTGACAGTAAAGGATTAGATGGGCCCGCATTCTACGGATAAATGTCACTTCAGTATGACATGTACTTACATGTTTATTACTTGTAAGCACGCCTTTTTGTTCTTCTGATTTCCCCACAAAAGTTTTTTTTCTCTGTATCTATTTTCTCTTTTGCATCATGCACAAATCATAAGTGACCTGCTTCATGTGATAAGGCTGTCACCCTTTTCACCAGCTATGCTGTCTTAAATGCCTGGGTTCTTAAGCGATATAAGTACATCCCTGGTTGTCTGTGAAGAGCCCAGCATCCTTTTTATCCATGCTTGAACTCCAAACAATCCTACCTCTACAACAATAATCCAATAATGGCTTTCAGAATGCATGAAAATGAATTTATTTGCTTCTATGGGGGATTAATGGCCGTCTTAGTGGTTCTAGCTTCGTGTATTGGGTCACCTCAAGTACCTATTAATAATCACAGTCCTACTTGAGACGGTCTATATGGCCACACAGCCTCATTTGCCTCTGGATTGATCTATTGTGGGGTAATCACCATATAATTTTATGCGTACCTTTAAAATGTGCAGCGGGGCACGTCATGGTCCTCGGGGTGGACTCAGTAATCAAGGTGCATAATCGCATGGCGCTAATGGCAATCAGGCTTAGCGGATTAATTCTTCGGATCATACATCAAGCCGTCGGTCCTGTATCTGATCGTGAAGAACGGTGTAGGTGGTCTGGAGAGTGCAGGTGATTAAAACCAAGAGAAGCGTAGCGGCGACAAGGAGCTCGTTATGCAAACATTTGAAAGTGCCTAATTCCTTCCATTGTTCTGATTTCCCAATTTTTCATTTGTATTGCTGATCAGGCGAAGCACAAGAACAAGAAGTCTAACTCCTTTCTTGATCCTTTATAAATTACAAGTCAACTTCAGGTCAAGGAGTCCAGTCTCCCACTTTTATCCTCTGAGCACCATCTCTATGGTAACTACGTCAATGAGATCGCAGTGTATACTGTACCCACACTGAATAAAAAGCAATGAACATGCCCCAGCTACATGAATGACTTCATACCAATTCAATTACTCAGAAAAATTTACAGCTGCCCTTGAAATAGTCCAGGTTTGAACCCTCATAGTACTGCACTGAGCTGTGTATGTGCTGACCTACAAGGTACTGGACAGACTAGGTTCAGCGTTATTTATTGCTTTCTCAACTCTTTCAATAATGCAATTATTTTCTGTGCTTAATAACTATGCTACCGATCATATATACAAAATAACAAATTAATCATAAACTGCATTTATTTTTTCACATCAATGTGCGAAAACGGTGTTATCCCACCTTGTAATATTTATTAAATGAAACTACCAACCTTTAGTTGAATGCAAATGGAGAAGGAGTAGAAGGTTAAGTTTTGTAGTTACAGGTTGATATCATATTGCACACAAACTGACAAGTTGTATTTGTTGTGGTTAAAGAGGGAAGAACCAAATGATGACCAAGATTCTAAAGACGAAGACCATAGGCACTGTGTACTGTAGGTCCTCGCTCACAAAGACAAAACAGGCATGAATCATGTTCTGGTTGCATATAAAGTCACAATAAAAACGTTTACTCGGTTCCTAAATTTCCAGAGTCCATGCAGCGCACTTCTATCACAGTGTGAGCAACAGTGTATCACGGACTGTGAGAGCAGAGGAGTGGATCATAAAAAACAAAACCACCAGTACCTCCAGAACCAAAACAAGAACAGGCGACATCATCAGAGACTCCTCTCACTCTGGACATGGACGTGTTTGAAGCGCTGCCATTGTGCAGACCAGCACTGGGGAACATGCCAAATTCTGCAAAACCTTCACTTATTGGATTAAATCTGCAATGTTTACAGAAGCACATTTATACATTATGACAGAACTTTTTAGTTTTGAATACTATTTGTAATAATTTATTAATTTGGATATTTGTACAGATTTAATGTATAGCTTTATTTTATTTGTTCTTAGGACAAAATCAAATTTCTTATATGGACAGTGGTGTAAAAAAGTTTTTGGACACCCTTAAAATTTTACACAATCATGAAATATTTGTGGAAAAATCTTTTTTGTGTTTTAAAAGGTGTGGCTGCATTAGACACAAACAAATACAAATGAAATGTTTTTGTTTATTGTTTACAAGAAAAATAAACAAAACTAAAATCTTGACAGTTTCTTGTCAGTTCTCAACATTGTCAATATCAAAGTCAACAAATAACAGAGAATGTGTTCAAAACTGAACATAAAATAAATAAACCATCACATCATCAAATTAATATTTAGTTGTCTTGAAGACTTGAAGAGTCATTCTTAATCAATATTTGGGGTGTCTTTTTTTCCAACACTTTATTTGCAACATACAGTACTTAGAAGCAATACAGAAGCTGGACCCTCTCAATGACAGAATCTTTCTGAAACTGTACTGCTGCAAAGCCTCATGGGACTGTTATCTACAGTACATCCTCAAACTGTATTTCAGACTCAAAGTCCACTAGAAACAGCACATAATTCATATTACATTTTGTTATAATTACAAAAGATTAAGAAATAAAAATGTACCACGTGAGCTTTATTACACAGCAAAGGGGACAATGACCTAAACAAATGTACCAAAGTTGAATTGATCTGCTGAGACGTGTGTATCGAGCACGCCCAGTCACTTACGCAGTCTTGCAAAGTGAAGTATTTCACAACCTTTAAACTACAATGTGATTTGAAAGAAGAGTTCTTCCTTTTAGTTTTCAGAGAACAATGACTACATACTTTAATTTGGAGGCTGTGTATTTTCTGACAAAAAAGCTGCAGTGTTGGGAGGGTCAAGGATTTAAAGTTGTTCAGTTTAGGGCTGCCCAAGGCAAGGCAATTCTATTTAAATATAGCACAGTTTATACACTGGGTTATTTAAAGTGCTTTAAATGGGAATAAAAGACACATTTAAAGAGAAACATTTTTAACTTCCACTTGAACATTGTTAAAGTTTAGGCTTGTTTTACATTCATCTTGGAGAGACTGTTCCAGATTTACGCTGCATGAAACCTATATTGCACTCTATAACTGCAATATTCATATCTCAAAGAAGCCTTAAGTTTCCTCATAAAATCTCATTAGAATTGAACTATGTCAACAAGGATGTAAGTCTTGTCTAGTTATCACAGTTTGCATGTTTTCCTCATATTGTCCATCCCTAGTTTCCAAGTCTCCAACACTTTGAACAAGCCAAGATTCTGCCCTGACCACATATTAGGGGCATTTTTTGTACCAATTCTGTGTCATTATTGAGTGTCACCTCACTATGGATCGTAAACTTTTGATTGCCATTTATTCAAAAATATTTTACATAAACACAGCTATAAGCAGTTTTAAGGGGGATTGAGTATGTGCAGTGTTTTCTACCAATATAACTCTTACATTTGGCTTGTAGTGTAGGCTTCACACTTCTCCGTCCCCCTCCTCCTGTAACAATATAACGCTGACTGACTGACTGTGCTCCGGCCCAATTCAGAGAGCTCTGACAGCGACAGGATGTGATGTTAACCATTAACCCGGTCATTCGTAGTACACTGCTGCAGCTTCCTCTTACTATGAGTGATCATTCACATCAATCATGATGGATGTCAGCTGTCCCCACACCGAATCCCACCTTTACTCTCGCCTGCTCTTGTCACTTTATTGTTTCAACAAATGTGAAAAACTCTGTTAACAATGACCTGTCCGGCTCAAATGTTTTGACGTTTGGAGGGAAACAAGTCTTTATATGGTGAATGTACTGTATGTCATCTGCGGCATGAGAGGAATATACTGTTGCTAAAAGCATCCTGGAGTGACAGTAATGACTCTGAAGGAAGTTTTTGCTTATGTGAAAAATTGTCTATCATTGTTGCAAATATCCAGATAGCTGCTGTCACATTAGCATGCAGCCATCTCACAGATTATCCCCAACATGTAGAAACGGAAATTTTACTCATCTTTACAGCACTGGCCTGTACCGACAACCAGTTAACCCTCTTCCCGTAAAAAATAAATTAGCGTGTGACCATGTGTCCAGTAGAGTGCTGAGTGATTACTTTAGTGCTTTGACATTTGCAACAGCAGTAATGAGGCATGTCTATGACAGCTGTGTCACTAGCAGCAGCCTATGTCTCGGTTCTTCAGTTCAACGCCGGGAAGCAGGCATACTGTGGCCAAACACTGGCACTCTCTCTAGATAATGATGGCTTACCCATAAAGAAGCAGAGGAGAACGTGTCGAAGTCTGAGAGAACTGTGCGCATGTGTGTTTTAGTCCAAGAACGTGCGTGTATGTGTACGTGTGTGTTCTCTATGTGTGTGTATTTGCATGTCTGTCATTGCCAAGATGGAATCAGAGACTGAGAGAGGAAGGCTAGGCTGGGACATAAAGACTTGTAGTATAAAATGAGTGGGCTCACACAGTGTACCCTCCCGTCAAGCAGCCTAATGATTTGCATGTGCACACCAGCCTGCACATGCCAGCGACTGTGTGCATCGAAATTAACCATCAAAATCAAGCATCACTCTCTGAAGAGCTGTGAAATGTATGCAAAATGTAGCTACTTCAGCATTAGCCGCTTTCTTTGTCTGCTGCAACAGTTGTTTTGAGTCGCCTGTATGTTGCAAATTAATACTCATACTGAAGAATATAGAGTGAATTTAGCATAATGAAATCACACACAGACCTAATGTTTTTATCTGCATATCCTGTATGTGACAGAACCTTTCCCTCGGAGATAATAGCTGTATTAACCTAATGGGTCCAAGGTCAAGGAGGTAGAATAGAACAGAAACTTTATTTGTCTGTTCCAAGTAAAAATAGAAATTTGTCTTTGGACACGGCTTATTCAGTCTCACAAAAAGTGATGGTTTATTCTTTGTTTGAGTTCAATTTCACTTTTTTCACATTTTTTTATCCATTGATATTATAAGCACTCAGTATTTATTCTGATGGTATATGGGGGGATTTTAAACACAATTGAATATTGGGGATGCCCTCCTCACTGTGTTTTGGGAAAAATAACTGTCTCACTGTTCGATTTTGACCGTCGACAATAAGCATTTTAATGGTCTTGGCAAAAGTGTGTGACAAGTGGACATTCCCTTCGACAAATATCAGACAGTGTAAGAAAATTTGACTCTTGCCACGAGCTAGTAGCCTGTACACTATTGTAGCAATTAGCTTACTAGACGTAAACAACCAAATGCTAAAACTTACCCAAGCTCTTTTTGCAACGATGAAGTCCAGTCTCTTTTTACTAAACTCTGTTGCACTTTTGAAAGCCACTGAAGTTGATACTTGCTGACACACTGCCCATAATCCAACCATGTTTCCTTTCTTTTCGTTTTCTTTTTTCCATGGTTGAGTCGTAGCCTTTATACTCACACAGTGTGACAGGAATCAAGATGTAGGTTGATTCCAGTCGCACAATGTGACATGTAGCCTAGTCATCTTATTCTACTGCAAAAGATTGCACAATGTGACCAGGTTTAGCAGTGCGCTGCCTTTGTAGCGTGAAATGTTAGCAGTCAGGAGCATAACTGCTAACATTTCAACATTAAATTAAAACAACTTTGAAAAATACTCTTCTTATACTTCTTATGATGCTATGCGAACGACAGTTGCTAAAAAATGTCATGATAGGTTTATTGGGATTTTAATGGTAGACCTACTTCACAGAAAACATAGCCTACAGTGAAGACAAACAGTGGTATTATATTGTGCAGCTGGGACATGTTTTCAACAGTTTCAGTGCTAGCACATGGCTGCCACATTGGGATCAAGTGGTGGATTTATAATCTAAACCCAAAGTCTTGTTCATAGAAATGAGTTGGTTGTCCAGACAGCCATCCAGATCACAACCTCTAAGTAGGATAAGCTTTTTCCCAGATTATTACAATGATATAGAAAAGGTCAGTGTCTCCAATGAAAAGAAAAAGCAGTGCCTTTTCCTCTTCGTTTTAAATTTTAATCTGTTATAATGATACATATTTTAAATCTCTGTGCAAATGCGCTTATGGTAAGTAGCCTACTTCAACTGTAGGCCTATATCATTCACTGTAAAATGCTTGAAGTTGCGGCAGTTTTTCAATGACCTTATATGTGATTACAGAAAGATTCTTGAAGTAATAGTGCCTATTTTGCCTGCATTAAGTACATTACGCAGAGGAGTAGTGTCCCACTGTTACTCTTCTATAGGACATAATAGCCATCTCTGCCCCCAAGTGGCTTTTAGCAAGTGATGGACTGTTACCGTCACCAGAGGGAAGCACACCCAGAGTGACGAGTCTCCTTGTCTGAGTCTATAGGAGCCATGCTGAGGTCACCCAGGGGTGTATGGGTCTCAGTAGGTTTCCCAAGCCTAAAAGCTTGGGCCATATATCAGACGCAGGCTGTCTCTGATCTCAAACCTGTGGAGGGTTGAGAACCTAAAGAGGCATGTTTTGTCTCCCCCTGTGATTCTTAGCTCTTTAAATGGGCCTTTCATATGTATGACTCAGATCAGCAGCAGACATTTAAAAAGCAAAACACTTTTGCTCTGCGGCTCCCAAATTCCCTTGTCCTGTGTTGTAAGTAATCAGCATGTGAATTAACAATGTGACTCCATTTGTAGTTTTTGTTAACTGCTGGTGTAGCTGTTGAGAGTGTCTTTGAGCAAAAAGTGTGAGCAGTGATTACTAACTGGCTTCTGATGGAGATGTGGTTTAAAATAACCCCCAATGACTGATTCTAAAATGTGCATATATCAATTTGACAGACTTGTTTTTTAATAAGTTAAAACACTGGAGCGCTTATAAAGTGGATGCCATTTACAATCTGGGGTTTGATTCACAGCTTGGATCTGAATGGTCCATACTATTGCCTTATTCTCTATCCTCTCTATATATTTACTTTGTCCAGTTCAGGAGAAAAAAAACATTTATTAAGAAAACAAATAAATACAACTTACAAATGAATGCTTTAATACAATGTTTATTCTTAGGTTTCTTTCAACAAAGATTTCATTGCATTGCATTTTGTTATTCAAAAAAGAGGGCTGCAGGATAGATGTAGATATAGCTAAATGAAAACTTACTATTATATAAAAAAAAGGGTTTAAATGTTTAATTAACAAGAAAGAAGACAAAATGTCATCTGTGGTCCTGTCAATCAATTCTGTGGCATCCCAGGGTGCGCTTCCTGTTAACAAGATATGTTTACAGCATCAGCATTGGGCTCCCACTGTCTGTGTACTGGTGCACTAATACTTCCCGTCAGCCCTCACGATTGATGCATCCATTAACTATTAACTGATTCGGAAACTTTGGGGAAGACGCATTGTGACAGTGTTTGGAGGCTGAGGCAGGCCTTCCTTTGTTATGAGACCACATCAGGTCCTAGTGGCAGGATGCTGCGTCTAACCATTAACTGGATACTTGGCATTGGCAGAGGTGACAAATCACATGCTCGCCGAACTTTGGCTGGGGAAATATTAACCTCATCACAGTTGGGGCGCTTCCTATCGTCCTGACGATAAATAAAGAGATGCTGGTCCTTCCATCACCATCAGCTTTCCTTTCCTCCCACTCAAGCGCTCTCTGTTTGTGCCTCTGCTGGCACCACTGACAGTGGCGTCTTGTGAAGGAGGACGAGATTGATTTGATGAGAGGTGCTGCTTCCTGCTTCTGGATGGGAGCGGATCATTTATGGACTCATCACTTTGTGGGTCGTCAAACTCTAGTTTTGGAATAACCATGAAAGATGTCATCATTACGAACAAGATTTGAACAATCTCTTAAACAGTCAAAGATGCCACAATCAAGCACTTTAATTTAGGCGGCAGACTCTCTCTCCATGTGAGCACTCCTACAGTACCTTTTGCTTCACAGACATTTTGCACAAGGATATGTTTCTGTTCACTGTGCCCTTGAATGTTGTAGGTTTCCCTGTGTTTAAACCTCTGAAATATTTTCTCCCTCCTTGCACGAGAAGTTAAAAGGGTGACAGATTTAGCAGTGGCCTCCATCATTAAATTGTGTACCCGTTGATAAAGTCAGCAGACCTCCGCAGTGTCTCGGTCTTGCATGGTCCAATTGGACTGAAGAGCTTTCATGTGTCCTGAACAGTCTACTCCTCTCATTACAGCGCGTAGTGGTCTCACATCAAACAGCCTCATTATTTTCAAAGAGCGAAAAAGCACAAGTGTCTGTGACGAGTTGGAGCTACTAAGTGTCAAATAAAACCGGCAGTTTGGGCTTAAGATCTACATGGATTTTGATGGAAATTAGTGCACACAGTACACTCTGGTGATGACATGGCATGAAGTATGGTGGCCCTGAAAGCACAAAGCCACAAAATCAATACAACAGTAAAAACACAGTACAAAGATATTGTTCCAGGCGGACTGCAGAGTTGTCTCAGATTACAAATCTTCTTTGCAGAACACTATGAATCTATTACTATTTTTATAGGAAGGAAATTGTATATGGTGTAATAGATCTAGCGTCTGTACAGCCGACGGCTACCACACTGACTTCACACTGCTGCTTCAACCATTTATTTTTAAATCTGATCCGTGCTACTCCGGTGCAAAGTCACAATGGCTGTTCAGTGTGCAACATATATCACTAAATTTTATGACTAATTTACACCAGTATACTGCAGTTTAACTCATTTTAATTCAACTATCTAAACTAAAAAACGAAAGCATTAATGCGCTTTAATATAGCCTTAAAATAAGAAGTCTAAGTAAAATATAGGCATGTTTCCACTAAGGCTTCCCTTTTTTTTTACAAGTGTAGAAGAATGGTATCTAATACTAAAAAAAAACTTCCATACAATTAAGTCCATCCGATAAATAAATAAAAAATAATATATTTGTTTAATATAAGCAGGAAGGGGACACAATGCAAGTGCCGTTAGCTGCAACCTTATCTGTTGCTAACAAATGCTATAGTCTTGTTTTTAGTTCTCTTTCTTCTTGGAATTTGAACAAAAAATGCTTCATTTGAGAAAACATTGGCATTTGGTGTTTTTCTTTCTGTTCTCATTTTTACCCAAACATTCTCTATCTTCCATTTAACAACGGTAGTGTTTAGCCTCACGTTTTAGTAACGGTACCACCGTATCACTCTGGGGCCAAAGTAATAGAGTAGGCATTTATGTGACACGTCATACCCTATTTGACAATGACCACAATCATACCGCTAAAGGAAAACTAATCTTGCTTCTATGAATTTGGACACACACAGCTTCTTTTTGATGAGATTATTATTTGGAAAGAGTGTGTTTTCATTAATTCCATTGTCTTTTGGAAGTTTGGATCAATTTCTATATAATAAGTACTTGTTTTGTTTTCTTTGCGTTTTTTTATTCTTATTGAGCCTTCTAGGTCACAATATGCAAGTAATAAAGAGTATATTCACCATTCCCAACATAATACTGCAGTCTACTCAGTTTGGCTCAGTCTATTATACAACTCAAAAACATACTTAAATGCCCTGTATCATATCAATGTGAGTTCATTAAAATGCAGCTGTTTTGATATAACACAGACACTTAGCTCTTAGTAGAATTATGCCTATTTATAACTCTAAGCCATTTTACAGCAAAGCCTCTGTTACTTGTCTCATTTAAAATTAGCTGACAACAATTTGACAAGGCGGGATCAAAGGTTAAGATAACACATAATGGCTGTTAAGTCTATTAGCATGGAAATGAAATGCAACAGCTCAATAGCCTGTTGTCATACCTACAGTGAACAGCCTAAATAAGTTGCAGTGAAAAATCACAAGGGCCATACTTGATAAGACATACTCGTGTTACTATGGCAACACCCATGGCTCAAGCTAAGAACGCAGAGATCTGGGTAATCGTTGTCATTGTGATACACAGGCTTTGGTATAAGACCTGTGTATTGCTATGTTAGGACACTAATACATTTACAGTGAGAAGTCCATTCAAAAATAACTCTTTACAATTGGCTATGAACACACCTGAAGCTATGTCCTTCTGTACATGGCCCTGAAAATGGGAACTCTGTACCAATTTGCTCAAGTTTGCACAAGCAACCCGTTTTCTCCAATATTTAGAAGTATATGTTGTATTGAGAGTATTTGCTTGTATGTGAAGCAGTAGGCATCCAGCTGCACGAGGAAGGACAGCTCAACAGAATCATCACAGAACACCTGCGACATTTTGACATGCCCTGTGTTTGATAGCATATTGCAGGTCGATTGCAAATGCATCTATTTCCAGTTAAGGCCTTACACAAACCTGGGGTTGTCGAAAACAACTCTAGCAAATAGAAATAGTACACCTTTACTTTAGGACATAACACACACACACAACTCCTGTCTTAGCCATTTCTACAATAACCGATAAAGTCACTTGCAGAAATTGTCTTCCCTAAGTAGAATATTTTGTAATTTGCCCATTGTTTGGCCTCCCACCCTGTTTGTGCACACGCTCATTTTCATAGCTGGACTGCTTTCTAAACTGCACACTTACAGTTGAGTTGCATATAGTGAATGTGATAATGATTTCCAAGCTGTTAGCCTGCAGTTTTGTCCCATTTTATCCCTTTAATGAGTATAATTGGCACTTGAGGTGATATATTGATATTGGCCCGACTCCTGCATGCTTTCTATGTTGCTCCATTGTGCTACACTAAGTGTTAACAGACAGCGAAAGCCCATTTGACTTACTGATGTAGCAAGAATTTCTCATCCTGTGAGGAAGCCAGGCTGGCTGTCATTCTGCCCTGTGTGTGGTCTCTGAGCTGTTTGCTTTGGAAAAACGATCTAGCAAGTATTTACACTGGATTGATATGACTAATCAAATCTAATACATTTTTTCATTGCTTAAATGCTATTTTAAAAAATCAGCCAATAGCCTACTCAATCCGTATGACACAACATCTATGCAAACGATTGTTCACATCCTACAATATAAATGTATATATGTGGCTTTTGTGGTTAAATGTCTAGAAAGTGGTATACAGCTCTCTAATACTGTATCATCAGCTAATGCTTGCTTATTACTGGTGCCCCCTGCTGTTCAAAGGTACTGCTACTTCCTTATCCTTAAGCCCCTGTTGATCCACAATTGTACAATGTACTTCACTGCTTATTGACACTTTCTACAAATCGGATAGTTTAACATGACCTATTGATTAGAATTGATCATTCAGACGGACTCTTTTTAGTACTAACTACTACCTTGGGGAAGAAGGGAGAATAGATATACCAATTTGTCTGATGTGTTATTTGACTGCCAACAAAAATGAACTAGAAATAGATAATGTACATGCCTCCGTGTTTCCTTTGAGCCTGATCTGCATTTTGAAGCTTTTTAAACACACAGCCAAAATAAAATTAAGTCTGGTGCAAAATGTTTCATTGTGCGAAAAAAAAAAATGTTGGACATGTGTTGTGGTTGCTAAGCAAAGAGTGACTAATAATATCTACATGGGAGAGGTTTGCATTAGTGCAGTAAGCCAAAGCACAGCGTGTCTCAGTCTCTACCAATCTAAAGACAATGAAGGTTCACCACACTGTAATTACAGACAATGCATTTGTCAGTCACTCCTCATAAATATGAATAAGGAGGGACGGATAAAGGTGTTCGGTCTAAATTTGCCACGGTTCTTGACGTGAGAAGGGGAGAACGGCCCAGCATCATATTCATCCTATCAAAATCTCCTGAGGGAGAGAGTTTTTAAAGCCTTTGTGTGTCAGTCTTTCCCTGTCATGGATGGATGAGTGCGGCATGTAGAGGGCGTACAGGCCCAGAGATTGATGTAACAGGTTTGGCTTAATTTTTTTATTTTTTTACTGTTTTTAATTATAACCAGGGTAATTCTCAACATGTACCTTAAGTTGTCAGCTGTTACTAAAAAATAGAGAACATGAAAATACAAGAGTGGACATGTTGTATTTGTATAAGGACCAGACTGAGTTGAGACTAAACTAATAAGTTAATTTAAATGTTAATGGAAATCAGCACTCAGACTGCTGGTTGCATGCCATGACATCCATTGAGAGTCCTCCACTGTCACTTAAGTAGGCTTAATCATGGCCAGTGTTGTACAGTTCCGACATCAAAGATTATTTTCATATCACATTGAAAAGTTTTTATCTTCAGTGATTGGCTAAAATAAAGAAAGAGCTTGAAGCTGGATAATATTTCTAACTGACCATTTAGTTCCTGTAAAACCCACTGTATTTATCACTTCACATTAATCTCTTTTTTTTTTTTTTTAGAACAGCAGAGAAATTAATGAGAAGAATGTTGACATTTGGCATGAATAATTTGGCAGTAGCACAAGTGGTGAATTATGGCTTTTTTGACAACTTAATGCTCTACGTTCCTGCTCATAAAAAAGATAAAGTACTGGAAAATTGTTGAAAATGTTCTTATTTTTTCAAGATTAAACCGGAACCAGGGGCGCAGTGGCTCAGATGGGTGAGCGGTTGTCCTATAACTGGAAGGTTGGTGGTTCAATTCCTGCTCTCCCCAGTTCATACTGTTGTTGTGTCCTCTGATGTAAAGTGCTTTGAGTGCCTAGTAGTCAATCCATTCCATTTAGAAGCATGCTGAAACTTCAATGTGTGATCACTTGATTAAAAATTAGCTGCTCCTGTATGACTTAAGTTATACAATTGCACACATTAAAGCATGAACTATGTTATTGTAGTATTATTGTGTCAACATCTCTTCTTTCCAAATTCATTACAG
Organism: Perccottus glenii; assembly: GCA_024416835.2. Taxonomy (NCBI): domain Eukaryota; kingdom Metazoa; phylum Chordata; class Actinopteri; order Gobiiformes; family Odontobutidae; genus Perccottus; species Perccottus glenii. The sequence goes on from CM044549.2 coordinate 14,572,894, forward strand.
AAGGTGAAAAAGCAGTATTCCCAAATCTGTGCTTGTCGTGCAGTTCCGCTGTTTGTGCAGAGAGTGGTGCTTGTGCTCAGAAATAGAACCTCCCATTACTTACTCCATCTGTGTGTTTCTGTCTTGATCAAATAAAAATAACACATGTAATTCACACTGCAATGATTGTCCTTTCTCTGACCATCATCAAAACACTAAGGATATATCTTTTCACAAGAATAGTGTTTATCTCCCTAAAATTATTGGGAGTTCTGAATACAGCTGAAATTGTTCTGATAGTGCATGGCTCAAAATCTTATCGAAACAGTTTAATTTCATTGCACACATATTTTTCAAATCACTTAATTAATAAGTTAGGTCTCTTCAAATAATATGTTGAACAGATATGTTTAGACCTACGTAGGTTTTATGGTTTGTGCTCATTTGAACAGATCCAGGGTAAATATAATCTTCCCGACAGCCATTTCTTTAAATAGATTCTTGTGATACCACATTATCATCAATAGTGGTTACTTCTAAGTGTCCAACTAAATAGACAATTATGTGCTGAATCAGATGCACTGATTGTATTAGATGTGACGCAAACATGGCAAACTGAATTAGGTGAAGCTATTGATGAGGATAATAAGTATATTTAGAACCAAACAAGAAGAATATCTGTTGGTAACCGTGCCAGGCTGCAACTGTTTAAAAGGATTCACCATGTATAGATCTCCCCAAATAAAAAGCCCCAAAATGAACCCTCAAACGTCACAATGTGTCTGAAATGTAAATCAGTGAAAGGGACTTTTACTCACTGTGTTTTGTCCTGTCGTAAAATTCAATCATATTGGACAGACGTTCTAAGAGACATGTTGAAAATATTTTAACTTTGGATCTGGATCCTCTGTCTCTGCTTTAAGGCTACAGAGACAGTCAAGTTGGTTCAGGCTCAGAACTTGTCCTGGAACTGTTCCCAATGGAATACTTAACCTCAAAATGAGACGGTTCATGGAGGTGAGGGCCCTATACTCCCTTATGCTGGTGCTGCTGGGCCTTGGTACTAAGCAGTGCTATGGTGGACTAATTGTGGACATTTTTTCTCTTTCTTGTTTCCTTGAAGTGTGCTGAGCTGTGTTTGTTTGTTAATTTCTTTGTGTTCTGTTCATTTGTTTTTCTTTAAAAAAAATTTCCAAAAGATGAAAGAATAAAAGACTTCAAATGAGTGAGATCATTTCCTCAGATTGTGATCAACTGCATATCACCCAAAAGCACTTATTAGGCCCAAACTACACTGACAAGTTGGCAAACCTCAAAACTATTCTTTATCAATCAGAACACTTATATAAGATGTACCCTACAGTAAAAGCAGAAACTTTATTTCATAATAGCAATAATCGCAATTATTAGTAAAAGAATATATAGTTTTTAAACCCACCGTGTCCTAGACCAAAATTGAATATGGAGGCAACTGTAATACCACTGCTTTCCACTAGGAGTAACTAAAATAACTGTCCGTCATCAATCCGGTTTCATTACATACATGTTTTTATTATGTAAACCGTATGAAGAGGCTTATAGTGGGTCCTCATTAAACCTCACCTCTGTTTAAAAGCTTTGACAAGGAATAAAATTCACTCATTCATTCATTTTCACCGCTTTGTCCCGTTAGGGGTCGCGGGTAACTGGAGCCTATCCCAACAGCTTTGGGCCTGAGGCGGGGTACACCCTGGACAGTGGCCAGTTAGTCGCAGGGCTGACATTTAGAGACAGACAGTGACAGACAACCATTCACTCTCACATTCATTCACTAGGGACACTTTAGAGTTGCCAATTAACCTGTACATGCATGTCTTTGGACGGTGGGAGGAAGCCGGAGTACCCGGAGAGAACCCACGGTAACACGTGGAGGACATGCAAACTCCTGCATAAAATGTGAATAAAATGTGTTGGGCTATTTCAACCACATGGGTGGTGATGGACAAGTGTGTGTCCTCCTGTGCTTCTGCATCAGGACTCTGACACTTGTCATGTCAGCTGTGGGTGAGAATGTCTCTTCAGAGTCAGTTCCTGCTTTCTGTTTTTTTCCTTAGGCTACAAACCGTGCCCTGTATTTGTTAGATCCTTTTATGTCTGTTTTAACAGCATAGACCCATTTTCCTCCTGTGCTTGTTTACCTGGTGGTAATTGGGTCAGTTTGAATGTCTCATTTTCTTTCCTCGTCCATGGCATTGTCTTGACCTGGATAATGTCACAGCCTCCTGGTAAGTTTGTGGAATATCACACATTGCTCGATAACAATAGTCCACACAGGTTTGTAATTTGTTCATTGTGTCATCAGTCTCAAAATCTTGTAGATAAACTGGTGTCCACTTTATTCTCAGTGGGTTTCTCCTCGTCACTGTCTCAGTATTTCCTTCTGGTGGCTCAGTCCCAGCTTGTTCAAACAAAACCTCAGGATCACTTTCTGAAATGTCTTTAGGCTCACCTGTGTTTTCATTTCTGATGTTATATCCCATCTGTGGCTCAAAGTGTTTCTTTCTCTTTACTTGTCCTGGTTGTGAATTTCACCAACCTGTGCTTTTGGATTTTCTCTGTTTCAGGGTGGTATACCAGATTGACTGGGCTGTTTTTATTGTAACCTGCAAACATGCCTTGTTCACATCTGGAATTTAATTTGTCTTTTTATTGCTGAATAAAACATGTTGATCCAAATATTTGCATTTAAGACACATTTGGTAGTTTTCATGTGAGTAATTTGTTAGCTGTTATTTTTATTTCGTCTGTTATATCATATGTTCCTTACATGGGCAGTGGTCTAAATAGCATAGTTCCACAAATTATCTGGTAACTAGCTTTCATTAGGTATCTAACCATATCATACAGGGTTCAGCAGCTTCTCTCTGCTGTGCCGTTTTGGTGGGGCGAGTGAGGTGCAGATGTCTTGTTTCTGATTTTATTCTTTGTTAACAATGTCTGAAAGTCTCTGTTTGTAAACTCAGTGCCATTAACTTTACTTCTCCATAGGGTGAGATGTCAGCTAAGAACCTTTCCTTAGCCTGAACTGCATCACTCTTGGACTTTTGGAAACTACACTGATATGGCACCTGAATAGTCATCTGTGAAAGACTGTGCATATTTGTAACCATCTATGCTCACTGTTTTCATTGGGCCTGCCAGGTCAGTATGGACAAGTTTCCGGGGTTTCTTTGCTTTACTGTCTGGCTCCTTACTTCTTGTTCTAGTGAATTTTCCTTGGGTACAGATTTCACACATCTGATCTTGCTTTACTACATTTTGGAGCATGATTACAATACAGTGTATATACAGTGTCTAAGAATCTCGTGCCAGGTTTGCATATCATGACATACTTTTCATTGGTCACTATCTGTATCAAAGGTTGGTAGATAATTCAGTTTTTCATTATCACAAATGTTAAATCTGTTACCGTATTTGGTGATTATGTCTCCTTTCTTGAAAGTTACTGTTGCTCCTCCGCTTGTGGCTCTTTCGACTAAAAGATTTCATGTGTGCTCTGCGCTCTTGTCCATTGTTGTTTAGTAGATGTATCATCGCTGATCCTCTTTCTTGAGCCATTCCACTGCAGCTGGTCCCATCAGCGAGTTCTACTGAGTGAGTCTCTGGTTGCAATGTGTCGAAGTTTGTACAGTTCTTTGTTGTTTATGAAATGAGATGGCGCACCTGCATCTACCATAATGCCTTTAATTTTCACTTTGCGTGTTGAACTCTCATCCTTGGCATTTTTAGTTTAGAAAAGGTAGTCACTAATTTGCTTCTCTGTGACTTTTCTGGCATTGTCTTGTTTACTTTTCTTTTTACACAAGGACTCTGGTGTCTGTTGCTTTTGAAGAAGTTGGACCATACTTTTTGGGTACATTTTCTTGCCTTATGTCCTTTTATTCCACACTTGAAGCATGTCACGTTAGTTCACCTTTTTCGTTGTAGTTGGTATGCCTCTTGTTGACATTTCCATCTTGTGTCTGAAGACTCAGCAGTTATCGTTTTCTCTGACTCTTCACATATTTGTAATCTTCTTTTAAAGTCTAAAAACATTACACTGTCTTCATTTTGAGTAATATGTACTAAAAAAGGCTGGTAAACTGCCAAGCATTATGGCTATGATCAAATCCTCACTTATAGTCTCACGAGCATCTTGATGAGCTGTTATCAGGTTCTCTGCTCTGATGATATAGTCTGTAGTTGACTTGTTCTCTGCCTTCCGTATAGCTTTGTCAAAGACATGTTTATAATGCAGGGCTTGCTTTTCCCAGAATTGTGTTCCCTCAGGATTTTCAATGCCTCTCTGCCGTTGTATGTAGCCTCTGAAATTTTGATTACAATGTCCGTTTATGCTATCTGAAAACTATTGTTTTACTATGCAGTAAAAACCGAAAAGCCCGGATGTAACCGCCATTTTATTGTCCTTTCATAACGACAATATCAGTGAATAGGGGACCAATGGGCGGATTACATCCATTTTTTATTTACAATCTATGGTCTGTGCCCATGTCCTGTTAAGGTGTTATGGTTCATTAGCAGAAGAACAGCTGAGTGTCTTATATTGGGTTTTTGTTAGTTATGCCAAAACACTACTATCGTTAGCATAGGGTGGTGTGTTTTGTGTGTTAGCTAGCTTGCTGCTAACCAATAACAAGGGCTGGGAATCTTTTGGAATCACTCGATTAGAATCGTATCGATTCTTGGGGTCACGATTCAATTCAAAATCGATTTTCGATTCAAAAATTATTCTACAATTTGAATCAAATTTGAACTTGATATTTATTATTTATATCACCACTGCATTAAAAACCTGAAATGTATTTTGTTTTCTTGTCTTGCACATTAAACAATTTATACTATAAAAATACAATAAAATAATTTTACAAAAATAAGATGATCGCACAAATTTAATTGTTGCTAAATGCATATTCAATGTGCAACAGTAACAACTGTTAATACCATAACTTGTTTTTGTGCACTCAAAGATTCCCACAATGCATTAGTAAAAGTAGTGAACAGACGGTCACTTAACGGTCAAAATAGACCGTAACAACGAGAGACAGGCACAAATTTTACACTTTGGAAACGTAGTCTTAAATTGTTATTAATAAACCCTTACAGGTTTAAATCACTAACGTTAGCTGAACTTGAGCTCATACAGACACAGGTATGAGCTCCATATTTATGAGGGCTTCCCTCAGAAACAAAAAAGAGCTGCAATAATCTGTTTTGTACGGAGCCCCTCCGGTCACACTATGTCAAAAAAAAAAAAATGTCCTCTGGTCACACTATGTCAAAAAAATAAATAAAATAAAATAAAAATAAAAATATCCTCTGGTCACACTATGTCAAAAAAAAAAAAAAAAAAAAAAAAATCCTCTGGTCACACTCGTACTATGTCAAAAAAATTAAAAAATATATAACTATCTCGTGGCCTCAAGATAAGCTAACTCGTGGCCTCAAGATAAGCTAACTCGTGGCCTCAAGATAGTGAAGTGTCTGACACATGGACCCTTTGTTATTTAAATGGACCCTGTACTGTAGTGCAATGTAATACTTCACATTCTGTGCAATATTATCTGTTTTAATATTCAGTGTAATATAGTTTGCTGCAGTTCTGCTTCTATTTATTTACTAGTACTGTTCATCACAATCAATTCAATTCTGTTAATACAGTAATGTAAATCTTGTAGGCTGCATATCCATGGTCCTTTATAACTCTTCTTCATATTTTATAGCATATATTTATACTTTTTACATGTATATAGGCTACTTGTTTATTTACCAACTTATATTTTTATTTATATTTCTTTAAATGTCTTGATGTGCACATCAACTGTGACACAAGAATTGTCCCCTGGGTTATCGATATCAATAAAGATCAATAAAGTATTTCTGATTATGATTTTAAGATAGTCTATAGTAGTGTGCAGACTGGTTCATTAATTATTGAAGTGTTCCACATCATCATTTGACATAGTGTGACCAGAGGATATTTTATTTTATTTTATTTATTTAATTTTTTTTAAATAGTGTGACCAGAGGATTTTTTTTTTTTTTTTTGACATAGTGTGACCAGAGGATATATTTTTTTTTTGACATAGTGTGACCAGAGGATATATATATATTTTTTTTACATAGTGTGACCAGAGGATATATTTTTTTTTGACATAGTGTGACCAGAGGATATATATATATTTTTTTGACATAGTGTGACCAGAGGATATATTTTTGACATTTTGACATTTTTTTGACAGTGTGACCAGAGGATTTTTTTTTTTTTGACAAAGCTTTTGACCAGGATATATATATATATTTTTTTTTGACATAGTGTGACCAGAGGGGTTAGGACAAAGCTTGTTTGAACAAACAGGCAGTGTTATTAAGCGTTATATTACTAACGTTTTGGCATTCAGTGCACTATATATTGATTAAGGGTAGGGGCTAAGGAGGGGGACTTGTCTTTCCTCTTCCATGCTTTTCCTCAATGAATATTTGTAATCTGTCCGGGTGGCGCACAAACTCATGCAGTTGGGTTCCGTTTTTTTAGTACGATGACAGCACATTATTAAAAAAAAACATTTTTGAATCAATTCAAATCGTAAGAAAGTTTAAATGCGATTCATACATGTGATTATTTCTCCTTCCCTCACCAATAACGCCAGTGCACACTTTAAAGCGACACTATGTATCTTCTAACCACTAGGGGCGCAGCAGATCCCTGTCTAAACCGGCAAGTTTGGAAGAAAAAAACATGTCTTCTAAAACGGTAGAGTCATTTTAGTGCATTCTGTACTAATACAACTCTGCTATGGTCCAGTGTATTGGCCTATCTCTGCTCCCTGTGTTTGAGCTGCTAAACATGCCGAGTCAAGAGAGGTCTGCTCATCCCAGTGGCAGGGAATTATAAATCATTTATATCAGAGTTTTCTGTCCAGTTGAAGGGACTGGGTCAGCAAAATAGACATTACTTTAAAAATAATAGCAGTAGGCTACTCTGTTGTTACTTCAGACCTTTGAGTTCATCCCAGGTCTTTCTGTATAACATAACCATGGTTGAAAAATCCATTACATTAAACATTTGTCTGGCAGCAGCAAGAATCTTTATAAAACTTTGAACAGAGGTGGGGCTATAGGCTATATCCTGGGTCAATGGCCTAGCCAAGCACATCAAAGCAGATCCATTACAAACTAAGTAGGAATATGCTATATTAACACTTTATCTTTATCATTCTTTATCATTGTTCTATGTGAACTTTTAAGAGACCTGTGGAGTTTTAAATAAACAATAAATAGTCTAAATCTGTGGACAAAACCTGCCACTCAAATACAAGTTGTTAAGCAAAGACAGGAAGTCTAAGTAAGCAAAGTGCAGTGTCAGTGCAGAGATAAAAGTAATTTTAGATCATTACAGGATACACAGTTCTTCCACATTCTTTACACACACTCTGGACTCAATAAAGGAAAATGCCATTCAGCTAAATAAAATCATAATAATGTAACTTTACATAGAATGAGGAAAGTTGTCCATACATCTTAAGTGGATTCTGTCAAAGTTGACTGTATGCTATAGCACCCAGGAACTGTTCATTGCTGTCTTTTTAATAGGGCTTATAGGACTTTGCGTACACAATATGTCCAAATAACAGTTTCTAAGTAGGCCTATCTAAAAATTCTCAAAAATCCTCCTTAAACCCAGTAAGCTACCTGACATGATGACAGTGACTGAACCTATAACACTTGGTCATGTTGGATTAATGCCCCAACATTACAAGCACTGGACTCAATCATAAGGTGGAGTAGCAGCAGCTGAATGTCCAAATTGCCTCAACAGATTGAGGTGCTGGTCTAGATGAATGGGATGTTCGCCTCTGTGTCTGTCCCGTGATTCCACACCCAATCCCACGAGCGCTCGGCACAATCCCTCTCTAAATCACGAGCTTGGAGGGCTGGGGTTGTTTTAGGTGTGTATCTAGCCCCCTCCTCTTTGGTCATCCTCTGCAGGCCTGCTGCTCGCTGCAGCAGAGCGGGCTGCGTGACGTCAGCGCGTGCTGGAGCGTTTCTCGGCTCGAGCGGAAAAATGGGGAGAAGATTGCGAGGTGAGTGAGATATTTCTTCCTTTTTATAAACGGCTCTGTTGAACACGTTAGCGCGGACTTGTCAGTTTTTGCGTGTGCTGTTTTGGTCTTTTTTGCGGGTCGTTTCGTTGACGTCGCTGCTCCTGTGCATTTTACGCAACGTCGTGAAGTCCGGCTCTGTGCCAGTGCTGTGAAACTGGAGAAAATCGTGCACATGCCAGGATGTGCCGCTTTCCCTCGAGAGGGCACCGCTACTACCACGAGCATCAGTGTGAATATACCCCAGCCTTGTCCGATGTGTGCCTTTTTATTGTTGATGGTGGCGCCCATCGCTCTGGAGATCACATTTGGTGATGCCGCTCGTCCACACCCACTTTGTACTGTATAAGGCTTCAGATTGATCCATGTACTCTGCAGATACAAGTATCAGTACTCCTAGCCTTAATCGTGTCAGTGTTTACTGTCCCATTTGTTAGTAGATTAGTCAAAAGACTGAATGAGCCTCTGGAGACTTGAGACCATCCCGCATGGCCTGCATGTGTCCTGCTAGTGCCATTCACTAACACCATGACAGGAAGCTCTAACAGGTCTGTTGTATTCATACATGATTGGTATCACTATCAATTCATGTTCTGTCCCATTCACTCTTCATCCACAGTACAGGTTTTTCATCTGAGCATTCTCACATTTGAGAGAGGACTTGAAGCAAATGATCCCACTGTTATGTTCACACTCTGTTATTCTCATGGGACTCCATAAACTCTTTTTGTGTGCTGCAGCTCTCCACTGCACACTGCTGAAGTGACAAACAGACTGAGTATGGGAACTGTCATGTGAGAAACCTTTCTTTAAGGTCGCAGGCCTGTTACGATCCATGCTATGTGACTTGAACCAGAGTATGTGTCAGTCATGACCCGTCATGCAGAAAAGAGCAAACAGAAAGAAAAGAAAACAAACATGTTTCAATGTAGTAGGATGAGATAATATCATAGGCCTGCAAGTACACATCATGCATTTCTGTTATTATTATTCCTGAAGATAGTTCCCTATATCTGCACTGCAGCAGCAGTTATCCAGGTCATGGTATTCTCGACTGCTGGGAATGGTTGTTTGGTTTGACACTGGTATCTTCCTGTGTGCTGTTGTAATGACAGACTATGTTATCTATTTATTGAATCATTATTTAGGGTGAATGGGGGCTTGAGCCTACCCCATATCCCTCTCCCTGGAGCCTAACCCTATCCCTTTTTAGACCGGTATAAGGTAGGGAACAGCCTTTACAAATATAATTTAACAGGGCTAACCAGGCTATGAGCAATTTAAATTCACTAGTTCAAATACAGTATTGGATGTCTTGAGATGCATGACCAGCACATTTGAAAATGGAGACACACTCATCAGAGCTGTATACACAGGGTGGGTGAGAGTTCATTAATAATAGAAAGACACTTTGGTACCTTTTTTATACAAATACCTTAAGTCATACATAAACAAGTATGATACAAACTGCTGGCTGAACAGCAGTCCCCTTTTCCTAAAGTAGTTTTGACCTAATGCAGTATTGTAGTTCTCACGTGTTTTCAGTTTTGGTTTTGTGAGCAAATACTGTAGGAACAGCCATGGATCTGTGCACAGCTGGCTCAGGCCTCTTCAGGGCGTCCTGTTATTGTTTCCTTGATCTGATCCATCCATTGTTGAATGTCTTTAGGCTTTTGAAATTTTTTTTGAAAGATTGTTTTTGGAAAATACACGGATAAGCAAGGATAAAGCGTTGCTCATTGGCTCTCAGCGGAATCATCTTATTTTAAAAGTAGAAAGCCATCTGTCAAGTCTTGATGTATGAGAAATATCACTCACAATTTTTTACCAGCTACTTAAATATCATGGCACCACAGGATTAATGAGTGTAAGAGGACAGCATAGACAAAAATATGGCAACAAATCACAAAACTTCAGTTCTTATGCTTCTTGAACTAGGGAAGAGGTATAAGAACTGGGGCTTTTGATCGTAATAATGGAGTTTCTAACCTTGGTTTTATTTGTTCTTCGTTTTCCTCTTTCCAGGAAGACACACAAGATTAGCCTTAAATTTTTATGATTGTTAGCGTGTTCTACAATGTCCCTCTGGCATGTATTGTTGATCTGTGTACTGGAACATAATTGCTACTGTGGGCCGCCGTCTGGATCAATAATAGACAGTGGTGAGCTATAAGCCTGTTCATCAGCTCACATCGGTCAAAGTCACTCAGTCTCATTCACCTACCCAGCCCCGTCCTGACCTTAGCTTCGGAAATGACACTCGCCCTGGTGAGACTACAGCGGATTTACCTTTTCTTTAATCTCTATCACATTCTCATTCTGGACATTGGATGTTATTTGCACTTCAAGGGCTAGCTGGTTATAAAATATGAAAACTAATTTACATATTGTCGTTCATGTGTCCTTGTAATAAAAGCAACACATTTCTGGGAGTGGCAAAGATTGGACAAGCGTTACTTTTGAAAAAACAGCATCTAAAATATTAATCCTGATTTCTGGTATTGAATATTTTGAGTCTTATCTTCAGACTGTTTCTTAAAGTGCAGTGACAAAGTGTGCATGAGTGGTTAGGTTTGCCCTTTGCTGTCAGGTGAGCAGTTCTAGTTTGTGAGGCTGTGAGATTGTCCTGTCATAGTACCTCTGCGTTCTCAGGGCTTACACACTTTGACATGTGAGGGACTAGAAGGCATTAGGAGCTTAACCTGAAACACCCACTCAGTTTACGAATGAGGCTGTATAACGGAGGCAGCCATATACAAATTATATGTAGGGTTCTTATCAATGTATGTCTTTCTAAGTTTATCTTTAACATTACTTTTATATATTTTTAAAACCGTGTTTTTATGGGATTGTTTATACCTATTCTAATTACACTGATATATAATATTTTACTTAAATTTTTTTTGATAATATCAAAATGTCATTTGTTTTAAAGATAATTCTCTTCATGGTTTGTCTTTGGGTTGTATGCTTGTATGGTTGTTTGCAGAGGTCACGTTAACCGAATATTTTCCGTCATTTACGTTTTTTTGTGACGGATTACTCAGAGAGTGATTAATTGTATATTATGCACACAAGTTTACACAACCAGGTTTGAGTGGGTACTAAAGGTAACCATCCTCACCTGTGATCTGTTTGCTTATAATCAGTGTTTGTGTATAAAAGGTCAGTGAGTTTCTGGGCTCCAGACAGACCCTTGCATTGTTTCTGTATTCTGAGTCATTTGAAAAGGAAAAGGATTGTCAAAGAATCTGTGGGAAAAAGGTAATTTAACTGTATAAAACATGAAAGGGATATAAAAAGATATCCAAGGAATTGAGAATGACAATCAGCAGTGTTCAAACTCTAATTAAGGAAAATGAAAAGGTCAGGTAGACCAACAAAAACTGCCAACTGTTAAGAAAATTGTTTCAGATGCAAAGAAAAACCCACAAATAACTTCAGCTAAAATACAGGACTTTCTGAAAAAAAGTGGTGTGGCTGTTTCAAGATGCACAATAAGAAGACACTTGAAGAAAAATGGGCTGCATGGTGGAGTCGCCAGAAGAAAGTCATTACTATGCAAATGCCACAAAACATCCAAATTACAATACGCCAAACAGCACAGAGACAAGACTCAAAGCCTCTGGAACAAAGTCATTTGGAGTGATGAGACCAAAATGTAACTTTTTGGCCACAACCGAAAACTTTACATTTAAAGCCTCTGATGAAAGGTACATCATTCCTGCTGTGAAACATGGAGGTGTATCGTTAACGTTTTGAGGATATGTGAGCTACAAAGGCACAGGAAACTTGGACAAAATTGATGGCAAGATGAATGTAGCATGTTATCAGAAAATACTGGGGGAAAATTTGCACTCATCAGTTCGAAAGCTGCGCATGGGACGTACTTGGACTTTCCAACATGACAACAATTCTCAGCATAAAGTGAAGGTTCTGGACTGGCCATCTCAGACTCCCGACCTCAGTATTGAGCCATTCTGGGGAGATCTTAAACGTGCAGTTCATGCAAGACAGCCCAAGAATTTACAGGAACTAGAGGCTCTTTCTCAAGAAGAATGGGCAGCTTTACCATCTGAGAGAATAAAAAGCCTCATTCACAACTACCACAAAAGACTTCATGTCACTGATGTTAAAGGTGGCAATACACGGTATTAAGAACTGGGTATGTAAACTTTTGATCAGGGTCATTTTGGTAATTTCTGTTGTCATTATGATTTAAAAAGAGTAAACTCAATTGTTTGACAATGAATGACTTTACCCAACCACTAACTATGAGGGAAAAAGGTTTATGTGGTATATGTCATTATTGTTTTTCAATGTTGGTTTCATGATTTTCAAAAAGGGTTTGCTCCACCCTGACCAGATTTCAAATTAGGACTTTCTGGTTGTTGGGCGGCAGTGCTAACCACCTTGATCTGATGACAAATCTTATCAGCCATGAGCTCCACTGTTAAAATGTGGGCTGCAGATCGTGTCACACCTCAGGCTCTGTCTTGGCACCTTCATGACTATGCACACTAGCACCCTGCTAACTGCCTGTTTGAGTTCAGTGCTTCAACATCTCAGGCGGATTTTTACCGAGCTATAGCACGAAGGCAGTAATATACTTTGACTGACTCTCCTCTCTGTGCCTCCAAGCAAAACAAATCTTTATCTCAGACCATAGGCACACAGGTGTAAATCTCACCTGACTGAACTAAAGTACCAGAGCCTCGGTCTGCATCAGCTGGCATGGATTCTTGTTTTCTTATCACATGTGCCAGTTAAACAGATGAAAATATCAAAATCTCTGCCCAGACGTTGCACATTTAATGGGATTTCTTTTAATTGCTCAATATTACATGCTGAAGAGAATCCCCAGCTGTAAAATAAAATCTAATTTATACTAGGATGTGTTATGTTTCAGACTGGCAACTTTTACGATAAAAATAAGATCAGTTCGTGTAGAACTCTTTACTATCATGCCATTAGCTCAAGGGACAGACTGAAAACACTGTGGTTTAATTTATTGATTATTTATTTTCTATTACAGGGCTGTTATTATTGCACTGTGCCTTTGGTTATATCAGCTGATAGTACTGTGAGCTGATCCTCACAGTACACTTCAAATGTAACCTGGTTGTGTATGCAGCAGTCCTCCAATTCTGTATAATTATTAAACTATTATTATAGCTAACTGCTAAACATCTATTGATTTTCTGTTTCATTTTTATGCTTAGCCAAGATTTGTAATTCCCCAGCTAGATTAAATGTGACAATACTATAATGTAGAGTATATTCTGTGCATCAGCATTTGCACAGAATCTGGTGGTCATGTATTTTAGAATAGCACCACAACACAAAATGTGGCCTTGTGATGTGCCTCTTATCTTTGCATGAGAAGGAGAGAAGCATTTAGTTTGCATTGTTATTAGATCTGTGATTACTGTCTGTGAAGGTTTCAGTCATCCAGGACATCTTGGAAAAGTTTTCACGGTGAAGACGTTTTGTCTCTAATTCCAAGAGACTTTATCAATTCTGAGATCAACTGATAAGAGAGCTGAGCTTATATCTTTAGAGGGAGGAGTTTCCCCTGAAACCAAACCTGATGGACCAGGCTGTTCTGGTCTCATAGTCATTAGCTCTGAAAGGGAAGTGTGACTCCTGATGTGAGAGTCGTTAAGGCTCAGGAGAGTCGTTAGTGACACTGTTCCATTCAGCTGTTGTGGTTGTTGTTCTAGGGTGCAACTCTTTTGTTTTAGGTTTCAAAAAATCTGTTGTAAATTCTAGGCAACATGAATCTGAGGTCACCTCCTCTGTTCAAAGAGGGTTATTCCATTTTCACAAAATTCCTTCGGGCTTCCTTCACCCCACTCTCCAAATAACATAACACTCATTATGTAATGTATTGTTGACCTTTATTAAAAGGTTTCTGGAAGTCATATAATTTGAGGCATGGCAAATATAATTTTATTGAACATTTTTGTGGACAAGATAATCACTTACACAAAAACTGTTGAGTCAACATTTTAAATAGAAACTTATGATCTATTTAATGTACCCTTGTTTTTCATAGAAGGTTAAAAAGTACCTGGATTATATAGTTTTTTATGCATGTTTTAGATGTGTGGAGCTTTAAATTGTGTCCAGCATAGAAGTAAAATGGTCATCCATGTCCTGAAAATTAAGAAAAGTACAATTATTATAGATTTCCATGTGCAGGTTCCACAGTTTGCAGCTTCCTTTATATGTAAAGACTGTTTTCGATATTTTTAGGCTGCTTGGGGTAACCAACTGTAATAGTTACCTGGGTTTTCCTCAGCGTTACCTCAGCTGAGCTCCAGTGGCCGGATGGGACATAGCAGACAGCCTCTCTTAAGTCCATTTCCTGACTGGCTAAATGTCTCACTTAGACATTTTAAGCAGATGAGAAGGCCTTCTGTCTGTAGTGCAGAGAATGCGCCTGTAAAATCCTGCTTTCTTAATAAGTGGGCACAACTTGCCAGTACACTCCCTTCTCGAGCTGAGCCAGACTGCTAATAACAGCCCCAGTGGCTTCTGGGGATTTCCAGTATCACCATTCAGCCTTTGCACAGAGTCTGCACCAGCGATTTGCAATTACTCTGCCAGTGTGTGTAGTGTCATAAATGAAAATCTGATGTGTTATACATATACATTTTGGCACCTTTTCAACACTATCAAGATCCAACTCCCATTACAGTTAGTGGTGTTTGTCCTAGAGCGGGTTACCAGATCCCCTCATTGAGGATTCAGAGCATTCTTAAAGAGACTTCTTAAAGTAGGGTTGGTGCTTAGAGCACTTTCACTAATGCATTCTGTATCAATTTAACCACTCTAGCCCTAGTCTCTTTCACTGTACAGATTTTAGCAGACTGTGCTTTTAACCCTCAGCTATTCATTTTGGTAATCTTTCTTGACTACTAAACCTATGGATCCCCCCCCCACATAAATAAAAAATAAAAATAAAATGTTAGCTACCACATGTTTGCTACCGCAAAATCTGTTGATAAGGACAAGGCTTTACATTCAGGGTACCCAGATTCAAATCTCCCTCGGGACCCTATGTATATTAGATGTTTTCCACGTTTTTGTAATTTATTGACCATGGCATGCTGTCTTATATTTTCCAGTTTTCAGCTCAGTAACCTCAGTTTTGAATATGAAGCTAGCCTTAATTTAAACCCCATTTGGCTGCTGCATTCCCAGTGTTAGCAAACGCTAACTTGTTTATCAGCTGTCCCATAGCTTGACACCCACTCCTGCCATCTCCTTTTCCCTCTTTCTTTATTTTTTTTTTTGTTTTATTCATCTTTTAAAGACAACTGTGTGCGTACTGTGACAACTAACACATAACGTTATCTGCTCGCTCAGCGCGCTCACGGTGCCCTCGCCAGCCACGCCCACTCGGGATATTATATTAATTCTATTTATGGAATCTAATGAGGGCGCCTACTGTAGCCTGTTAGTCCTCTAAAATGTTATATAGTATTGAGGAAATACTGAAATGATTTAGAAACGCACAACAGCAGCTAAGCTACATTTAGGAAATACAAGAAAAAAAATGTTAGTTTTTTTTATACCATCGCTTTGGCGCCCCCCCAAGGTGCTGCGCCCCTATGCGCCGCATATGCCGCATACCCCCATTTTGTGCCACTGACTACTTGGCTCTGATGTTTCCAGACCTTAGTGGAATAGTTAGTCAAACAACACCAGGTGTCTCAATTTTCTTGTAAATTGTTTAATCATGTCAAAGTGGGGATCGAAAGTTTGGGCACCCCAGGTAAAAACTTTTATTTATGTGCATATAGACGCCAAGAAAAGATGGAAAAATCTCCAAAAGGCATCAAATGACAGATTAGACATCCTTATAATAAGTCCAAAAAAAGTTAGATTTTATTTCCATCATTTACACTTTCAAAATAACAGAAAACAAAAAAATGGTGTCCGCAAAAGTTTGGGCACCCTGCAGAGTTAATACCTTGTACTGCCCCCTTTGGCAAGTATCACAGCTTGTAAACGCTTTTTGTAACTAACCAAGAGTCTTTCAATTCTTGTTTGAGGTATCTTTGCCCATTCTTCCAGTTCTTTGAGATTTCTGGGCTGTCTGTCACGCACTGCTCTTTTAAGGTCTATCCATAGATTTTCAATTATGTTGAGGTCAGGAGATTGTGAAGGCCATGGCAAAACCTTTAGTTTATGCCTCTTGATGTAATCCACCGTGGATTTTGAGGTGTGTTTAGGATCATTATCCATTTGTAGAAGCCACCCTCTCTTTAACTTCAGCTTTTTTACAGATGGCATCAAGTTAGCATCCAAAATTTGCTGAAATTTTATTGAATCTATTTTTCCTTCTACTCGTGAAATGTTCCCTGTGCCACTGGCTGCAATACAACCCCAAAACATGACCGATCCACCCCCATACTTAACAGTTGGACAGAGGTTCTTTTCATTAAATTCTGTGCCCTTTCTTCTCCAAACATACCTTTGCTCATTCCGGCCAAAAAGTTCTATTTTAACCTCATCGGTCCACAGAACTTGTTTCCAAAATGCATCAGGCTTGTCTATATGTTCATTTGCAAACTTCAAACGCGGATCTTTGTGTTGAGGACGTAGAAGAGGTTTTCTTTCTGGAGGGATTGTGCAGTCAAACGTGGGTTTTGACTTACTTTTCTCACAATCCTGTGAGCCGTTCTGTCTGATATTTTTCTTGGTCTTCCAGATCTTGCTTTAACTTCCACTGTTCCTGATGACTGCCATTTCTTAATTACATTCCGAACAGAGGATATTGGCATCTGAAAATGCTTTGCTATCTTTTTATAGCCTTCTCCTGCTTTGTGAACGTCAACTATTTTCAGTTTCAGTTTTCTAGACACCCATTTTTGTGCCACTGACTACTTGGCTCTGATGTTTCCAGACCTTAGTGGAATAGTTAGTCAAACAACACCAGGTGTCTCAATTTTCTTGTAAATTGTTTAATCATGTCAAGTGGGGATCGAAAGTTTGGGCACCCCAGGTAAAAACTTTTATTTATGTGCATATAGACGCCAAGAAAAGATGGAAAAATCTCCAAAAGGCATCAAATGACAGATTAGACATCCTTATAATAAGTCCAAAAAAAGTTAACTTTTTTGACTTATCATAAGGATATCTAATCTGTCATTTGATGCCTTTTGGAGATTTTTCCATCTTTTCTTGGCGTCTTTATGCACATTAATAAGAATTTTTACCTGGTGTGCCCAAACTTTCGATCCCCACTGTAATTCTTGTCAAAAATTGCCTTTTAAAAATGAAGAATTGTGGTATAATAGAAAGCTCTCTGCTCTAATGTCATTTCAAGGAGTTCAGTTCAAAGATGGTCGAACCAAGGACAGACACCATTTGCTTTATGTTTCTAAGGATCATAGCACCTTGGGAAAATGATGCACTAAATTCTAACATATATTTTTTCATCTGTTTCAGGACCTCAGCAGTGGAACCTAAAATGACCCTTGACCTTTGCCACTATATGTGGTTATATGACGGAGCAGGACTCACATGGGATTTAGTTTTTATTGCAGATTTGCTGAAGTCATTCTGATTTCACCATGAGAAGATCTGTCTGGGGCTTAACCCTTGTGCCTTCGTACTGGCGCTACCGTTACATTGTGTGAGCGCCAACCCTTTCCTCTGGTCGTTACTGCACGGAATGGCCTCTCTTGACCTGCCCTACCGCTGTCCTCGCTGCGGGGAGCACAAGCGCTTCCGAAGCCTGTCGTCCCTTCGCGCCCACCTGGAGTACAACCACACGTACGAGACCCTCTACGTCCTGTCCAAGTCCAACAGTGTCTGTGACGCCGCCGCTTTGCTGCCCTTTGTTGCTGAAGGTGCTCTCATTACCCCCAACAACAACGACCCGCTCGAGCCTCTGCGACCCTCTGCCTTGAAGGAGAGGCATTTCCCTTGTCGCGAACTTCCCTGTGCAGACGACCTCAGTCTAACCCCCGCTAATTCCAACTCTACAGCACGCTATATTCCCAATGTGGAGTTTCCCCTGGGGGAGATCTTCATGAAGAAGGCCATGACTTCCACAGACCCAGGTCCCCATGGTAACCCCAGCACGGCTGTAGCGGTGGCAGCTAATGTGGCGGCCAGCGCAGTGGAAGCAGCCTACGAGGAGGGCCTGGCCAGGCTGAAAGCCAGAGCGTTTGAGAGGCTGGAGCTGGACGAAAGGCTGGAGAAACTGTCCGAGGAGGTAACAAGACCATAAACTAAGGATGTTAACAAATTCACAGTTAAAATTTAAAGTGGGTAGTCAATGACCTCTATTAGCTGAAAGTCACCACTGCAGCTACAAGGGCTGACCAGTCAGTTAATTGGTCAAGTGCATTCAAACTCAGCATACACAGATGGCCAGGCTGTGTTGGTGTGGGCTGTGTGTGGGGTGGGATGGCGGGTTGTTCTTAAATGATTGAATGAAATACATCTAAATGTTTTAAAATGGATTTATCAATATGAAGAAGAACAACTCTAAAATTTATTACAAAAGCCCTAAAATCAGTCAAAATAAAGACAATTTTGAGGGACAACTGCTGACAGACAGTGGTCATGTGATTCTACTGGACTGATCATCAACTCGTCAATTAGTTGATGTATGAAGGAAATTTCAGTCAACTACATTTTTGTTTGTCCCTAACCGCTATACTGAGTTTTTGATTTGTAATAAAATAAGAGTTAAATATGTACTGTATACTGTCAGGGTTCAGTGGCTGTACCAATCTTTACAAACATACAGAGAACCCCTTACCTTAGGTTGAGTTGTTGAAAATGTGATGCAATCCATTACTTCTTTGCAGTGATATATGAAAATTGAAAACTTTTCCTTTAGCTATATTGTTGCTATGCAGTCTTTTAAGAACACACACTAAGTCCTTGATAGAACACGGTTACAATGTAGTTATTTTTAAAAAAGTAAAAAATATATATAGTTTAGGTTTGTACAACACATTATAATTGATGTAGGATTTTAAAATGCATCCTGTCTACAATAAGAGTCTATGCTGAACATCATAACACATTTATTTAATGGTGTCATAGCATACTTCCATAATACTACAACTTACATCTTGTGGGCGCTTAACTTTTTGACATAACTTGAAGGGCATTTCACGGACCCCATTGGTTCTTGTCCCATAGGTGGAGCAGAAAATAGCAGCCCGTGTGGGACGCCTTCAGGACGAACTGGAGAGAAAGAGCTCAGAGCTAGAGCGAGCCAAGCTGGAGAGTGAGCGTCTGAGCCAGGAGAAACAAGACCTGGAGGACAAGGCAACTGAGCTGTCCCGCCAGGTGGATGTTTCTGTGGAGATGCTGGCAAACCTGAAGCAGGACCTGGTGAACAAGGAGGCGGAGCTCACACACAAACAGCAGTAAGTCTCGACTATAAGGGCCTCACCTGTTTTTCTTCTGCCTCTTCTACTGAAGACAGTCTTCAACCTCAAATCAACCGAAAAGATAAGACAGAATGCAGTTATAGGTACAGTATTTTAAACCCATTGATTCTACTCTTTGCTTATTTGTGTTTTTTTCTCTCACTATGAAATTAAGAGGTTCTGTCCAATGTTAAACTAGGCCTTTATTACAGT
The DNA here is from genome assembly GCA_024416835.2 of Perccottus glenii. Classification (NCBI taxonomy): domain Eukaryota; kingdom Metazoa; phylum Chordata; class Actinopteri; order Gobiiformes; family Odontobutidae; genus Perccottus; species Perccottus glenii. Next base: position 14,592,632 of record CM044549.2, read on the forward strand.
GCTTCAGCATTTGAACATTCTCTTTATCTGATGGCAGGCCTTTATATCTTACGTTTGGTTTTATCACATCTCCCTGGTTTCGTTATCAGATCTAAATGTCAACAGTAGGCCAGAGGAGACAGGGGGACACTATGCAGAGCTTGTATTCTCACTACATACACACAGTGCTGCAGGTGTGCATGTCCCACTACATGTTAAGTCATGTCAAACATGCACAAATCCATTTTAGAAGAAATAGAAAGGATTACCATAATAACACCTAATCATCTGTCAAAATTTAACAAAGCGAGAGTTACTTCTCGATTTGTGCAGTTTTGTGTCTGTGCTTGGCTTTAGGTTTTGATTGAATACAGCATTATTCTAGATAACATAAATAATGTTCATTTTAGTAGTTTTTTGTTCTGCGTCCATCCCATGCAAACTGCAGGTCTGATTGGATAAAGCAGTTTTTTCTTAGTCTTGTCTCCTGTCGTAAAGCTTACACTAGCTGTGGTCCTGCATCCCAATGAGCCCATACTTGGAAGGTCACAGTCCTGAAGGCACTGCCTTCTATGTCAGTGGCTCCCAGTCATACCACACACATTTTTTTCTCTCTGTCTCTGAGGAGATGCTGGCAGTTAAACAGAAAGCTCATTCAGAGTCAAAAATACCAAGTAGCTCAGAGGTGGAAAAAGAGCATCACAGTCGGTGAATGTTAGCAGGCTGATGACTAAGCAGTAGTTAACAGACAGTGAGCAGCTCATTGGCTGAAACCTGGCAGCCTGACAATACACAGTTGACCTTAAGGCTGACTCTACAGTGTGAGTTTAAGACGATACCCATCCTGTTCAGCATCAGTGGTGTCAAATACTAAAGAGACAAGTCACCTAACTGTGAGCTGCGATGCAACTGCAGCAAAACCCTCAGGAAGGAATTTGGTGCTAGTGTCATGCATAAAAATATGACTCCGAGCTCATAGATTATTCTGTTCCCAAACAATAAATATTTATGAACAGCATACAAGGTACTTTAGTACAGTTTACAGTACAGTAGAGGTAAGACCAAATATCATGTTGCATCATTTTGTGTGATTGCATCATGTCATTATAATTGAATGTGCAGTCCCTCCCCAAACAACAGCACCTACGAGTACATTTACCATGGGGTAATACCACAACGCACTGTGGCCTTAAACAGAGTAATGCACGTGTCCTGAAGCATGGCTGTAAAGTGGTTAAACAGCAGCTGCTGGAATAAATGAGAGCAGCAGTCATCAGCAGAAACAGGAGCCTGAGGAGAAATGAAAATTGGTGCATTGCTTATTGCTATCTTTTTAGCGTGTTACAGATAGACTCAAATTAGAAAATCATTCTCGTTCTACATCATTCACAGAAATATGTTGAGGATTCTTGAACTTTTACCACCCATTATTGATGACTTGATGACAGTCTAAAAGCTTTATGTGGACATAGAGATTTTTTTCTAATGCTAATTGACCAGCACTACATTTCATTTCAAGCAGATTAACTGTAAGGGCTCTTTTATTTAACTCTTACTCAGGATTACTGTATGCTGCAGCAGTTGAAATGGAGATTTGTTTAAAACCATGAGATGCATGCCTTTTGTTGTGCCAGTGATTCTGATGGACATGTTTGCACTTAGTTCCAAATGTAGCATAGTGTTCCTTTTTTTTTTTTTGCTATGTTAACTTAAAGCCTTGATGGGATGTTGTGCAATTTATAAAAGCGACACAAAACTAAGTTCTGTATAAACTGGAGGTCTACACTTAACTGCACTAACTACATAAAAGAGAGAAGCACTGTGCTGAATGGGAACGACTTGAGAAAAGCATGTTCTTAGCGGCTCACAGACTTTAAACCTGTAGCTTGACTCTTTTATTTGTAGTTTATTTTTAACTTAATTTTCATGTACTGTAAAGTACTGCTGCAATTGTTACACATTGCCTTATTTAGTAATGAAAAAAAAGAGCCATAGAAGGTTAGGAGCCGCTAGCTACTAACCAAAAGCTTGCTATAACAAAACATAGCACATATCCTCCAACATGCACCTTTCCAGAATCCATTGCATTCAACAATTTCCACATTTCTAAACACACTGTTCTCTTCAGTGGTGGACGAAGTACACAAACCAAGTACTTGAGTTAAAGTACAGATACACTAGGTAAAATATTACTTCAGTAAAATCCAAAGTACTCCCTTTTAACTTTCACTTGAGTAAAAGTACAAAAGTATTTGCCTTCAAATGTACTTAAGTATCCAAGTACTATCATTTATTATGGCTATAATGCCCTTATCATTTTTGTCAGTCTCTTGCTTAAAATAATTTAATATGCTTTTTGTAATTGCTTGATGTAATTGATTTCAATAAATCTAGTGATATATTTAAAAAATATTCTTAAAGTAGATCACCACGGAGCCTCAGACATGACATGCAGGAAAAAAATAAGCTAAATAGTGCGCGCACAATTTAATAATTTGTTCCCTCGAGTTTCAAAATCATGCACATAATTTATAAATCGAGGAAGCGAAATAGTAAATAGTGCTCACGTTTTAGTAAATCAGTCTGGGGGAAAACACAGTAATGTTAAATCGTGCACAATATTTTTTTTCTTGCATGCCATGTGCAGGGCTCTGTACATCACAGTCTTTGTAAGCTGAACTTTTGAAAATAACGATCTCGGTTTATAAGCAGCACTCCACTCCACCTTTCAACTGTTTAGCATCATAAGCTGCATATAAAACTAGTCAAAATTTAATTTATATTCTACCAAAAGTGTTAACATCAATCGACTGTCATTTCACAATATTGAATCACTCAGTTTAAAATACAGTAAATACTACAAACGTTGGTGAAACAGCTAACTGACGTTAACTTAAACACAATGGTGCGAGCTACTGTTAGATTACTCAATAAAAATGACCACCAGAAACTTACTTCAATGTGTTTTCTAAGATTGGAAGGAGAATTCCAGTACGAAGAATTGTTACAGTTCCGAGGCAGGCAAAGAAGGCAGTTGAAAATGAAGGACTCGTTTTTCTTTTCAACGACTTCAAAATAACACAGAAAATAAGGCCACGGATGTTGTGGCACTGGCACTTTAGATTCAGAGTTTGTGATTGTTCCATCCTAATGAAGAGTGAAGACAATCGGCACTCTCAGAATGATATGCTGTTGCACTGACGCACTAAATAAGCGGTAACCAGAGTTACCAGACCAAATTCAAAACAGAGCGCGCGCTGTATCCTGATTGGCGGTTTGCCGCGTGATTGCCCTCTTCAGTTTTTTTCTATCCACTCATAAATTAAAAGGAACGACTAATTTTGCAAAATGTAATTGAGTAAAAAATAAGATATTTGACTTTGAAATGTAGTAAAGTTAAAGTAAAAACTTTGTTACTGTCCACCACTGCGTCTCTTTAATGAGAACCTCTTTAAAGCACAGCCTGTTGATATGTCATTATCAGAGCCTCTAATCTGTTGCTTATATTTAAACCAATAAGAAGATTGATGCAATTATGTTTGTGATGTACAGCTGTTGAGCAGATGTTGATAAAATTGCACCTGTTATTTCAAATAGAACTTTAGAGCCTACACCTGTCAGACCTACTCTCATATTCCACACACATACACCTACAGTAGAGAGCTGCAGCAAGTCTCAACCGCGAGGCTTTCTTTCCACGAGCAGTGATAAGCAGAGTGTTAGCGATTCCTTTGCAGGAATAGGAGGCCTCTGAAGGCACCTCAAGTCTTCGTATCGCTGTCACTGTTAGCAGCAGATCTTGAATGCAAAGTGAAGCTGTCAGATGAGAAAGAGAGCCCTCCTCATTAAGCGGCCGGCTTGAGAGAGAGAGGAGTAGGCCGTATTAGTAGCCAAGACCTCTGAGTGCTTTAATGAAAAAGGGATCAAAGTAGGAACAAGAGCAGGGATCCGGCTGAGAGAGCGAATGGTTTGATATAAGCTAGTTTAGTTTTGAAGATGACAGAAAATGTATATATGTGGACATTTGGCTCTTGGGAATTTTCACATCTGTTAAAATCTTTGCCCTAAAGATGTTTTCAAACCAGCAAACTGCCTGGATAATGGTAAAACATTGCATTGCTAATGTCAGACAATTGCACTGTAAAATGTATACAATGCTCTGTAGAGATTTTCTGCCAAGCTCAGCTGTTAAAAGTTTATGAACAGCATGTTGCATTGCATAGCTGCATACCTCCCCAACTGTATTTTACTCAACTGCACACTCTATTTTCACACTTCATAGTATTATCTTAAGTCAGCAGTACTCCCAGCAGTGATATTAAAAAGATAGAAGGTCCAGGATATGATAATATAAGCCACCTTGAAGTGTACAAATGAAGAGCTGATTGTTAGTTCTCACTTTGAGCAGGATTTATGAGACTGTTGCTGTCTATCACTGAACTGAAGGAAGTCTGTCCTTGAGGAACAAAGCACTTGTTCTCTCTTTTTCATTTAATTACACAACCCTACAGTTCATACAGATAATAAGCTTTGGATTTATTGTACTGTATTGATAGGTTGTTCTTGCTGGACATGTTCATCTTGTCCCTTTACTAAGTGACTCATCAGTGTGCATTTTTCAGTGGTCTGTGATTTTTCCTTTCTCTTGACTGATCAGAGCCGAGACCTGGATTCGTGTTTTTTCTTTTTTGTTTTGGGGGAAAAAACTGTCACATTTTTTTTTTCTAAGAGGCTTTGAAAATGGCACATTTACCTTCTGTCTTTTATCAGTCTTTTTTTTCTCCACATCCTTTTATCCTTGTCCGTCTCACATCTCTTGTCGCCATACTCTCCACACAGCTCCTGGCTCTTCTTTTGTTTGTGTCAATGTGTAATGCATAAAATGTTAGGCATGATGATAGCACAAGGTGGTCAAGCTGAAAATAAAAATAAAACACTATTCAGTCCAGGTGTCAGAAGAGAACAGCACCTGCTGTGCTGTTATTATTCCACAGAAAATGTGGATTTATACAGAGCTTCTGCATGCAGGCCTTCTCTTTTTAATATGAATAAGGCATCATTGCGAATGAATGGCCAGAGAGGACGGTGAATGTGAAAGGAAGCCGACCAGTGATTTTAATTACTCAGGAGATCATGTCTTATTAACTCCATCTAATACGATGTCTTTGCTAAGCATAACAGCTTAACATTGTTAGCTCGATACATTAATACTACATTGACTGCTATGTTTACTGACATTTTAAACACATGACTTATCTTCTTGCTTATGTTGTTGATTGCAATACAAAGTGATTCACTAACTCCTCCATAGCTGCTTGTCGGGTACATTGTAATTTAGAACTGGATTCTTGTAATTATGTTAGCGCAGAGGCCAAACCAGGGTTTAAGTTGTATTACCATGTTTATGCGGTAGTAAGAGTAATTAAAATATATATATATTTTTTTTTTTACCCTTTCTTTCCATTACAAAATAAAAATATATAATGCCCTGGTACAGGGACTATTAAGAACCTTTTTTGTCTATTTCCAGTGTCATATCATATTGCTATATGTCCTTGTGGAATATATCTATATAATCAGTTACCAGAAGGTTCTGTCTTATCCTAAACAGTGCTTGTTACTCAATTCTATGAAATATATAATGTACAATATTAGTGTTAATGTCTTAATAGTTGTGGTTATTACCCCTTTATTTTGGCACCTCACAGTTTGCCAATAGTAAGCGTAATAATGATCCCATAAAAGTTGTTCTGTAATGAAACACAATCTACACACAATGTATTGCTTGTGTATAAATTCCTAGCAAATTTATTTTTCAACATTCAACTTTAAAAATGATCTCAAGCTGGTATTGGAGGACATTATTCAGATTGGGGAAGGAATGAAAAACGTGAGTGTGTGTAAAGTAACATGGCAGTGTTCTCTCCTTCCTGGCGTCTGGATAAACACATGAGTGTGTTTTATCACCTTGAGGCTGTTGGAGTGAGTCAGGCTGTGTGAGATTGAGGGTGTGTGTGTGTGTCAAAATTACAACTGACAACAGGAAGCAGCCACATCCCATTTCTCATCCCCTGTGCATTCAATTTTTGCGATCTCCCACTTTAGTCTCTGAACTGTTTTTTTTTTACTTACTGTGCCTTAGGTTCTGTGTTTCGAGATCTTTCCGTCTCTGCTGTCATATAATCCATGCATCTGTTCTTTTTCCCAGGTGTCATCTATGGTCTGTGGAATCACAATCTTTCCATTTTTATACTCTCCGCTGACTCTGCGCTCTCTTCGGCTGAGTGGTTAGAGCTGTGCTTTCCTTTAATCCATACGCAGAAAAAATAATGTGAACTGCTAGCTTTAACTTCTGAAAGGTGTGATTCATGTCTCGCCAACAACTAGATATGCAAATACAAACTGACTGCTACAGTATATGTTATTCTGTACTTACATTATAAATGAACAGTGCTCAGTCTTTAAAGTTTTCCCATATTACCTTGAATAATAAAGCAGAACGTCCACTTCAGCCTGCTTTCATTAAACATTACATGGATTGCAGCTCCAGTCTTTTTCCACTTTAATTTGCAACATACACATAAATTTTAAAGAAAAGGGCAGAACTGCATTTGTAGTTTGATAATGTAACAGAAAGGCAATTAAACTGTTCACAAACTGTCATGTTCGATCTAAATGTAATAAATTCCTTTCAATTCAGAAAAACTTGGCCCAATGTAGTCACAAGTAAGTAATGATCATTCTTTCTCAAATAACTCTAAAATCCATTTCCAGCAGTCTCTAAATCAAACTCCGAAATGCAGCATAATTGTAATGTAATGTAGCCAACTGCACAGAGATATCACAGCACCTCTTCTTTCGTTTCACTCTGGACACCTTTGGAGCCCACGCTCGGAGTCACATTCCCACATTCATGATGAGAAAACTGAACTGTGCCACGCTCTCAACTATTTTTATCCCACAACGGCCTCCTTTTAGGAACGTTCACAGTCACCGTTGTTCAAAAGAAGCTGCATGATACGATAGTTAGTGACTTTTTGACTAGTGCAACGCGTTTGCGGCAAGAGAATGAAAACAGACCTATTTAAACACACGGTTACAGATGGTCCTTTGTCTGCTGTCGCTGTTTATCGGTTCCTTCGGCTTTGTCAAGGTCAGATGGCTCAGCTGCTTTGTTAAGCCCCTCGCTGCGATGTTGAGACGGCAGGCTGGAGCAGCGATGTTTGAAGAAGAAAAATAGGAACCCAGAGGATGTAGCTGCAGCTTCTGGGAGATGCAAAGTCCTACAGTGAAACCTTTAATAGGCATCACAACAAAGAGGGGCATGAGGGATTCAGATCAGAAAGATTTGTTTGCATATTAAAACTATATGAAAAATGTGCTGTAGAGCTAATCTATTTGGATTGATAATGATTTACCCAAATATATGATGGGGATCAGTGTAGTCATTTTTAAATTAAACTAATCACAGCAGGGAAAGCATGGTGAAGTCATACGATGTACTGTTTACTGATGTGTTTGGATTATATAGTTGGTCCTAACACGACAGAAATAACCTGCTGTTTCTTTCACTCTGTTGCCTTTCATCTAACCTATGTGTGTATACATGTCTGTCTCCAGCCTTAAGTGTCTGAATACTAAAAGGGCACAACACCAGCTGCTCTTTGTGTGAGAGAAGTTTTCTCACTACCCCACAAAAGTTATGGTCTCTCTCTGTCCAGGGAAGTGGCCCAGATTGACCAGTTCCTCCAGGAGACAGCGGCGCGAGAAGCCAAAGCTAAGGTGCGTTTGCAGCAGTTCATTGAAGAGCTTTTAGACCGTGCCGACCGCGCCGAAAAACAGCTCCAGATCATCAGCAGCTGTGGAACCACACCCAACGGGAGCCTGGGGCGCTGCAGCCTGCAGGCCACCAAGGGAAATGGTCGACAGGTACGTATTAAAAACGCTGCTCATGGACCTGTTTGTATATCCCACATACCTCATGCTGAATATTTTAGATAAGACTCCAGATACACCTGCAGTACAGTGCAGTAGTTGTGCACAGTCCTTCTCAAAGTAGCTTTTTGCCTTTGAATAGTGCATAAGCATTGATTATATTGAGTTATGTGCCAGCAATGTAACACAGGTCAAACTCATACTAGACTTTAGGATGCCTGACATGACAAGTTCACTCTATTTAAAAGACTACACAGTCGTTACTCCACTGTCTATAACACACATTACAACAAAGTACAATTAGACAATCTACTACATCAATCTGAAACTCACCAATATTTACAGATATTGCCTATTTGTATTTTACTGAAAATAATCAACATTGAGTGCAGCTATTTTTTTACATTTTAGTTACCACATAGTTATTACCTAAGCACACTTTGATATAGCTTCTTGTTGCGTTCTAAACATTATATGTCATACTTTCTTTCTTACAACAAACACTATTCACTCCCTTCACAATAGACACAAAATACTGCATGTTGAGCACAGTTTATTTGCATAAAATCCTTCCTGAAGCTGGAGGAGGTGGAATGAGCTCTTTGTTTCTGATTGTGTGTATTTCTCTCCGCTTTGCGTCATTATGTCTCAGCACACGATCTCTGTTATACAGTATCACCTATTCCCACCCAATACCTATTCAAATAACTATCCAGGACTTTAGGAGAAACAAGCGGCCTGTGTCAATGTACAGTGTACCTTATGCTGCCATGGAAACCAGTTCTTATTCCAGTTGAAGCTTTTGACATGATTTTTTATTTTTATCAGATGATTGTAGGTCATTTTTGCTTATTATTGAGTGGTCCTTTGTGCAAAAAATTTTTACTGTGCAAAGATAAGACAATCTTCACATTTGAAGTATTCTGCTGTAAAGATAGTACTGGCAGTTCCTACGTCAAGTCTTTTAAACAAATGTAAAACACATATTTTAATCCAAGTGGGACTTTTGGCCTGTGTCATCCTAACTTTATTTAGATGTTCTCCCTGGATCTAGACATCAGTCAGTGCCATGTGTGTGTGCGACATTGTAAGACAGTGAATAATCAACATGACAAGTACAAGAGCGGAGTCACAGGCTGCTTGGCACCTTGTTACACTGTGAAGGGAAGCCCAGAGATGTCACCCAACCACGCATTCCTCACAGGCTCGCTCTCCATCTCGCCATGTCATGGCGTCATCAAGGTCAATCTAATCTCCTAGGAGACGGCTCTTTGGTGCCAAAGAGGTACTTTAGGACTGACAGCGAGAGGAACAGGGCCTGGTTTCCTGTTCACAGTTCCGAGTCCAACCTAGTTCAGTAAAGGCATCTTTATGTCATTCATTTTCTCTTAAAGTTTACACAATGTTTTTGTTACCCATGTGTAAAATGATAAATAATTATAAATAATTATGTGCTTGACTTCTGTAGACCATGTGACGGCACTCAATAATGCCCAGATGAAGACTGCACAAGCAAAGTACTTATATTATTAGACCTTTTATAACTGCAATTTATTAATCTCTGGAGAAATCCCTTTACTGCTTACTGGCACACAGAGCCTCACAACACACCGCTGAGACCTCAAGAGGGACAGCAGAAGTGACAATGTCTGTGGCACACTGGTGGCACACATATGAAAGATAACATTAACTTTCCAACTCAATTGCGGGGCTGACTTTTCACATCTTATCAAGATTGAAACCTCTATAATGGTCTTTAGGACTGCAACACACATTGCAAATGGCACTTTGAAAATTGTTGGCTACATACAGGTACATACCTTGTTTACTAAAGCCTGCACTGCAGTAAATTTGTTCTTGTCCCAATGAACAGTAACACCAACATAGTGGCAGTTAATGCAGTATGTAAAAACAATACACTTTTCCCATTGTATATTCTACATAGTAAAATAAAGCAAAAAAATGTCAGCATTAAAAAGTTCAGTGTTAGAAATCTGATACTTCTACAGTTAATTCCAGTTTACAGTGAATGTCTGACAAGTTTGGAGAACTTTCAAGAACATTAAGTTTATAGGTATAGGTACTTCACATTACAGATAGTTCAGGAGAGATCACCGTAAGAATAAAACCCACCTGCATTCCTACCTACCTATTCATGCCTCACGAATGCTGACTGCAATTTGTCCGTCTTAACCTTGTTTCCTAAAAACCTTTCTTTCACCTCCTCAAAGGTTTCAGAAATCCTAACAAGCTTCCTAATGCCTCTGCCAGTTTACCATTTACTCAACTGCTTCTCTAAAATGCCAATTGCTTTTAATTTGATGATGCATTTTCATTTTTATTTTGAATTTGTTTTCCATTATCCAAACATCTCATTCATCAGAGCTCATTTTAAATACATAACAAAAGCATCCCCATGATAACAGCAAAATAGGTTACTCTTGAATACTTTCTTAGTCCATTATGCATCTATCATTTTAGATCCAGAAAATTCTCTCTGAACCAAAACAGGTTACTAGTATTTTTCCTCACTGTTTTTCTGTGTACTGTTGTGTCTCCCTTTAGAGAAACTCAAGCCTCTCTGGAAGCACAAGGGGCATGTACCAAGTATCAGACAGACGTTCTTCCCCGAGCACCGGGTAAGTGGTTGCTTTGACCCTGTTCAATATTTATTGACACACTCACATCCCTTTACTTGTGAATTGTGAACTCAGTTGTTTTGTGTACTCTATGCCCTTTGGATTTAACGCCTATTACTTGCTTATTATACCCTCCTGAAGTAAAGCAAAAACAATTAATATTCATATTACAGTATATTTACTCCCACCGGTATACTCATTCCAGGTTTGGCTTTTTCAGTGCTTTCATTTGGCATTGTCTGTGTGTTAATGTGTGTTTACTTGTGAAGAAAGCAGTGTTGTGGTTTTCCGGTCCAGCTGGAGATGTTGTGGTTCTGGGCTGTCAAATCAATGGAGTGCACCTCATCCCTCTTACCTATTGAGAGCTGCTGTAGTGAAACACAATCTGTCAGTGATGTGGAAATACAACAGAGGCCCCGCAGTCTGGGAGCTTTATAAACACTCTTTACTGTGGCCTCGGATTTCTGGGTATTATTCAGGTCAGCCCTGTGTGTAAATATTTGCAAGCATGGCAACGAAGTTACAAGAACTGTGCGAAACCGGGGGAACACTGTCAAAGATATATGATGAGGACAGAGGTCGCATTAACCAAAGACTTTCCATCATTTATGGGTTTTTTTGTCATTTTGACAGATTACTTTGAGGGTGATTTATTGTAGTTCCTACTCGTGTCCAGTTGGTGGCAAAAGTACAAATTAATTAGTAATTATCTTGAATTGTCTCGTCTTTGTCACGTTGCATTCAGTTGCAAAAATGTCTCCTCTGAGTGTGAGCAGTGTCTTCAAACCGCCAAATAGTTGTAATATTGTAAAAACAGACAACACTGAACAGGGCAGACAGATCGACAGAACAGCCATTTAATCATATAATATATTGCATACTATACAGATCTTTTCAAGCACAAAATATCCTTCCACTGTCAGTGCAGAAAAAAGAAATTCGGCTTTGTATTGAACATGAAGTGCTGTTTTTCTTCATCTGTCGTTCATAAATAAAATGAATAATCTGTCCTCTGTGCTCGTCTTGTAGCCTAATTTCTTTAAATGTGAGTAAAACGAAAAGCTATTGTAAGTATTATTAAAGTCTAAAATGAAAAATAAAAGGTAATAATAGATTATGACGCAAATTTTATGACTTTGTTCATCAAAATGACGGCGAGTGAGAAAGTCTAGCGTGACCTTTAGATGAGGAACTAAGACTATCCTGTTTTTCTCTGCAGCCAAACACTGACTGTTAGTTGTAAACAGGTCTGGGCATCAGAAAGTTACTTACAATACAGTACAGCTCATAATAAGTCTGAAGTAATGATTTTACAATACTGTGAGTTATATCATGGCATATGTGCAACTGGCAAATAAAGAATAAAGTCAGAATACACTGAGCTTCTGCTAATAATAATCCACTGCAGATGATGGCATATGCCTGATTTTACAAAGAATATATTTTAACTAAATATTTATCATTTAAAACAAATCTGTGCATAACTGAGGTGTATTATTTAAAGCTGCAAGATGTTGACTGTTATATATTGTTTAGCACACAGGCGAGATGTATGTGTAGTGTGTCTCAGAAACAGATCCTAATACAGTGAGAAACTTAGTGGGAGCGTTGCAGGTTGGGCGTCTCTGCATGAGGTGTGATGGGGGTATTTCTGGGCCTCGGCTGGAGATTTCAGGCACATGATGGTGCCATAGTACTCTGACTAACTGAACTGTCAATCCCAGTTGGTGTTTGAATGTGTTTCCTTGGGTGACATCACAGAGGATCTGTCAGGCCTTCCCTGTTGAATCAGCGATGCTTACACCGATGGCATGACACAGCCCTTGAGTGCCCGTCTGTCTGGTCTCTTTTTTAGCCACGAGAAACATCAAGTAATAAAAGGTTTCTAGTGATTTATTGTTAAATGCAAGTCAGCCTCCAAATACTTAAAAATAATTTGCATGAAAAATATGCAGTAGAAATCCCTTACTCTAAAAAGTAATGCCTTGCTTAACAGATTATTTTATCAAAACTAGATTTTAAAGATATTGTTAAAGCTTCAGCAGGTAGCTTCCACTCTTCCCTCACCCACTTAAAACCACAACAACTTAGCAACTCTGCCTACACTGTATAACTTTAGCCCAGAAATATATATTCTGGTTCTTAAACATTTGTAGAATCACTCTACCCTTTGGGTAAGAAGAAACCAACCATTTGATTGGGTCAAGCTGTGCAGTAGCTTACATCTCCATCTAGTGGATGTAGGGCTGCAAAGATGCTGGTTATGTAAAAGAAAAGGCTTGTTGTGTGTAAAAAAACAGCACCTAGACTCTGAGATTTTTCTAGTTGAATATAAAAGTCCTTGTGTGTGTATTATACCTTTTTATACTATACAGTGTACGGCGTAGGTACTGAAACCAGACTTAAGTGTTAATTATTAATGGAATATATTTTCTCTCATTGCTTCATAAATACAGACTAGTCTCATTAATTACAATTTGCTAATGATGTGTTGCTTGTGACTGAAACCATTTCATGTCATTAATGTCTTGGTTTTAATTTAACACTAGCAAAACATTATGAAGTCCCTCCATTTTTTTTTATTGAGAAAATCATTGAAAACCAGCCAATTAGACAGTAATGAATTTCAAATTTGTCTTTGCCCCAGGTTAAGTTGTTGGAAAGCTTCCGCTGTTTTGTGCATCCTTTTTAATTTCAAGTCAATTTCAAGGAGTGATGGGAGTAAAGCTGCCCTTGATGATGCTGCTTGATTTTATTTGCTCATTTGTGTTTTCACAGATGCATTGACAGTGCGTATAACGCCGATAGACAGTGAGCAATGAGACAGAAGGAAACAGGAAGAGAAAAAACATGTCCCAGTTGTTACCAGCTCATTACATGTGTTGGCTCTAAGGTTATTTAAAACCTTTGCAGTGTGTGCAGTTGTTTTAGTATTAATCCTCTAAAAATGAAATTGCCAATACCTATTTGTGGTTTATTTTGGTCCTTGAAGAAGTGTAAGGGTGTTACACAGAGACCTGTGACCTATTAAGATCTGTGAATCTAGGGGGTGCTTTTGCAGATTTTAGCATCTGTTTAATGAACAATTATGCAGACTGATTGATTTAAACAGAAAATGATTTGTTCTTATCCTAGCATTTTGGACTCACTCTATTTGTGGTCAGTACAAAGGCAGGAAACACAAGTCCCCAAATCTGACAGTGATAGCTGTTGTCAGGATATGTGACCGGGCTGTAGCTTTGCAATAACTGATCTAAACACTGAAATTATTGTTTTATCATTATACTCATAGGTTTTTATTAACTACCTACTGATATGGTGAAGGTTAGGGTTAAGGTTCCTGTTTCGGAGTAGTAGAAGATATGCTAGAGTCACAGGTCTTGGTGTAACAGGGGCATCCACTGCTGTCAAATGATACATCTACTCTGATGTTCCCTCCGCAGCCCTCTCTGGATTTTACACAGAGTGGAGCAAATGAAAAGAAGGGCTAAATCATTGAACCCTTTACAGCACACATAATGATGAACCTTGACATGCAACATGTTTATCTCATTTATCCTTTTCTCAGATATGTAATACAGAATGTCTGGGTAATGTTTGTACAATTGTCACTCATCACTAATTTTCTCTCTTTTTTCTGCAGAGCATCTGGTCGGATCAAGTCAGTGTCACAGGGCTCCGGGGGCTACGACAGTGACAGCGTAGAGATGCATCCCATGGAGGACTGTCCCGAGGCTCAGTACTACATGCAGTGCCGACTCGGCGAGGGGGGCGGATACGAGCGCTCACCCGGGTGCGGCGGCGGAGGTTCCAGGAACTGGGGTCTGCGTAAACAAGCCATTCAGAACTGGCACCGGCGGCCTTACAGGAACAGTGAGGGAGAAGAGGGGGACGTCTCGGATGTGGGCTCCCGGACCACAGAGTCCGAGGTGGAGATGTGGGAGCAGGAGAGGAGAGCTGTGGCCGAAATCCAACAATCCGCCGCTCCGTATTCTCACCAAGGCAGAGGATATCACCCCAATCCAGGTGAGACTCCATGTTGATTCACACCTGGAATGATCTGCTTTCCATCTGTCTCTGATGGGTTATTGATTTACACTAAGGCTTAAAATGTCTTCGGGAAATGATACGGCTGTTGTGGATGTAGGTCAGGTTGAGTTGGAGCTCATTATACAAACTCTAATGTACCCTTTCATCAATACAGTATATTACGAACATTGTTTACATGTATACAATTCTTGCATTTTGTTGTGTCCCTTGAGGTTAAAGAAATTTTTTATACAATGCCTGAAATGCTGGGTCAAACCTCTGAGCTATTTTGCATTTATTTAATTTGTTCAACTAGGAAATCATCAGAATTCTGTGCAAAGAGAATATTATGTGCTGTTCCCATCACCCATTAGGCTTATTCATTTCTTAAGTATAGTTATTGTTTACATGGTAATTACTTTTCAGGTCTGTCTCGCAGTTTTTTTCTCTCTCTTTCTCTTTCCGATAAGAGAAGAAGAAAATAGTAAGAGCACACCTTTTTTAAGTTCTTGAATGATTTACAGTTTCTGGCATCAAAGTGTTTGGGTCAACGCACTAAAGCCTACTACCATGCCAATTACATACTGATTAATTTTAAATAGAATGTGCCTCTACTGACTAATAATAATTGTATCTCATTATTCAGGCAGTAGGATAAAGTACATGCCGAGAGAATTCTTATTTAGTAGTTGACATAATGATATCCTACATTTCCATAAGACTGCCGTTGTTAAAGGAGATGTATTTGTATTGAAAAAGCAGTGCTTGCTTGTTGTTTCTTCACAGTCCTCTAATTGATCAGTGCTTTTGTGAGACAGCCAAGTCAGAATGCTAATGTTTTTCAGATCCTTCACAGATTGTACATCTCTCCTTTCTGCTCTGCCAAGATCCTCAAACTCACTGCTGCAGCCGTCCATTCCTCTACTTGTTGTTTGGCTTCTCTAAGGCAGTTTTAATACAGTACGTGAGCAGGTGGAAAGGACTAAAATTGGGCCACTGCTCTGTGACAAATGACTTTAAGTCTAAGATTTGTGTCATGTAACACACAACATGTCACAGGCGTTTCTCTGCTCTGACGTAGTAATAATTATGTGCCAAGTTTGATCAGATGGTATGTATCTGCAGTGTTTTTTTTTCTCTCAGCATGCAACACACAGCTCGGCTTTTTTAGTTCATTTGGCAGTCTTGAGCGTAGGTGGTGTGTGTGAGAGAACGAAAAACGAGAGAAAGCGGATGAGAGAGTGTAAGCAATGGTTCATAGCCCTGATGGTTTCCAGCAGACACCTTCCAAGGCCAAAGATGAATGACTCATCTCGGTTCTCTCAGAAAGGAATAAGACAAGCTTGGATTGGACACATGGGAGCAGCCGATATATAGCAACAGAACATACCAAGCTGGCAAGAAGGAAGATATTTATGTAACCTTTTAGAGATTTGTTGAATGATGGTGCCACCAGGCGATCAAATACGAGAACAGTATCCTCTTTAGAAATTAGCTTTTGTAAATTAAAATAGCTGTCTTGCAGTGTAAGAGAAAGACTGTCTCACAAAGGTAAACTAAATCTTATTGAAAACCATGTATTATTCACACATTGTTGTGCCTTAAAATATTATTCTAAGGAACGCCATGTTTTTGTAAATGTAATGGACTGTTATAATATTAACTAAATTAAATATTGACTGAAAAAAAAACATTACATTTAACAACCCTAGATCACTAGCTTACACAATCATGTAAACATATGACTGCCTCTGCTTTTTTTATTAAAAGCTTTATAAAGTTATTTGTCAGCGTGTTAGTATTTTTTACTTACCATAGGTCGGCCTGAACCAATCTACAGCAAACCCTGCCGCCATGCAAAGAGCCCTTCTAAATCCAACGAGGTGATAGTCCAGAGATCCTGAAGATGCGAGCAGCTCTCTTCTGTATCTTCACATACCTGGACACCAAGACCCTGCTGCGAGCCGCTGAGGCCTGCCGAGACTGGAAGTTGTGGCTCGGCATCCGGCGGTGTGGACCAGAGTGCTGCTCGAGAACGCTCGCATTTCTTCCAAGGTGTGCATTAAACCCACTGCAGGATGTTTATTTACCTGCTACATGCTGGCCTTTCTCTGAATATTGTCTGAATGTTTAGCTAGCTATGACTGTTTTGTATAAGGTTTGATGTCTCATGCTTTTATGTTCTTCCTTAGTTTCTGAGCACGTTGTCTCAGTGGTGCACACAGACACATTCCCTTATTCTACAAAATCTCAAGCCGAGACAGAGAGGCAAAAAGGAAAGCAAGGAGGACTACCTTAAAAGCACACGGTGAGACTTATGAAGCTGCTTTTCCCTTGTACTTGAATCCAAAGTGCCATTTCTCCTAATCTTACCAGTTATAGCAAAAGTAGTCTAGTTGCATTAATTGTATCCTAAATTCTTACCTGTCTTTTATTTTTACGATCCAGCGGCTGTCTAGAGGAGGGTCTGGAGGCTTTGTTAAAGGCCACAGGGTGTAACTTGCTCATATTGAAGATCTCACACTGCCCTAACCTGCTGACGGACCGCTCGCTCTGGCTGGCCAGCTGCTACTGCCGAGCCCTTCAGGCGGTGACTTACAGGTAAGCCCCCACACACTCCTCGTCTGTGTAGAACGTATCATTAATGTAACTTAGACATAAACTGTGCTGTGGGGTTGTGTTCCAGGAGTGCCACAGACCCAGTAGGCCAGGAGGTCATCTGGGCTCTTGGAGCAGGTTGTAGAGATATTATCTCCCTACAGGTGGCACCACTACATCCATGGTATAAATATTCTCTGAACCGTCTTCATTTATACAATACTACTTCACAATAACTCATTTAAACTGATGAATATCTTTCCAACAGTCAACAGCCTGCCCGCTTCAGTAACCGCTGCCTGCAGACTATTGGCAGATGTTGGCCACACCTCCGAGCCCTGGGAGTGGGCGGGGCTGGATGTGGCATTCAAGGACTAGCCTCACTGGGTAAATGTTATAATCTTGTAATGGAGTATAAAATAATGTATGTATTATGACTACATATTTTTATAGGCCTGTTTTTGAGGCTTTGCATTTTCAAGTACAGTGTCTTGTCTGTGTGTCTGTTAACCTTGCTTCTCCCGTCCCACAGCAAGAAACTGCATGCGCCTGCAGGTGCTGGAGCTGGACCATGTGAGTGAAATCAACCAGGAGGTGGCAGCAGAGGTCTGCAGAGAGGGGCTGAAAGGGCTGGAGATGCTGGTGCTGACCTCTACACCAGTGACCCCCAAAGCACTGCTCCACTTCAACAGTGAGTGCCAACTGTACAAACTATCTGTGTACACACCCCTCCTCTCAGTTAACAAATGTCTTCTAATATTAGTGCCCTGGAAGTAAACAGTGGGATAAATCCTGTGCTATGTGGTCAAAACAGATGAAATATGTAGTAATATAAGAGCAATATAAAGTGGATTAGCATTTGGTCAAACCAAAGAACTCTGTCTCCAACCCTACTGCTGCAAATTCATTTACATTTTACATTTACATTTAGTCATTTAGCAGACGCTTTTATCCAAAGCGACTTACAAGTGAGGAAAACAATGGAAGCAATTTTAACAACACAAGGTACAAAAAGCATAAGTGCACCGAAAACTAGTCAGTTAGAACCCAGCACAGTTTACAAAGCTAAGGATAAGAGATTTTTTTTTTTTTTGTAAAGAAAGGAATCAATAGAAAGGAAGTAGAACTCAGTGTTTGTCAGTCAGGTGTTGACGAAAGAGATGTGTTTTCAGGCGTTTTTTAAAGATGGCTACAGAATCTGCTGATCTTGTAGCAGCAGATAGATCATTCCACCAATGTGGAACAGAGCCAGAGAAGGTACGTGAGAGTGATTTTTTTACCTTTTTGGGACGGTACCACCAGACGTTGTTTATTTGCAGAGCGCAGGGATCTGGTAGGAACGTAGGTCTGTATTAGTGAGTGAAGATATGAGGGTGCAGAACCAGAGGTGGTCTTGTAGGCCAAGAGCATAGCTTTGAACCTGATGCGGGCGTCAGCCGGGAGCCAGTGTAACCTAGAGGAGTTACGTGCGCTCTCTTTGGTTCATTAAAGACTACTCTTGCCGCTGCATTCTGGATCAGCTGCAGAGGTTTGGTTGTGCAGGCGGGGAGTCCAGCCAGTAGAGCATTGCAATAATCCAGTTTGGACAAGACAAGAGCCTGGACTATAATTTGCGTAGAGTGCTCTGATAGGAAAGGTCTAATTTTCCTAATGTTGTAGAGGATGAATCTACAGGACCGGGTGGTGCTGGCGACATGACTTGTGAAGTTTAACTGATCATCAATTACCACTCCCAGATTTTTGGCAGTGCTGGACGGTGTAATGGTTGATGGGCCTAGTTGAATGGAGAGGTTATGGCAGGTCCCTGGGTTGGAATCACAAGCAGTTCTGTTTTTGCAAGGTTCAGCTGCAGGTGATGGTTCTTCATCCAAAGTGAGATGTCACTCAGGCATGCCGAGACGCGAGCAGAGACCGTCGGATCGTCAGGTTGAAATGACAGGTTGAGTTGAGTGTCATCTGCATAGCAGTGATAGGAAAAGCCATGCTTCTGAATGACAGAGCCAAGGGATGTCATGTATATGGAAAAGCGTAGTGGTCCAAGCACTGAGTCCTGTGGCACCCCTGTATTGAGATGTTGGGACTCAGAGACCTCGTTTCTCCAGGATACTCTGAATGACCTATCCGAGAGGTAAGACTTGAACCATTGCAACGCCATTCCAGAGACACCCATCGCCCTGAGAGAAGACAGGAGGATGTGATGATTAACAGTGTCAAAAGCAGCAGACAGATCCAGTAAGACGAGTACAGATGACTTGGATGTTGCCTTTGCCAGTCTCAGGGCTTCGATGACTGAGAGCAGGGCAGTTTCGGTGGAATATCCGCTCTAGAACCCAGACTGGTTCTGGTCCAGGAGGTTGTTCCGTGTGAGAAAGGATGGGAGCTGAGTAAACACAACTCGCTCCAGAGCTTTGGGAATGAAGGGAAGGAGGGAAACCGGTCTGTAATTTTCTAGCAGTGTAGGGTTAAGAGTGGGTTTCTTCAATAGTGGTGTGATGCGGGCCTCTTTGAAAGCTGTGGGGAATGACCCAGTGGAGAGAATTGAGTTGATGATGTGGGTGAGAGCAGGCACGACAGATGGAGAGATGGCCTGAAGGAGATGTGTGGGGATGGGATCCAGCGGGCAGGTAGTAGGGTGGTTAGAACTAATGACCTTGGAAACATCTGCTTCAGTCAGAGGGTGCGCGAGTCAGGCGAGTTGATTAACTGGTAGATACAGAGGTTAGTTGGATCTTTTGACTTGCGCCATTTTCTCTCAGCTGACCGGAGGCTGGCGCGGTGCTCGCATAGAACATCGGATAACCAGGGGGCAGACGAGGATGTACAGGCTGGTCTAGATGTAAGAGGGCATAAGTTGTCCAAGCAGGATGAAAGCGTGGAGCACAGAGTGTCGGTGGCGTTGTTTGTGTTTAAAAGAGAGAGCTCCTCAGAAGAGGGGAGTGCAGAAGAGACAGCAGAGGAAAAACGGGAGGGACTGAGTGTACGCAGGTTGCGTCGGAAAGTGACCAGCGGTAAAACAATTGCAGTGTCTGGAGAAGTTAGGTCAAGGTCGAGAGTAATGAAGAAATGATCAGAAGTGTGCAGTGGCGTGACATGAGTGTGCCGAGTGGAGCAGTATCTTATGTAGATAAGATCTAGTTGGTTACCAGACTTGTGGGTTGCCGATGTGGAAACCTGCTTGAGGTCAAATGATGCGGTTAGGTTAATGAAGTTAGCAGCCTGTGGCTCAAGGTGGATGTTGAAGTCTCCTAATACCACCAGAGGAGTACCATCCTCAGGGAAGGATGAAAGAAGCGCATCCAACTCCTCCAAGAAATGTCCAAGCTGACCTGGGGGCCGATAGATAACTACAAAATGACTTTTAACAGGGTGGGTGATGGTAACAGTATGGAACTCGAAGGAGCTGTTGTCACACAAGGGTGATAGCTCAGCTGTTTAAACTTCCAGTCAGTAGGGATAAGTAGTCCGGTCCCTCCGCCCCTTCCATTGAGGCGAGGACTGTGGGAGAAAGTGTGATTATGGGAGAGGGCGGCGGGAGTGGCAGAGTCCTCTGGTTTGATCCATGTTTCTGTAAGTGCTACAACTGAAAGACCAGAATGTTGAACAAAAGCTGTAATGAAATCAGCTTTGTTCACAGCAGACTGGCAGTTCCACAAGCCTATTGGGAAAGTAAAAGGGGCAGTTATTGACAGTGATACAACATGCAGATTATTATGGTTGCGTCACCTTTTGCGTGAAAGAGATGATAATTTCCGTGTTGAAATAACAGTAGTAATTTGAAAACACATTTAAGAGCCGAAGAGGAAAATATGCAAGAAGAAAGTAAAAGTAGTAATAATAAATTATAAGTGCAAACAATTAGTACTAAAAAAAAGTGCAATACTCAGGTGCCCTGTGGGTGTGTTCCTGCACGGTGGAGTCGCCTGCAGGTAGAGTCGATGGTCTTTACTCTCTTCGGTCTTCACGCAATGAGGGCTGCCGCGACCGCTGCCACGGTGGTTACTCCCACTTAAATACCCTTCTATTCAAGTAATTGAATTCAGCAGGACACGCCTCCAGACGGCCACAAACAACTCATACGAAACCAGCCCGCTGCAGGTGAGAGTAGACGCCGGTACACCACGTGACAGGGTCGTAGTAAAACACTGCGCGGTTTCTCAGCAATAACACGGCACTAAGCTCAAAGAGACAAGAATTACATACACTCACACAGTTCTGTAGGCTTCTGCTGCTAAGTTGCTTCTCCTGAAAAGGTTCAGCACTGAAAAGGTTCAGAGTTCATTTCAAGTGTGCTATTTGCATTTGGAAACTGTTGCTGTCAACTCTCAATATGAGATCCAAAGAGCTGTCACTATCAGTGAAGCAAGCCATCATTAGGCTGAAAAAACAAAACGAAAAAACAACACAAACCCATCAGAGAGATAGAAAAAACTTAAAGTGTGGCCAAATCAACTGTTTGGAACATCCTTAAAAAGAAAGAACGCACCGGTGAGCTCAGCAACACCAAAAGACCCAGAAGACCATGAACAACAACTGTGGTGGTGGCTGACCGAAGAATTCTTTCCCTGGTAAAGAAAACACCCTTCACAACAGTTGGCCAGATCAAGAACACTCTCCAGGAGCAAGGTGTGTGTGTGTCAAAGTCAACAATCAAGAGAAGACTTCATTAGAGTGAATACAGAGGGTTCACCACAAGATGTAAACCATTGGTGAGCCTCAAAAACAGGTAGGCCAGATTAGAGTTTGCCAAACAACATCTAAAAAAGCCTTCACAGTTCTGGAACAACATCCTAGATGAACTTGTACCAGAGTGATGTGAAGAGAAGAGTCTGGAGAAGGAAAAGAACTGCTCATGATCCAAAGTAGTGTTGTCACAATACTGGAATTTATAACTTCGATACGATACTTTCAAAAATATCGATATTCGATACCCTTTTCGATACCAAAGGGAAAACATCTGTCACAATATTATTATTTTTTATTTTTTATTTAAAGATAAATAGAACATGACAATGAGGTATATTTTACATTAACAAAAATGTCTTGAGATAGTGCAGGGGTCTTCAATTAAAATCAGCCAAGCTGATCAGACCTTCGTTAACTTTCCTCACCGTGATGGGTCTGGAAATTTTTAATAAAAGGATATGTGTTTGAATATAATTCTTTAAAGTAAAGTCTCATTTATTCCTCATTATGTTGATAATCCACTGTTTTCTGTAGGAGGAGGATGTTTGAGTGTTTAGCTTTCACCAAACACAGCTCACAGACAAAAAGGAAAATACTACAAAATCAAAAGAGGCTAAAGCTAAAGCTCAGGACCTGGTGGTTTATTGACAACAGCCTGGAATCCTGCATATTATGCCTAATACTCCTTTATACATGTGTGAGAACATTTTAAATACAAAATCATCAATTCAAGCCAAAACATATTTCTTAAACAAATATGACAAAGATGCCTGTCATAATTGATCTCTTTCTATTGTCATTCCTCTGAAAACAACAGGAACAAGGAAAAATGCACTGAGCATTTCTTTAGCATTAGCTGTTGCCAATAATTAACTGTTATTGTTTAATTTGCAGGTTCATCTTAAAACATTTAAAAAATTTAGAATATAAATATTTATTTCCTGTATTTTCCCCGTGTGGGGTAACATTTAAATTAAAATGCTTATGATTAGTTCTGTAACAGGATTAAGGACACAACTTAAGGAAGACTTAACATGTGTCACTCATCTCCAAACCATCCTTTCACACCTTTTCTGTTTTTAATCACCCAAATGAACATATGTTGGGTTCAAATGAACGCAAATTACGTGAGCTAATTACTCACGTTGTTTGTAAATGCGGTCAAATATGCGACAAATGAGTCAATACTTAACCTACGACAGAATAAAGAATTTAACAGACAAATGTACAACTCACCACATTAGACGTCCTCACTTCCCTCCGAGCTAGAGTCTTTTTAATCCATGAAAACTGACCAGTCCTGGTTCAGTTCTGAATTCATTCTCTGATTATCAAAGCAGCCGTGACTAGAGGATAAAGGGCTGTTGTTCAGCTTTGACACTGACACGGAGCTGAGGAGCTGTATTTTCTGATTAAAATAAACGTTCCCTCTCCGTCCATAACGTCAGTGAATCTTTATTATGTTTTGCCAAGGCTTTTATATTTTAGTTGTTTCTAACTCATTATCAGGCTACGCTAAACATGTTGAAATTTCCTCTGAAATTTGCTCTGTCCGTAACCATAGTAACCTGAGGACCCGCGCGTGTTGACGTAGCCGTCCTAGAAGTGCCGGTTCAAAAATATGTTTTACACAATGCGCTTGTAATTATGAATACTGTCTTGCGGTCCAGATCGCGGTCCGCCTTTTGAAGACCCCTGAGGTAGTACACTTGTATAAAGGCCTCTCAGATTGTCATACATTCAGAAACCAGAAGTAATAAAAAAAACTCAATATTGATACTCGGTATCGAAACTTCGGGAAATGAGTATCGTATCGTTTGAGATATTTCAGTATCGATATTTATCGAAATATCGATATTTTTGACAAAGCATAGCACCTCATCAGTGAAGCATGTGGTGGTAGTGTCATGGCGTGGGCATGTATGGCTGCCAATGGAACTGGTTCTCTTGTATTTATTGATGATGTGACTGCTGACAAAAGCAGCAGGATGAATTCTGAAGTGTTTCGGGCAATATTATCTGCTCATATTCAGCCAAATGCTTCAGAACTCATTGGACGGTGCTTCAAAGTGCAGATGGACAATGCAACCCGAAGCATACTGCGAAAGCAACCAAAGAGTTTTTTAAGGGAAAGAAGTGGAATGTTATGCAATGGCCAAGTCAATCATCTGAATCTGATTGAGCATGGATTTCACTTGATGAAGAAAAGACTGAAGGGAAAATGCCCCAAGAACAAGCAGGAACTGAAGACAGTTGCATTAGAGGCCTGGCAGAGCATCACCAGGGATGAAACCCAGCATCTGGTGATGTCTATGCATTCCAGACTTCAGGCTGTAATTGACTGCAAAGGATTTGAAACCAAGTATTAAAAAGTGAAAGTTTGATTTATGATTGTTAATCTGTCCTATTACTTTTGGTCCCTTAAAAAGTGGGAGGCACATCTACAAACTGTTATAATTCCTACATCGTTCACCTGATTTGGATGTAAATACCCTCAAATTAAAGCTAAAAGTCTGCAGTTAAAGCACATCTTGTTTGTTTCATTTCAAATCCATTGTGGTGGTGTATAGAGCCAAAAAGATTAGAATTGTGTCAATGTCCCAATATTTATGGACCTGATTGTATTTCTCTGTCAATTTCACACAATCATGTTCCTTCCCAGAAGAAGCCTTGGGATAATGTTACTGTTTTTGTTAAGTGTAAGTTCTCAGAAAATACACTAACATGATGCCAGAGAGATGACATGACCAGTAGGACTCATGAAAATGTGTTCTAATTGGCCACCACCACTTAACCTGACCCGTCTCTTCTATGAAAGAAGTATTTCTTTCTTTACTGGGTTAGGGAACTATCAATTGACGTTGAAATTATACATGTCATGATTTTGAAACTATAATATGTCTGATTTTATAAATGACATAGTGTTGCTTTATAAAACTCAACCATGCTGATAAGTCATGTTTTGTTGCTCATTTCTTTCCCAATGTAGGTGTTTGCCGCAGTCTGAAGTCCATTGTAGTTCAGATCGGTATAGAAGACTACTTTGAGGACCCTAACAGCCCTGAAGCAAGGAAATTATTCGATGAGATGGTCAATAAGCTGCAGGTAAAAAAAATAAAGCAAACAAGGCTAGTACTTTTATAGTATCTCTTGATTTAGAGATACAAATGTGCTTTCATTTTCCAGTTCTGTGGGCCTGTTAATTATGTAATAAAAGTGTAATATTTGCAGAAACAATTGGCATCCATTCCTCAGTTACTGTATATCCACTGTTTTCAACAAAACAAGCCAGGAAGGCCTACATCTGAACCCACACAATGTTGCCTTATTTAGTCGATGTGTCCCTGGTGTTTTGCATAACTGCCTTCACATGTCTACACTTGAACCAGTATTGCAGTGCATACAGTAAACGCATCTATTTTTATGGCAGCCTCACACCGTTTAGAGCATGACTCAATCTGCATACATGCTCGTTGTTGTAGATGACTCGCTGCTAACTCACTCAGGCAGGGGCTCATCGTGAGAGGCTCGGGTCATTTGTAGCTGACCGCGCTCAAACCGAGGTATAAAAAGCTGCGAAATCCCAGGTTTTATTTATGTTTTGTTTTTATGAGTCAGTTCGCAGCGTGTTTGATGTTACATTCAGAGCGATGCTTGCTCACAGCAGTTAGGTAACCTCTCCAAATGCTCCCGAACAGCTTGGATTTATTTCTATTTGCTTTAAAAAGGAAGCGAGTTATGTTCGCATGTTTAATCATCCTATTTAGAAGCAGTTATCCTTAACCTTTCTAACCCTCACTGCTTTACACTTCTGCTATATTTCATAAAAGCTGTAAAGCAGCATAGAATTTATGAAAAGCCCACAGACAGGATGCTTTTATTTCTCACTTTTCTTTCCTTTAGGCTCTGAAGAAGAGACCTGGCTTCTCCAAAATCCTCCACGTGAAAGCAGACAGTCTCTGCTAACACTTTCAGTTCACATCTTGGAGAGGCGCCATCTTGGCTCCCATCAATCATAATGTGACCCAGCTGTTTGGAGCCCCACTGCATGGAGTTAAAAGTGACGCACAGCGGCGACAGTGGCGAAAGAAGATCCGAACGAAGAATAAGGACTTAAGGTTTAACGTGCATACTCCACAAAAAAACTGTCCTTCAAAATTAGACAGACATTGAGTAAGGAGGAGTGGGATGGCCCTATATCGGACAAAGCTCAAAAAACACACCAAACTGTCATCACAGATGTATTAAGCTTGTATAAACCAGAGCCAGACTGGGTGACAGCGCTCTATGTAAGTGTCAGCATCTCCAGTGCATATGCTTACTGGTACCTTCCATACAAACAGCTCACTGACAGGAGCTCATCACACTGCATACAAATCAAATAAAAAGGTGGTACAACCATGAACCTGATGAGAACTCAATTTTTCTCAAGGGTTCTCAGGTTCTTTCACCCAAGACAACATTGCTCAATAGACAAGCGGACGATTGAAATGATTTTTATCCGCCTGGCCCTGCTTTGTTTTCTTTATAATTGGACAACGGACACCTTACAGCTCTCTGAAGACCTGCATACACAAAACAAACATGATCCAGGTTAGGCAAAGACAGCCTCTGTACTTTATTTTCAGTGAGAATCATGTAAACTATCTGCCACGAGAAGACTGGGAAATCATTCATAATGGTGTCATCTCTAACCATGCCTGTCTTCATTCATTCCACACAGTGTTTTCTCCAATGTGCCATCAGTGGGAGAGGAGGAGCATGTAAAAGGCAGATTTAAACATAGGTCATACCGCAGGGCTTGACAAGACAGAGCCTTTGCGTAGTTCTTTTCCTCCATCCTTTGGCTCCCTCTGGTGGTGTTCTCAGACAACTACACAGAACCAGAAGCTACAACAAGGCACTATAAAAGCATCATGATCACTATATTTATATTACGGTGGTTTCATTTAATACTGCAAAGTTGGACCATGTATATGTAGCAATACTAACAAAATGTGGTTTACGCTCCACAGTGCTGCATTTAATTCAAGGGGAGCTTCACAAGATTTTTACAACCAGACGTTGACGAGTTGTCAAGGACTCCACTTGTCAAATAGTTTTTAAATACGGTGAAGCTTTTGAACATCACAAGAACATTTTTAATGCAGTAAACTTGCTCAACAAGTGATGGAGTTTCTAATGTGCAATTTAGGTTATGGTTGGCCTTTTTTGAAGAATGTAGCTGATGGTCACTCTGCTTTCCCATTTTAGGCTGGTACCTTTGCACAAAAAAAGTAGATTGCCGGACTTTGTTTTGAGGCAGCGTTTGTGATTTTCATTCTGGGCTGTAGAAACATGGTTAACTTAAAGCAACAAAACGTAACTGTTGAGGGTTTGCAACTAGTCCACTGTCATGTCTGACTATGTATCTTTAGATATGTTTGGTAAGTAAGTGACAGTTCACTTTGCTCTCTGAACCGAACACACTGCACCTTTAACATTTTATAGGGTAGTTTCATCTCACTTGGAAATTTGGGAATGGTTCAAAACCACTTCAATTTGAAAAAGTGCAATACAAAATGTGCTGAACAATCTCCATGGATCCTTTGTAGTGGCACATGTATCACAGGCTGTTGAAATTATGTCATTGAGCATCTCACTGTCTTTCCCAAAACATTACAGAGCAACAAGAACTTGTGGTCTTTCCGTTCGCTTCATAATCCAAGTGTTAATGCGGACCTGTGTGTCGTGGTGACGTGTGATATACAAGTCCATTCCTTCATGTTCTTCCGCGTAATGTAATCTAACAAATTGTCTTGAAAGCGGTCGGTGTAAAAACGTTATTGACACAAAACACAAAGCACTTGCGGATTTTGTTTTTGACAATCCTGCCTTCGCTATCAGCTACTCTGTACATAGTGTTTGTACAAAAAAAATAAAACACTACTATTTGATGTTATAATATTACCGAGTGGGAAAAGTCGCGGGTTTACATGTGTTACTAAGCATTTGCTCTCCAAAGCTGAATGAAAGCAAACATAGAGACTTATATTATATGTATAACAGTAGTGTTGAAATTGTGTACTAGATACTTTATATTCAATGTGCATCAGAGTCCTATAGAGATGGAAATTATTTAAGAAGAGGAGAATTCCACTATTTATTTCTATAAAAAAAAGAGCGATGTGTATATTGTTGGCATGTTTGTGTTGGAGCATCAATCATTGAGTTGCCTTCTTAACTGTTGCTACTGTAGCGAGAAAACTATTAGATGTTAAAAAGCTTCGATTGCCTGCAGGTTATTTTATTTCCATTTGTTGTTGCACTAGTGAACAAAAAAAATCAGATGTTTATTATAAAAGTGTTGTTTTTATGCTATTTCTAGTATTGGACAAAAATATGATGCACTTTTTCTTTGTGGGACACTTTGAGGTTCTGAGTCTTCTGCTGTCGGGCTGCTGTGAAGGTTGAGAAGATGTTACAGTTTTTTCTCTTAACATCTGTCATGTTTTTATTTCTTTTAAAGTGCATTTTAAGTTGTTGCCAAATGACCTTATGAGTTCTGTGTTATGCTCATATTAACAAGACATTGCTTTATAGTGAAAATGGACCTGCTGACATATGATTAGAGGTGCCAATTTTGGGATGTTCACAATCCACTTCAAGTTTTGTTCCTTCATTTCTGTACAATCCAAAATAAATATGTCAGAGTGTAGACGTACTGTACCGCTGTATGAATGATTGTATACTCTGCCCATGCATTTGAATAGTATTTGAAACATTACCTCAACACTTATCTGGGCAATTAAGTGTGTCCTTTGTACATTTTCATTATGTCTGACTGCCGTTGACAGGTACGCCTATTACCTTCATCCGTAAATGGATTTTGTCGATGAGAAAATGTTCCCTTTCTCTGATGACCGCAATAGATGGAAATGTTTTGCTACTCATTTTCACACATTGGTTGTCATCAATAAAACTGCTTTAAATTGTATATTCTCTTGCCTTTATGTGCTAAAAGGTTACGTCACTGCACTGCTTTGTACCTGCCCTCTGTCATGTAATGGCAAGTAAGTGTATCCTCATATAATCCCTCTCTCCTGCTGCACTGGGATACATTGTTCCCCACATCTGAATGAGAGGAAGCTTTTCAAACTAAAGTGAAGGTGTTCAAACATGAGACCAAAGAAAAAATACCTAAAAACAGCACATCCATAATTTTATTTATTGAGTGCTTGAAGCCTAAAACAGTGTCAATAGGTGTGTAATTTTTCTTAATGCAAATCCTCTGTCCTACCTATCTGGCAGCCTTTTTACATTAAGCTTATGTTCCTGAACGTCACAGCCTCATTAAACATGTTGGAACTGCACCTCTTTTCAAGGAAACCTTTTGAGAAATTCAAGGTAATCTTTGTCATCCCCGAGGGTCATCAGTGAAGAGTGGCACATAGCAACAAACACAATCATAAAAACAAAGCCAACATACTACTTGAGACAGCCGTTGATTCAACAAGTTGATTTATTTCCAATGGGCTTTTTGAGAGGTGTTTGTTCTGTGACTGTGTGCGGTCTCATATAAAACACTATACAAAAATTTGATTGAAATTCCTCATAATGGTTAATGTACAGAAGCGTGTAATCATCATTTTGAAATAATCTTATCTGAGCTGTAAAATGCTGGACTAATTTCTAAAAAGCTTACCATGCTGACTGATAATGCAACCAAATCAGATTAAATGTAACTGATTAAATGTGCTTTAACCAAATTAAACAATGAGCACTCTTAATTGAGGATGGACCATTCTGTTAAAATTAATTACTCTTAAATTAGCTTTTCAGATTTAAGAGTACTTGAGCAGTGCTTTAATAGTTTGACAAATAGATGTGGAGTTAACAATGCATTAAAGATTTCCTGTTGCGTCTGGTGCTAATTAAAACTTTCCTGTTTCTTTGGAGCCCAGGGAAGAAAGGGATTAGCGCTGTTGTCCGACTGCAGAGAGAAGCCAGCCGCTTGAGGTCTGCTCAACACCATCTGTCACGTTGGCGCACCATTTTGAAGCCTTTCTATTCTCCCCACTGTCTGGTTACGCTCACAGATTAACAAATTCTGGGGAAGACTGAACTGATGTGTGTTAGATCATGATATAACTTTATTTTTTTTGTTAAAAGTTTGACGCATTTTGTTTTACATTAAAAATAACATCAAATAAGGAAAGAAGGCACTTACAAAACAAATTAAATTATTACAGATGCTGTTATTAGAACATAAAAACAACAGAATGATAAAGACATGAAATGGCAGCACCGTTGGCAACATTTGAACAGTACATCTCAAAATGAAGTTTTTAACATTTAGCATGATTTAAATCTACAGTACATTAGCAACTTATTGTTATGAATGTAATGCCCAAGCTATAACTTAATCATTGTTTAAAAGTTAAAACATGTACATATTCACTAGTCTGAGGTTCTTTTTTTATTTTACAGTTTAGGCTTCGTGGTTTCAGCTTTGTGCAAGTCCTGGTACATGTCTATCAGGCGATTGGCCTCTCTCTGGCCTGACAGCAAAGCACCATGGGTAGTGGAATAGTATTTTCGGTGAGTGGCCTCTCCAGCAAAAAGGACCTGTAATGACTGAGGTAAAAAAATTTTAATAAATAAACGGAAATGACAATGAAAAGAATGAAAAGATGTCAATGTCACAGTGACATCTTCTGGGGCTGTGTTTATTTTGGGTTTGTTTCCCATGTTATCCCGAGACACACACATTGGACAGGGCTGAAGGATGTCTGCCGAGGGGCCACGCTGTTCCCTCTGCAGGGTCAAGTGAGCACATAGAAAACCCATCCCACAATGCATCAGGTTTCAGGGTCTTGACTTGTGGTCAGCGTTTCTAATCTCCTGAGACCAGCTGTGTTTGCTCTACAAACTTATTACAGTCGAGCCATGACACCACTGCATTGGCCACATGCTCAGAGCACAAGCACCGGTTGTAAACAAGCACTGAGCGCCACACAGTACTGCTGGAGATCAAAAACTAAAATGCCACTGTATTTTGCTTATTATTCAAAATCCACTTTTTTCCCAGTGACACATTGTACCTTTCTATCTCTATAGCAAAAATAATTAACCTTGTGATTTTGAAATAGAAGTTGTCATTATGTTGACATTTGCATTTCCAGTAAGCACTATGCTGTGACTGACAGTTAATTATATTTCTACATAAGAGGAAGTGGTATTAAAGTGTAACCAGAAATGTGGGTTTGGTTGCTCTTACTAAATATGTAATGTGTCTTATCAATGACTTTCTCTTTCCAGTTCACTATTTAACATGATGCACTTGTTCTTTCATTGTTGTAAATGTAATGTGCGTTATGTCTGGCTTACCGGGGCCTTGGTGCTGTTGGCGTAAGGCAGTGGCATGGCCAGCCTCTCAAAGTCTCCACCACTGGATCCCACCCTGGTGAAGGAGTACGAGCCCCTGATGTACGGGTTACTGCCCCACGACGAGCGCAGGATGCGTAGAGGCTTCGGAATGTTGGGATTCCCTGTGGAAGAGAAAGAGTTGATATTTAAATACATTTCAAGCCATATCCATATTGCCGCCGCTACCACTTGTAAGACACTTTTAATTACACCCTCGTCTCTTTAATCCACTACATTATCACCAGTTCAAAGTAGCATCTGTGCACTGGTTTTACTGGAAATCTCTGTCTGCCAACACATAATGACAAGGTGACGCACTATAAGCTGAGAGACACCAGCAAGTCTATTGTATATGTAATTAAGCAACAGCTGAGGGGATTAAACCACGCTGACCTAGATGGAACTGTATTGTGTAGAACTGTGTGTGTAGAAAAACAGTAACAGTGTGTAATCTATAGGACGTTCACTGACCTCATCAGGAAGTGACAGTGACAGGGTTTTGTGCTTGCATTGTGACCTATTCATGAGGAAAGCACAAAGAAAGCTGTGAGTCAATCTATAGGGAAAACATGAGCCCTATTCCTGGAATCACTGAAAGAGAGTTGCTTATCGTTGCCTTATCCAACGCGTCTGTGTGTGTGTGTGTGTTGTGTGTGTGCAATGACGACACATGGCTCCCCGGACACAAAGAGCACAAACTCCACCTGAGTAACCCAACTGTATTAGATCTCAACCAGTTGAGTTGAATGAGGTAAAGCAGCTCACGTCACCGCTTCCATCAAGAAACATAATGTCCTGATCTGAGCCACAGTTTGTTATGAGTCACAGTGCTGACAGACCAACAAAGCTAGTGTGTTGACTTGTTTCAAATGTTTAACCAGCTACAAACATACATCATATTTATAAGTTTTATGTGATGTAAAACTAGGAACGTTGCCACAGCAATTAACAATTCAAAACATTGCTGTTGTACATTTTGAATAGTCAAAAGTCCTCAAAATGGCATCCATACCAGGAAAAAGTCATGTGACTGAAACCCATGAATTTTCTCCCTTTATTTACAGGAAGAAGATAATTATTAATGAGTACATATACTAGAAACTAATTTTGAGTAACTTTCTTTTCTTCTCGGCTGTGCGCTCATGTCCTAACCTGTAAAACGCCTGAGCAGCTCTATGCACGTTTCGGCCACTGTTTCGTCATCAAAGCGCTCCATGCAGAGTGCTTCCTGCCCGCAGATCCAGCCGCTCAGCATGTAGCCGTAGCGCTCGGGCGGGTAGAGCACGTCAAAGCTGCAGATCTTCTTGTACCACATCTCCTCCGGGTAGACCAGCTGCTCCAGCTGAGCCTCGTCCTCCCACACAAACTGGATGCTGTTGCACTCGGGACTCCAGAAGGGCTCAGCGAACTCTAAGAAGATCTTATTGGTCGTGCTAATGCCCAGCTTCTCAATGGCCAAGACTTTCTCCTCAGGTAGAGATGGGGAGAACATGGCCTCGTGGTTCTTCTTTAGTACCCCCAACGAAGACGTCACAATCACGTGATCAGCCGGGATCCACTCCTCATCCTCACACTCCACAGATATGGGGGGTCCCAGGCTGAGAGGGTCCTGAGTTTGGCGGCTGTTGTTTTCATTGTGGTTGTTGTTCTGGTGGGCAATGAGCTCCTGTCGCTGGGCCGAGTAGTTCCAGTGGATGCAGCGCACGGCTTTGTTTAGGTTAATGGTGTTGGACGGGATCGCCTGAGCCAGGAGTTCCACAATCTTCATGAAACCTTCAGGAATGACGTAATGTGCTCCGGGGATCTCTGTCCACTCCCCGAACTCACTGAGAGACACTTCATCCATACTGGGAGAGCTGCTCTCACAACTCTCCACCTGCAACAGGTGACAACAGAGAGAAATGACTCTCACCGTAAAGCACTGCCTTCACTATGATGAGATTACATGACAATAAAAGGCCTGCCAGTTTGGTCCTAGCAACTCGATTGTCACTGTCTTCTGTGTTAGTTTTAAACACATTGAGCATAATCAAACAAAGCAGCAAACAAAGCACAAATAGCAATTAACTCTGGACTGACAAGAGTAATGGAAAGAAAATTTAGATCATTACTACAGTTTAATTAGTAAATCTACTTTCTCTTTGACGTTTGTTTGTAACATGTAATTAAAACTGCAGTTACAGTATGTGTAAAATACCAATATTGTGTACATGTTTAAGATTTTCTGGCATATGCTTATTTACAATGTCAATGTAATGAAGAAAATGAAAAGAAGAAGCCAAGTTGATGCAAGAGCACAGACAAGAAGTTGAAAACACACCTTGAGGTACTGCTGGAGCATGGAGAGCTTGAGCTTCTTGGTGCTCTCCGAATCATCCGGGTCCAGCATGATCTTTTTGCGCACCACATCCCGTGTAAAGATGCCCACACTGTTCTGACTCTCAGCGCACACGGGTTTCCCGCTCTGGAAGAACTCCTGAGTCAGATCGTACACCTGCAGGATGTGGTTGGGAGAAGTAGAGGGCGACAGGTTAGGCCACATCACACATTTGGATGTCACAGTAACAGTGCCAACAGCAATTATCCAGTGCTGGTGTAACGGGAGCGCCAGGGAGAAAGACATTGCACTAAAACTAGACTGTGCTGTAAACCTCTGAATGAATAAGCCAGCATTTCCTAGAAAATAGTTTCACAATAGTGTATAGTATATAGACTGAAGGATTGTTTCTACAAAACCTCTTTGAAAATATAAATATAAAACAGTGCTTTGGTTTTGAATAATAACAGCTGGTATCTCTAAAGTGTATCTCAATGACTTTCTAAAAAATTTGAAAAATTTTAAAACATTATGTACCCATTATCACTTAAGTCTGTGAAGATTGAATTAACAAAGTGGCTATTATATACGTAACTGTAGACGAGGATAAAAGAATTGTACAGCTTCTTGTGGAAGCAGAAAACAAAATAGTAGCATGTTTGTATGTATATTCAATATCTTGTCTCCATAACCACTTTTCCAGACATGACCCAGTTAACAGCACTAATCCTTACAGGGGCTTCACATTGGACACACAACTGACCGCAAAGGCGAGCCACCCCACAGTGATCTCCCTGGATCACAAAAGATAATGTTAGGAGCAAACTGACTGAATCAAAACCATTCATTGAAACAAACTTATAATGTCAAATCAAATCAAGTGAAAATATTTCTCAATAGTTTGTCTTTTTAATCACATAATTAAACAGCTGCCTGAACACCAAGTGTCCTTGTCCTTGAGACAGTGAAAGTTCTCTGACCTCGTTGTACAGATCACTGAACTCCTCCACCAAGTCCTTGGGGATTCTCTTGCCATCGTTGGTCTGATAATGGGCCACGCCGTTCTTGGTGTACAGGCTGATGCGTCCCACACTCCTCTCTCCATCAGTGGAGTGCTCCAGCAGCCTGTTGTCCTCCGCCAGGTGGTACACTGGGTTCCCATTTGCCCCATGAATCCAGGTGGCTCCGAGTTCCAAAGTTGCTTTTCCTGCACGCCAGGTGAGGGTTAGATAACTTCAAGTTCAGGGTCAGTTAAATTATTAATGTGCAGCCACCATATCCCATTGAAATACTATTCATTTAATGCATTTCCTAAGGGTAACTGAGTAATGCTCATGTTTGAGAATTTCTTTTTTCCTGAAGTAAAGATTGAAAGCTTTACACAATGACTCGTTTAAACAGCTGTTTATAAAACACACAATTATGAGCTTGTGCCTTGTATAGGTTTGAAAGTACTGGACAGTAAGTTGATCATAATAAGAGTAATAGGAACCTAAGACACAACATGAAAAATATGTATTAACTGTGATCGTGCAAAAATATTATGGAAAGAGAGGCCACAAAAAGTAAGTTTTGCCTTCCCCTAAAAAGTACATGCGCTCACCGTGCTGCACACTCTGAACTCGGCCCCCGACGTGGTCTGCCGCCTCTAGGACTGTGACATCCGTGAAGCCGTGTTCCAGAAGGACTTTAGTTGCAGAAAGGCCGGCCAAGCCAGCGCCAATGACTACTATTCGAGGCTGCCGATGAGTGCGTAGCCCGCTACTAAGAGGATCATCAGTGCTGTCCGAGGAAATTTCACAACTTTGCATGCCGTCCGAGCTCTTCTTTGATGGAGTCTGGGGACACATGGGAGAAACCAGCATGAATGGCACCATGAAGTCAGAAGGAAACATCAAGTTCAGCGGGAGAATAAAACTTAATTTGGCTCAATTAAAAAGGACATAAAAATACCCAATAGCACAATGGAAACATTAAATGGTACTTAGTCTCACTCACACAGTCCGCCTGGAGATACAATTATGCTAATCATGTCTCTCTTGGAATTTTTATTTTTAGCCAGTGACACTGTATGTGGCAAAAGGTGTTTGTATATTAACCTTATGTAATACGACAAGCATTGATTAAGTCCTTGAGCCTGCAGATTATGCGTAGAACACGCTGTACAGCTTCTATGAAAGAAAACTGTTCCTTTATTAACTGATTTGAGGAGACTAGTATGGAAACAAGGACACCTTTCCTGTTGAGTGTTTAATGATTTTCCTCTGTGTGCTCTTCGTTAAACTTAGATTTCACATGAAATTTCTTCATAAAAAGTGAGCCTCTGTAATGCAGGTTCTTTCTGTGACTCATTTACACTGTGGATGCTTTCCGGTTGTATGACACATCACAGGGTCAAAGGAAAAAATGAGGACAGGGCTGTATTTTTTTTCCAGTCTAACATTTGATAAAGGTAAATGTTTTCTATTATCTTTTCCATGGGCTCAGGGACACAGTGTTTAAGAGTGCACGGCACAGCGCACTCGGCATGTATGGACAGCTGTCTGCGAGAATAACACGGCAGGGGGTTATTCAGAGGAATTCAACTTCAAGTGCTGTTTCTGTGGCGCATTGTGTACAAATAAACTGTTGCTGTAAGAGTAATTTGAGTGAGAGTGGTCATTTTGGGGCATAATGTTCCACCTCTCAGAGCGTCACGCTCAACATACGCACTATGTTACTACAGCAACTCTGGTCTTGAAGAAGCAGACTGATTGGATTGTTGCCAGCAAGACGCCACCATGACATAATCAAACATCATGTAAGCCAGACAGATGCGCATCGCTCCGTTTCTGTAGCTGTGTTAGCTGGATTTAGAGTGCTGATGAGAAAAGGTCACTAAGCACTTACAACTTACACTTTTCTATTGATGAAGTACTTAAAACAAGATTGTGCTGAGTAATACTTTGTAAGCCGGGTAAAGCCAGGTTTCAGTTCTGTATTTTTTCAAGGGAAAGTTCTCTCTGTTGTGGGTAAATCTTGATTTAAAAAAATAGCTGGGTGTTTGTGATGTGACACTAAAAAAGGTGATGGGGTCTTTTTTAAGTGTGTGTTGGTGGGGCTTATCTACTGAATATGCAGTGATCAGAAAAAATACTTCTTGCTTTGCCATTTTTAGTAGAAAATGCAGTTTTGCTGTTTAAATGGTGTGCCATACAGTGGATACAGAAAAAGATGACAAGATACAATTTCTGCTTTCTGCACATTGCCTATTGCCTTCTGCACTTGTTCTTTACATGATTATATAACTGTTGTGTGTTTCGGGAAGCCCTTCATATAAATACCCCTTCCAAATAAATAGCCAGATAAAATGCAAATACATTAAGCAATGCCAATGTGCCTTACAAAAAAACATATCGCTTTACATAGATGTTACATCTTTCTAAAAAAATATTTGCCCGGCCAGTCCTGCACTAGCCCCAAGTGTAAATTTACTGTATATCATATTATTGGTATCTGATCTGTCTATTGTAAACTGTAGATGTGTATCTCACATTCTCACAGGCCACATGACTCTTTTCATACACTGAAAACAAGTCCCATCTCTGTTATGCTGCCCTCGTCGGATAAATGGACCAGCCTGTTCTGGTTGGAGCAAATTAAACAAAAAAAGGTTAAGTGGAGAATATAATTCATATTAGTACTTGTGTT
Source organism: Perccottus glenii (assembly GCA_024416835.2). Classification (NCBI taxonomy): domain Eukaryota; kingdom Metazoa; phylum Chordata; class Actinopteri; order Gobiiformes; family Odontobutidae; genus Perccottus; species Perccottus glenii. The sequence goes on from CM044549.2 coordinate 14,629,910, forward strand.
GTTTATGAGAAAACTTTCTTTTTGTATTTATTTCTGATATACATGTAAAGTAGTAGTTTTATAAAGCAGTTTACCTTCTTCTCCAAAACAGTGCAGTGTTAGTGACAGGCCTCAGTCACTGACCCAGTGGCCATTCTGGCATCTCTGACAGATTGTACATCCCATGTTTGCTAGTAATTCTACGTCTGGTAACACACCGCGTTTGCAGCACCACACTTTACACACTGCAGATTAATGTGAGGGCTGGCGGATCAGGGTGGGGTAAACCGAGGGAGGGGGGAACACTGACCTAGAAATGACAAACTATAGCCTGTATATCTTAAAATGCCTTTTTTCAGCACACAACTGCATTCCTGAGCTCTGTCCAGCCATGACCAGTCACATCCACACTGGTGTGATTTCCCATCACTCCCCAACATCTCTGCAAACATCAAACACTACAGTGTCGTGTGAGGCTGTAAGCCAATGGCCAGACATTCCACACTTCGCTCCCAGCTGGGATGGACAAAGAGGAAAAGGTTGGGGGAGTATGGGGTCTTGTAATGCCCAAAATAAAGACCAGGTAGGAATTGTGGGCTCACAGAGCTTGGCAGTTACTCCCTACACAAAGGGTTGGGTAAATTTTCATCATAAACACAAACTGTTACTGTTATCCTTGATGGTGTCCCACCTCCTTATCCACCACTGGAGCTGTTGCAAAAACGGTGTGATTTGTGATTCATTCCTTAAAATTTCCAATTGTAACCATGCAATTTTAAACTACATGCTTTGTAACAGATCATAAGATAAATCAATAGACTGTTACCAATAATTTATCTAGACACAGACAGGTTTCATTGATTCAATTATCTATTACAACATTGTTATCATTAATCATCAAGTGTCTTGCCTGAACAGAAAGCAAGAAGCCAGTCGAACAAACACACTAACCTCATCTGTGTTTGTCTGAGCTAATGTGTTAAGCGAAACTATTAATTATTTAAACTATGAAACAATGGCTCATTAGAGAACTAGGCCAGAGGTTAGAATAAAAACTACAGTCTAATCGGTTTACAGAGATATGACTAAGACCAGAACAGATCAAAGTGTTGACGTGAGCTGGCTGGGAAACTCATCAGAAGCTTTTGTGGTCATCCTCCTCACTGCCACGTAGCGTTATATGCTTTGAAACAAGGAGACAAGTTCACTGAGGGGCTTGGGTTCATTTCGTTTCAAAGACAATAAGCGCAGAATCAAAACTACTCAACAATATTTGAGTCCGGGGAAATGAACTCAGTGTTAGCGACAGAGCCGAGTCGCCTTCCCGTTAAGACTATCTATAAGCGGCGAGATACAACATCACTGAAGTAGCGTCTTTAGCCATACAGGTTGTTTATGTGTCTCGTACGCAGCTTTTTATCCCATTCCCAGAGCTACTGACATTTTAAAATGGTCTTGGAGATAATGTTTTGTAAATAAGTTACCTACTTACAGTGTTAATCCATATTTCCATCTATCTAAGTTAACACTGTTTTCTGTTTTGTTGACGTTTAAATCAGCGCACTTCGCGTCAGCTTACAGCTAACTACACAGGCTAGAGAAAACAGTGCTGTTTCTCAACGTGTTTTAGTCAGTTGATGTGGTTACCTGACTCTCTTGGTCTTCAGTCTTTAAACGTCTGTTCCGCTGTTCTTTGTGCCGTTTTACCTCTACACCGGCTCCGCTTTGTATTTATGCTTGGAAACCAGAAGCAGCCAGTTTTCCCGTGGCCGCTGCCTCCTCATTAATAATTATCGCGTTAGAGGCGGACGTAAACCGACAAGACCCCGCCCCTGTACGTAAGCCCCGCCCGCGTCGGAGCCTCCAGTCAGTTTGATTTCAGAGAAAGGACTGAGTAACACTAGTGCCCGTACATCCTCACACGCAACCCGAGCCAAACAGAGTGACTAAGGAGAAGTTCTTCATCTGGTTGATTTAACAGTAGTTAAAAGTTATATGCGATATCTCTCTTGTCTGTATTTTTTATCTTGAGCCTATTTGTGAGATCTTCCACTATATGAAAAACAAACATCTTCCCTTGCCTTAATATTTGAATAATTATTTAATTTACAAATCTTTTCTTTACCATTGTATGAGACTCAACCCTCTCTATGCACACAGAGCCCAGAGCACGCAAGGTACAAGGAAAGAGGAAGAACATGTTCTGCAAAGGACTGAGAGCTTGTGGATGTTTATTTACACTCTGAACAATGGCCAGTTAATGGCTAACACTTACGCAGGCATACACTAGACCCTGCTAGACCCACTATTCAATCTCACGTTCATTTACTTGGGGTAATTTAGATTCACCTATACATGCATGTCTTTGGATAGTGAGTACCCGGAGAGAACCCACAGGAACACAAGGAGAACAAGCAGAGAGTACAAGGCTGTGTGTTGGTTGGCCCTGGGATGGGACTCTTGACCTCAGGTTAAACCACTTAGCTTATTTTACTTCAGAATTTAAAAAGTCCCTTGGATGAGGGACAAAATGTCTTCTACTTTTAAAACTATGTCAAGATGTTTCTTACTTTTGGCTCTTTTTATGTGTTCGATGTGTTTATGGACAATGACCTAAATAACAAATCAGCAAAGCCTTACAAAGAGCGATGGGGATTAAATCAAGGGAAAAGGCACAGCCCCCGCAGCTTAACCATAAGACAATTCTGTTATGTCTGTCTAAGAATCTAAACCATTTTACATCTTTGGATAATTTGTCTTATTATCCTGATAAGACAGGATAAGATAAGACAAATTTGCTACGTGTCTTATCAGTAAAATACATTTATAATCTTGAACCGCTGATTGTGTCCATAGTCTTATTGTATAGGCAGGAAATCCTGCGGGAAGAAGATTGTGTTTGTTTTGTGATTTGACCCTCTAACTTCTTAGAAGGCCATCCTTCCCTGCTGTTTTGCCAACAAATCCAAACCCATACATAAATCAACAGGAAGTCATGTGGATGATTCATTGCTGGGGTGCAACTCTCTGTCATGTGTGCAAGTGTGTACGGGCCAATAATCACTCAAGTACACATTGCAGATTGCCTCCTTTCCTGCCCTGTTCTTTGTCAATGCTTTGTTAAAGGAGGAAGATTGTCATTTGAATATTCAACAAAACTTACTCAAATACACAAACTTTAAACTGACAAAGACAAGTTGTCATACATATTACATATTACATAGAGAGTGCTTAATTTCCTATTCTAATTTTTCAGCAAGAAGGTTGTGAGTTCAAACCCCAGCCGGCTCAAACAGCCTCAACCCAGTCCGGTGTTATCTTTCTGTCAGTAGTCTGCATGTTCTCCCTGTGTTACCGTTTGTTCTCTCCGGGTACTCTGGTTTCCACCCAAACACATGCATGTATAGGTCAACTGGTAAATCTAAAGTGTCCCTAGTGAATGAATGTGAGAGTGAGGGCGGCAGTAGCTCAGTGGGTAGAGCGGTCGTCTGTCAACCGGAAGGTAGGCGGTTCGATTCCCGCTCTCCCCACAGTTCATTGGGCAAGACACTTAACCCACCTTGCCTCCAGTGGCTGTAACACTGGTAATTACATTAGAACGATGTAAGTCGCTTTGGATAAAAGCGTCAGCTAAAGTTGTTGGGATAGGCTCCAGTCACCCCCTGATGGGACCATACAGATGAAAATGAGATGAGAATTTTTCTTTTGCCTTTTTGGAATAAGTTCAGCATTTAACAGCTGTTTTTCAGAAAAGATCTCTAACTATTTCCTTCCAGGGAAGCTTACCGAATGAGGTTTATCAATTGCGCCTCAACAGTAAGAAGAAAACAAGACAATCAGATATGAATTTTTCATTTGAAACAAATCATGTAATCATTCTCCTTCAAATACAAGCTGAGACTGGATTTGATGTTTCAGTGCAAGAGGAGAATTCAGGTCACTGAGACCTTTCAGCTAATTTATTGATGAACAGAGCTGTTATAATACAGCTATTTTAAACAGACATTATGCTTAAGAGATGTTATAGACAGAGCAACAGGGGATGTGTCTGGATAAATTACTTATATTTGATGGAGAAAATGTAGAGCCGATGGTTACTATTAGAACATTGTCTTAAACATCAGCTTTTATTGTAGACAACGACTGCAGCAGTTTTAAATGTATCATGAAGTATATTTGTATTAATAGCAGAGATGTTTCGGCATGTGATGGAACAATACTGTGTTTACTGAGGGAAAGCTAAAATTGTAAAGGCACAGCATGAAGCGCAGCAGGGGCCCTGCAAGACACATCAACACAGATTAAACAATCAGCCAGTCTTTTGTTGACACTGTTAACTACATGGCAGTTGTGTCCTTTCATTGTATTGGTCCATGTTGTTGATGACATGTTCTTTTGCAGTCCTAATTACATTCCCAAGTGTAGGTGATTAGCACGTGAATATGCATGTGTTTGCTACATAATTAAGTGCAGAGTAATGCCAGTGTGGGATTGGTCGAGCAGTTGGCTCATGAAAAAGGCCTCTCTGTTTGTTGGCCAAGCAGGACACAGAGACCTCACATTGTGAGTCTGTCCAGCATTGGGTTACTGTATTGTTAATACTTTTACCACCTCCCTTTCGCTCGCTTGCACAGCCACTCACCAGAGCAGAGGAAGAAAGTGCCTTTTCACTGAATCATACAGAGGAACTTGAAGCGAGGAGTCAGTGAGCCGGGCCTCTGCAGCCTTTCATGAACGTTAACCATTCCCCAGCAACAATCAATGCTATAGAGTGACTCATTACTTCCACATACACCCTCTCGCACTGAGCATTGTGCAAATGAGCAATCAAGGTGCATTCCTGAACATTTTTATTGTAGTGTAACTGCCGTTGGTCAGACTTAAAAGTCTTCTGGAAACACAAGAACAGCAAAGCATACAGTAGCGGCATAGTTCAGCACCCCACAATTTAGATAGCAATCTCCTGACTTTTCTTTATTAGGCCCGAGGGAGGGCCTATTATTTTTGCTCGGATTATTATTATTTTTTTAGTCATTTTTATTGGTCCCAGACTTCAAGCTCGGCGAAAAATTTATGTATTTGAAGTCCCCGAAAAAAAATACAAAAAATGACTCAGTGGCGGCCCCTAGAAAAGTCAAAATACATTGGGCCTATGGAAAGTGAAAGTAACTTTTTTCCATTGTAGAAAAATGAAACTTGGTACATCCATAGTACACCTCAAGGCAAATATAAAAGTCTATAACAGCCACACTCTAAACTCAACAGGAAGTCCGCCATGTGGGGTGAAATTCGCGGCCACTAAAATCGCGCAAAAGGATGCAAGTCATTGTGTTTTAATCTAAATGGCCCCAAATTTGGTGAGTATCATCTATACATGTGTGCCAACCAAAGTTGTGACTATGTTTTTGATATCTTATCGGGTATGGGTGTGGCAAGCCTGTAACGAGGTGGCCATTTTTGTGAAAATAAAATGTCTCTTAACTCTCAAACGCCTTCTCGGATTGAGTTGGACCCAAAAAGGCGTTTGTGCACATTTATGACCTGAACACAAAGATATGTAAATAAAAGGGTTATCTTTAGAAATGGCTCTCCAGCGCCCCCTACAAACTTATAATGGGACCCAAGAATTTAGTTTGTCATAGAGACATGAAATTTGGTACACACATCTCTTATAAATCTCACATAAAAGCCAATGACAACCACCCCCTATCTATAAATGTGTTGCCATAGCAACGTCCCAAATATGTGGAAAAAGTCAATGGGAAGTGAAAATTTTAGTTTGTCGTAGGCAAATGACACTTGGTACACACATCCAGTATGGTCTTATGAACAAAAAAGCCACACCCTATCACACACGGGAAGGCGGCCATTTTGAATGGAAGATGTGAACCGACTTAAAATACACCTCTCTTTCAAAAAACAACAAAAAATAGCTGCTTCATTCCACAGACACCAAACTTGGGCAAAATGAGCTAAACACATGTGTGTTAAATAGACAGGCGTTTTTCTTGTCGTTTTTGCTCGAGTTATATTTTTTTTAATTATAATTTGGTATATTTTTTTTTTATTATAATTTTTCTGCAAAATGATCCTCAATTTGACCCAGTAAACCAACAACTAAAAATAATTTTTATTGGTCCCAGACTTCAAGCCCGGCGAAAAATTTATGTATTTGTCCCCGAAAAAAAAATATGAAAAATGACTCAGTGGCGACCCCTAGAAAAGTCAAAATACATTGGTTCTATGGAAAATGAAAGTAAATTTTTCAAATGTAGAAATACAAAACTTGGTACATCCATAGGACACCTCAGGGCAAACAGAAAAGTTTATTACAACCAACTCAACAGGAAATCTACTATGTTGGGTGGAATGCGTGACCACCTAAATCGCACGCCTTGTGCTAAAGGCTTTTCATCTAAACAGCTCCAAATTTGGTGAGTATCATCCAGACACATGTGCCAAAAAAGTTATCAATTTGTATTTTGATACATTAGTGGCTGTGGTCGTAATGAGTCTGTGAAGAGGCAGCCATTTCTTTGGGAAATAAATGCCATTTCCCAATTGCCAGGATCCTTCCTTTAGAGGAGGCCTCTCCAGAGCCAAGGCTAGAGTCTTAGAAAACTCCTCAGAATCCTTTGGAACTTGTAAACTTGTACTTTTAGACAAGTAATATTTACATTTTGCCTTTTTAAACAGGGGGGTGCAGCGATTCCTGAGTCATCTCAAATCTCCAGCCAGTACTTTGTTTTTCTCGCCTTAGCCCAAGCATAATCTATTATTTTCAAAGGTTCAGACAGCTCCCAGGAAAACCAGAGATTGTGGAGACCTTTAACTCTAAATTACAAGGTGGTGTAGCAGGCCCCAGCAGTAGCACAGGCCCGGTTATTTGACATTACCGTGAAGTTTACGCTTTAAAGCTCGAAATGCAATCCTCCGAGTTCATGTGTCCCCGCGGTCTCAAGGGAGGCGAGGGCCTTTATCGCCGCTTGCGGCTTTAATTTTCTTTATTTTTTTTACAGCAGATGAATTGTAAAAAACTTAATTCAACAACACAACAGATCCTCGATATTGCTGTGTGTGTACCCCATCTTTCTACAGCCTGTGAGAGCCTACAGTAGCCCTGCATGGACAAGACTGTCTATGAACCAGTGGAAATGCTGAGAGGATGAGTTCACATTCAAAATTAGAAATACATTCCATTTGTTTTAGCACCCAAGCCTTTATGTTACAATGTGTGCTAAAAATAAATATAGATCCCTTTCTAGCAGTGTATAGGAACAGGATGTATTGGCTAAACTATGGCCAATTCAACTCAGTTCTGTGAATGATTGAATATTTCAAAGACAAGTGTTCTCTTGTTATAGTTATTTCTTAGTAGTCTTTTATCCTCTTATCTCCACCTGCCTCTTACTCTTTTTTTCCTTGTTTTTTGTCTACACTATCACACCACTGATTGCGCAACAAGTCTTGGCCGGAGGTCTGAACTTTCTGTTGTTATGTGTAACAGCAAGTCCTGGCAAAGTGTTTTGGCCCCTGCCACCCCCTGCTCTGCTCCTTCTCCTTCCAAGTCTCTCTCTGCCACACATTCTTTTTTTTTAACAGAAAGGCTAAAGCAGCTTATGCCAGTAAGAATATGCTCTGGTAATAATGTGTGAAAATAATAATAGTCACCTATTGCAAATGAAAGTAGACTAAAGAATATTATGATCTGTCTGTTATACCAACTAATTACTGAATAAGTAAACTTTGTCCTCTGATCCATTTTTAAACCTGCTCACATATAGTGCATGTGTTTGTCTGTCTAAATGGATGTTGTATGTTTGTCAGCATATTCAATTCCTCAGTCCATTTCCACTTTCACGGAGAGAGTGAAGTAACAGATGCTTTCCGTGAGAGCTCTTGTCAAACTATTACAAACTAAAGCTCCAGTAGGCAGCTCCTGCTAAATCTCACATTGAATGATGAACTATACTTTCCTTGCCTGTTTACTTTTCTCTGCTTAACCCTGTAACAGACCAAAACAGAAAAAAAATGTTAGCATAAACTTTGTCGGTCGGAAAATGTGGGGATCTCAATAGAGCTCTAGTCAGTGTCTTTTTCATCATTGTGTTTTCGCCTGGCAAGCTCCGCAAGAACTGAGCAGACAACTGTGGAGCAATTAGGCCAAATCGAGTCCAACTGAACCGTACACATGCAGCAGTAGCATGACTTGTACTGTGACGCCAATCTAGGTCTGTTCAGTCGACTACGAAAAATCTGATTTAGTACAATTCAAGTCACTTTCAGTATTTATGTGAAGTCTGTTATAAGTTGTAATGATTCAAAAGTTATATTTTTCTAGTATTGTAATCTATGTGTCTAATTATCACATATATATAATAGTGGTTCTCACATACACTGGCCATTTACTTGGCCATTTTTAGAGAATATAAATGATAACACAAAAACCTTTTTTTCACCCATAGTAAGTGGTTGGGTGAAGACATTTAATTTTAAAACAATTGTGTTTACGCTTTTTAAATCGTAATGACAACAGAAACTACCCAAATGACCCTGATCAAAAGTTTACATACCCCAGTTCTTAATACCATGTATTGCCACTTTAAATATCAATAACAGCTTGAAGTCTTTTGTGGAAGTTTTCTTCTAACCATTGTGGTACTTTCTCAGATGGTAAAGCTGCCCATTCTTCTTTGGCCTCCGTTCTTGTAAATTTTTGGACTGTCTTGTATGAACTGCAAGTTTGAGATCTCCCCAAAGTGGCTTAATGATATTGAGGTCAGGAGACTGATGGTCAGTCCAGAACCTTCACTTTATGCTGCTGTAGGCAATGACAGGTCGACTTGGCCTTGTGCTTTGGATTGTTGTCATGTTGGAACGTCCAAGTACGTCCCATGTGCAGCTTCCGGGCTGATGACCGCTAATTTTCCTCCAGTATTTTCTGATAACATGCTGCAGTCCTCTTTTCCTGTGCCTTTGTAGCTCACACATCCCCAAAACATTGGCAATCCACCTCTGTGTTTTACAGTAGGAATAGGCCTTGTTGACTCCTCTTCAAATATAATGTTTATGGTTGTGGCCAAAACGTTCAAATTTGGTCTCATCCCTCCAAATTACTTCATTCCAGAAGTTTTGAGGCTTGTCTCTGTGCGGTTTGGCATATTGAATCGGGATGCTGTGTGACATTTGCGTAGTAATGGTTTTCTTCTGGCAACTTGACCACATAGCCTATTTTTCTTCAAGTGTCTCCTTATTGTGCATCTTGAAACAGCCACACCACTTTTCTTCAGAGAGTCAAGTATTTCAGCTGAAGCTATTTGTGGGTTTTTCTTTGCATCCCGAAGAATTTTCTTGGCAGTTGTGGCTGAAAGTTTTGTTGGTCTAACTGACCTTTTCATTTTCCACTTATAAATTAGAGTTTGAACACTGCTGATTGGCATTCTCAATTCTTTGGATATCTTTTTATACGTATCCCTTTCCGGTTTTATACAGTTCAATTACCTTTTCCTGCAGAGCCTTTGACAGTTCTTTTGCTTTTTCCATGACTCAGAATACAGAAACGTCAGTGCAGCACTGGATGAAAGATGCAAGGGTCTGTCAGGAGCCCAGAAACTCACTGACCTTTTATACACACACACTGATTACAAGTAGATCAAAGGTGAGGATGGTTACCTTTAGTAGCCATTCAAACCCGTTTGTGTCAACTTGTGTGCATGTAATCAAACATGTCAAGTTTTTATCAGGGTCATTTTGGTAGTTTCTGTTTACATTATGATTAAAAAAGAGTAAACACAATTGTTTGACAATGAATGGCTTCACCCAACCACTAACTATGAGTGAAAAAAGGTTTTTGTGTTATCATTCTCATATTCTTAATATTCTCTAAAAAATGGCCAAACAATCACAACTTCTTACAGGCTACAGGGTATGTAAACTTGAGCACAAGATACTATATGAAAGCACACAATGAATATTAAACATACTGTAAATCGATGTGTAATTTAGGACTTCATTAATTCTTACTTCATCCTTTTACATGACATCACCTGTGTAGTAAAGCCTGGAATGCAGCTGTGTAAGGTGTAACTGCAGGTTACACCCAATGATTTTTGAACTGACAAGATCCACCCTGAGTACCTCCAGTCTCTGGATGTTGTGAGGCTGTCTTGGCTGCAACATCACGTGGCGGTCGGGGACAGTACCTCTGGACTGACAGACCGGGGTGGTGGTCCCTCTTTTTAAGAAGGGGGACCAGAGGGTGTGTTCCAACTACAGAGTGATCACACTCTTCAACTTCCCCGGAAAAGTCTATGCCAGGGTACTGGAGAAGAGAATTTGGCTGAAAGTCAAACCTCAGATTCAGGAGGAGCAATGCTTTTTTGTCCCAATTGTGGAACACTGGACTATATCTATACCCTCTCTCAGGTGCTGGAGGGTTCATGGCAGTTTGCCCAGCCGGTCCACATGTGTTTTGTGGAACTAAGGCATTCGACTGTGACCCTCGCGGCGTCCTGTGGGGGGTTCTCCGCTCTCTGCTAAGGGCCGGCCGGTCCCTGTACAAGCAGTGCAGGGGCTTGGTTCACATTGCCCGGCAGTAAGTCAGACCTAGTCAGACCTGTATAAACAAAGGTTAAATAGGAAAGTCTGGGCGTTGCTGCTAAGAGTGCTTCCCCCGCAACCCAGCCCCAGATAAGCAGAAGTCTAGATTAAAGATAGATGGAGGAATTCCAGCTGTAAAAAGATTATTTTATCTCAGTAGTGCTTCTTTACTGTTTTTGTTTTATACTGTCTGTGTAGAATCATAATTTCTGCATCAATGTAATTCCCAATACTTGAAGAAAAGGTTAAAGCAAAGGCATCTGGACTCAGTTTTTGAAGTGAAGACGTTTCATCTCTTCTCCAAGAGACTTAGTCATTTCTAAGTTCTAACTCTGATTGGACCAGGCTGTTCTGGTCTCATAGTCGTTAGCTATGAAAGGCCAAAGTGACTCCTGATGGGAGAGTCATTAAGGCTCAGGTTGAGTGGACTTAACGACTCTACCATCAAGAGTCACACTGCCCTTTAACAACTTTCAGACCCGAACAGCCTGGTCTGGTCAATCTGGGAGTTAGAACTCAGAATTGACAAAGTCTCTTGGAGAAAAGATGAAACGTCTTCACTTTAAAACCAGATGAGTCCAGATGCCTTTGCTTTAACCTTTTCTTAAAGATGACATGGATGACCGAGAACCTTCACAGCCAATACCAACACTTGTTCTTCTTTTACTCATGTTTGTGATATTGTAAAATGGTTCCATATAGATGTGCGCGGAAACGTAGACATAAGCTAAATGGACTGTAATAATAAATACAACTTCCTTCCAGGCTGAAGAACAAAAAAAGATCCGTAGAATATTAGTGTCTTGCTGTTGCTGCGGCGTCCGGTGGAAAACCACGACTGACCTTCCTGTACCCCTCCTCAATGTACATGACCTGTGCACACTGCAGCTGCAGGTTATTTCAGACTGCCAGGAAAGGGATGAGTGGCCAACACCCCAATGATGTCATTCAGCGCTGCACAAGACAGTGAATAGCTGTTCCTTCCGTCTGTCCATATGGGTCATACCCTACAGACATGGACAGACCGGTTCTACTTTGTGTCTGCTGCTACTGAAAAAAAACAGAGAGTTTTATAGTTATTATCTTTATTTTACAGACATTTATTTCACCATAAATTCCTGATGATATTAGTTGAGTCCTGTTGGTTCTTCTGTCATTCTAAACTGCATCTAGACATTCACATTGTGATCTTTGTAATTAATCCTTATATTCGAAACCTTACTCAATACAAGATAGTGATGTAGTACTTGAGACCAGTCTTAGTCTCAATCCCTAAAAGTCTCATTCCCATGTCTTAGACTCAAACTAATTTTTACTCTGTCTCGGGCGTCAAGACCAGCCAGGACAAACCAATACAAACCAAGACCAACCAAGACCACAAATACTATAGCCTATATGTCTGTTCTTGGGATTGGCTGAAAACTGCACAGGTGCACTTTCCCTTGACTAATAAAACTAAATTACTATGTCCCTCCAACAAAATACTTCAAATTGAAGGCGTTTAGACATTATTGAAAAATGTGGTTTTCTTCCTTATTAACCTTTCCGTTAACTATTGTCTATCTATTGTTCAACATTTAGAAAATGGTTTCATTTGTGGGATGCTGCAGTTTGGGGTTTGGTACTGAATTGATTTGCCTTGGACTACAGTCACTTGTGTGGCTAATGTGCACACTTCCAGACTCAAGTCCCTGTTAGCTGAGAGGAAACACTTTTATTTCCATCTGCCCAGTATTTGTCATATGATCTTGCCACCCTGTCTGAGGACACCTCCGTGTGAGACCCGGGGAAGTTATCTGACCACTGAGCACTCCTGTTACAAAACATATAGTGCAGACACATAACCTTGCAAATTCTAAATGTCACAGACTGTAGAAGAGGTGCTTTCCTGCATACATTTAATACATTCTTCAAATATTCAACTCAACCTCTGACTAATATTTAAATAGAGTAATGATTATTACAATCAACAAAAAAAAAAATAAGTAAAAAAACTGTCATAATAGATTTCTCTATTCAAACATCCCGTGAAGTGAAGTGACGCAACAAAAGTAAGACTGCGCCCTCTAGAGGGAAACACCACTCATTACATTTAGAAACAGTCGTCCAATCAAACGCTGGATCTAAAATTTCAAAACATTAGTTTATTGAACTAGCTGAGAGTGATATATCTTTGATGATGTTACTGCATGAAATAAAAACCCAGTCTGTAACCAGGATGCAACAATCATTTTGTTAGAATCCCATCTACTCTCCAGTGAAAGGCAAGACCACAGAGAATGGGTTGAGTGTAAACACAAAATGAGAAAAAGCAACAGTTTTAAGTAAAAACCGGTAAGAGGTGAGCTTTGTTTACCTCTACTGTGGCCACATGAATGTTGGTTAGGTCTATTGTCCATGTTATTTTGTTGTCACTGTGGTAGCCTTTGCTACTGCAAAAGCAACTTCTTACTAAATTTGGGTCAACTTTTCTTCGGTCAGCTTGCCTCACTTAGACTATCTTTCACCACCAGAGAGCAGCAAATGGACATAATAGGACCACTCTTATGTGCTTTCCCAAGGGACATTTCTAAACGAATTGCGTCTATCATTAATCTAGTTATTGGCGCGTTATTATTTATATTCACACAATGTTTTGTTTTTGTTCCAATAATAAAATATTCTAATAATTGATAAAAAAATTCCATGGAAAATTATCCAACTTATGAATGAAGCTGAGTGAGAAAAAACATATTAATGTAACTTTATTTAAAGAGTTGGTTGTTTAAGCCAAATCTAGTATGAATCATAGATCTATAATCTAAAAAGTATGAATGGATTAATCATTTTATTTGAGCTGTGTAGTAATAGGTTTTGCTTAAAAGATCTTCATAAGAAAAGAATAGATAGTGTATTTGTGGCCTATTTCTGATTTTAATTAAACTATCCATTCTTCTCCAGTGAATAAAACAGGAAGGGCATTGTGTGTGGAACTGTATAATAGCCGTCAATAGACCACGGAAGTATAACATTGTGATAATAAACCTCCTCTCTCCAATTCTTTACAATAATCCCTGCACTGAGCTAGTACCAAGCAGCAGTCTCCTCCTGCTGTCCTGGAAGGGAAGGAGGACCATTGCCAGTCTTGTACCTCGTCTGCAACCCTTCAATGGGCCATTGTAGATGCTGCCATCCTTCCCCCCAGCCAACCCCCGGCAGCCCATTCAGGAGTGTCACATGGCACTCCCACTCGGTGCCCATCTCACAATGTAGCCCTGTCATTTGCACCTCATTGACATGCGCTCATAGTGCATCAGGGTATGGCTGTGCTCATCCACTGGTTTCAAAGGAAATGAAGTCCCAGGCTGGGTGGCCAAAATGCGGCTTCCTGGGTACGGTATTCATATTTGCAAGGAGGAAGTGCTCCTCCTTACGAGTGTGCTAGTGTGTATGCTGAGAACTGGACAAGTTACAGCAAATGTGTCACAGAAACCTCATGCACCTTTAACCGTCCTTTTAACTAACGAACATCATTGTGCAATGTAAAGAAATACAGAACTTTATTATGAGCCATATTATCAGCCCTAATGAGTCAGGTCACTGTCATATGGTCAAGGCCATAAATATTGCGACATTGACACAGTTCTAATCTGTTTGGCTCTATACATCACCACAATGGATTTGAAATGAAACGAACAAGACGTGTTTTAACTGCAGAGTTTTAGCTTTAATTTGAGGGTATTTACATCTAAATCAGGTGAACGGTGTAGGAATTACAACAGTTTGTATATGTGCCTCCCACTTTTTAAGGGACCAAAAGTAATGGGACAGATTAACAATCATAATTCAAACTTTCACTTTTTAATACTTGGTTGCAAATCCTTTGCAGTCAATTACAGTCTGAAGTCTGGAACGCATAGACATCACCAGACGCTGGGTTTCCTGGTAATGCTCTGTCAGGCCTCTAATGCAACTGTCTTCAGTTCCTGCTTGTTCTTGGGGCATTTTCCCTTCAGTCTTGTCTTCAGCAACTGAAGTACATGCTCAATCAGATTCAGGTGATTGACTTGGCCATTGCATAATATTCCACTTCTTTCCCTTAAAAAACTCTTTGGTTGCTTTCGCAGTATGCTTTGGGTCATTGTCCATCTGCACTGTGAAGCACCGTCCAATGAGTTCTGAAGCATTTGGCTGAATATGAGCAGATAATATTGCCCAAAACACTTCAGAATTCATCCTACTGCTTTTGTCAGCAGTCACATCATCAATAAATACAAGAGAACCAGTTCCATTGGCAGCCATACATGCCCACGCCATGACACTACCACCACATGCTTCACTGATGAGGTGCTATGCTTTGGATCATGAGCAGTTCCTTTCCTTCTCCAGACTCTTCTCTTCACATCACTCTGGTACAAGTTGATCTTGGTCTCATCGGTCCATAGGATGTTGTTCCAAAACTGTGAAGGCTTTTTTAGATGTTGTTTGGCAAACTCTAATCTGGCCTTCCTGTTTTTGAGATTCACCAATAGTTTACATCTTGTGGTGAACCCTCTGTATTCACTCTGGTGAAGTCTTCTCTTGATTGTTGACTTTGACACACACACACCTACCTCCTGGAGAGTGTTCTTGATCTGGCCAACTGTTGTGAAGGGTGTTTTCTTTACCAGGGAAAGAATTCTTCGGTCATCCACCACAGTTGTTTCCGTGGTCTTCCGGGTCTTTTGGTGTTGCTGAGCTCACCGGTGCGTTCTTTCTTTTTAAGGATGTTCCAAACAGTTGATTTGGCCACACTTAAAGTTTTTTCTATCTCTCTGATGGGTTTGTGTTGTTTTTTCAGCCTAATGATCTCATATTGAGAGATGACAGCAACGGTTTCCAAATGGAAATATCACACTGGAAATGAACTCTGAACCTTTTATCTGCTCCTTGTAAATGGGATAATGAGGGAATAACACACACCTGGCCATGGAACAGCTGAGCAGCCAATTGTCCCATTACTTTTGGTCCCTTAAAAAGTGGGAGGCACATATACAAACTGTTGTAATTCCTACACCGTTCACCTGATTTGGATGTAAATACCCTCAAATTAAAGCTAAAAGTGTGCAGTTAAAGCACATCTTGTTTCATTTCAAATCCATTGTGGTGGTGTATAGAGCCAAAAAGATTAGAATTGTGCTGATGTCTCAATATTTATGGACCCGACTGTATGTGTACCACTCCTTTAACCTACTAAAGATCTTCTTTCACTGCTCCCTCAGGGGTCACTAAATTACTATTAATTATTTGCATATTTAATTTGGCAAAGTTTTTACTCCTTGCATGATCCATTTATCCCTTACCAATTATCTAGGCTTGGGACCGGCACAAAGGTGCACTGGCTTGTGGCTAGATACCTTAACATTTTTCTGCTGTTCATTCATTGAGACACTATGGTCTTAGTCTTGTTTATTCTAAGAGGGGATCTATAAGATAATTGATTGTCTACAGTTAACCTAACTGTACATCCCTAGTTTGAAGAAGCAGACAGGAGCAGTAAAGCTTTATGTATGGCCACAAATGGAGCCAGTGAAAACACAAATAACACACAGAAGGCAGATATATGTATTCATTTTTATCATTGGGCAATAACATATGCTTTTATTCAAACCATAAACTATACAACACTGGCTACTGTTAATTTACATATGGGGATCTAAATCAAAACCTGGTCATTGTACAGCAACATATTATAGAAATAAACCATCTATCGGCCAGACAAAAATAGACACTGACGTGGCTCGGTGTTTTATCTGGCTCCATTTACCGCGCCTAGTCTACTCATTCATTGCTTCTGGGTGCTTCTACAAACTGTAAGTGTACTGACAACTATCTACTGTAGGGAATACATTCGCTTTCCAAAGTATCTAATAGGCACTACATTTACAAAATACTGAACTATCCCTTTAATTGAGAGTCGAAGTCTCAAGGCTCGTTTAAATTCAGCTACGTGACCATGTGCAACCCCCTCCCTCCGTGTTGTTTCGTATGAGCATCATTCCCGTATACACGCTGTCCCTACCTCTAGCTCCACACTAACCATCGCTCTAAGTGTAGTAGACCTACTGAAGGAGGTGGGGTCTCTGTTTCTCTAGACCTGTACGTGCGAGCCGTGCAGAATCACATCCGCCAGTACCGCGGCTGTTTTTAGGTAACAACCGACGAGAAAGCCCTAAACTGAAAGTGTTGCCTTTTGCATCACTATTCCCAATCGCAATTTTTCTCCCCGTTTTTTTGCCTGTTTGCCAGTTGGAGCCATAGATTGGTCGGAGCCAGCAGTGGCACTCCTCTTTTCTGTCGTCCCATCGTGGTGGTCATCTCTTACGGCGGGTGTGTGATGCAGTCCCCCCGCACCACAGCTTTAGTTACGTGACGAGAAGCTAGTTTTGTTTCAGTGTCCGTTTTCAGTCTGGGACAAGGTGTTTCCTTAAGACGCTGTCTGGTGAAGAGAGAAAGAAAAAAGTATAAATTAAAACACAGCAACATACAGATTAACTGGAGCTGAGGGAATCGCTGGTAAGTTGATGAATATTATATTTACTTAACCCTTTATCTTTAACTAGCTGCTGCTGATGTGGTTATGGATGCTGTAGCTTATGCAGAGATAACAAGCTATCGCAATCTAATATTTATTACTTAAAACATCAACAGATACTTTAATAATAAATCATGTACTACCGTATTAATTCCACTTATGAAATTCCAACGTAACATTTAAATAAGGAACAGATTTTGAGTGACATTAATTAACGCTAAGTCACGCGTTGCAAGCTTATGTTATGTTAGCGGTGAAATGCTAACGGGCTAGCAACATGCAAGCCCACGCCCAGCTCTGGTCCATATGAACCAGAGCGGGACTGGAGGCTAGAGATACCACTTTGCCTTTAACTCTGCGTTAGGCACCTTATTTTTTTAATGATCCAATATTTGTTTTAGTGTCGCAAATATCCAGCTGTTATTGCAACCTGACTGAAACTCGCAGATGGCTGTAACATAAATGCCACTATTATGTGGAAAATACAGTGACTAAAACTCGTTGACAGTGATAACCCCTGTTTTAGGCAGAAACAGTAAGGCATGGTGGTGTTTTCTTTGTGTTTCCATCAACACTGACAGCATTGTGTTCTGATCACAGCACACGTGCGTCAAGACGCACCCCAGTCCTAATAGTGTATTAAACCACTGCGTTCGTGAAAATGAGCTTGATGTACGTTTTAGAACTTAGTGTCTAAGCAGATAAAATGCTTGGAGAGATTGAAACGCTACTGTTGAATGTTGTTAATTGCAGGCATAGTACATTCAGTCCACACATGACTTGATGTTCAGAATAGAGAAAATTGATTATTACTGTCAGTGAACTGTATGTGAACGTACTGAGCACAGAGCTTACAGTGGTCCAACAAAAGTTTTTTTCAGAAAATATATGTATTTCTGCATGTATGTAAGGCCTTTTCTACAATAACAAACAAACTTGGGTTGCTTATAATGTTAGTGATTTTATTTTTATTTTTTACATCTTTTTTTCTGAAAAAAATATATTCTGAACTTTTCAGTATCCACTATTTTCCAGTAGACAGACCAAACAAAAGACCTAATTTGTCAAAAAAATTCTGTTAGATGCTGGAGATGCATTGATATTGTATAACCAGCTCCCTCTAATGGACATAGACTTTTATGTGATACTTTGTAATATGATAATCAGTAAATTGAAGTCTCTGAGTCTGTCCCTTAAGCATTGTTTTAATATTGTGGTTTTAACATTATAGACTGCTCTTAAAGACTGTACCCACTGTGTGTTAATGCCAGTGGTGTAATATTCCACTTAAGAGTATATAAACATAGTGACCATTCATCAAGTGTTGGGATTTAGCTCGAGGATATTGGTCCTCACATCGAGAGCAGATGTTAAATAGTCAAATACAGTCAATTTCAAAACAGATTTAAGGCTGACCTGGGTCTCAGTTTTAGAGTCAGTCCAACAAGTGTTGTGTTGCTTGAATTAAAATATATAAGGATGGCTGTGTTTGCACTGCAGGCGTGACCATCAGACTCTTTTAATAACTTAATGCACATTTTAAACTACTATGTTCAGTTTACATAAAACTAAACCTGTACAATGTGAGAATAAATTTGTGATATTTTTGTTTTTAGTACATTTGACTTTTGACTGTCCATTGCCTGTTGCCAGATTGGTTCCTGTTTTTGCATCAGACAAACTGTAAACAAAATACCCAGACAGGAAGCAATGTGATTAAACCTACACAGAAAACAAAAAAACACTTTTTTTTATTGTTGTTCTTTAATTTTTTATTTTTGAGCTTTTCTTTTGGCATCGGTCAAATACATCCGTAACCTCAGATTCAAATGTAATTGATTTTGAAATGTTGTTCAACCTGACTCCTTAGTAGGTTGGGTTGTGTCTGTGTGAAACTGTTAACTTCCTGCAGGTCAGTAACCTCAAAAACCGATACGACTTGTATTTTGGTTTTCACGTTTCAATTTGAATTTTTACTCACCCTCACATGACTGCTGCCTTTATTTATGGTGACTGTGAACCTGCACTTGACCCATGACTCCCATTTCTCTTCAGTAGGTGTTGTGACTAAACTTAAAATTAGCAATTAAACTGGTTTGTTTCAAAGGTTTATAATAACTTCTTGGTGTTATAGTCTGAGTACAGTGAGTGGTCTTTGTGGCAGCTTATATGAAGTGTCAAGATTGCTAAGGGACAGCTGTATGTGACAGTTCATCTGGTTTGTGTCATCTTGTGTTACTGCGGAGTAATGGGGGGCAGAGGAACAGTAGAGTAAAAGTGAAAACGTTTGTATGTGGTGGGGACTGTATTACACACAAACTAATGTTAGGTTAGTGATCACTAGATTTCCGGGCTTCATCTACAGTATGTCAAATCTAATCTTGATAACCTGCTCTTTGATGGTGGTTTTGATGCTCTTAGGATTGGACTGAACATTAGCTATTGCTATTACATTAGGGCTGCACGATATTTGAAAAACATGTGATAACTATTTTGAGTATTGTGATAACAGTATGAGCTGCAATATATGAACACTTTTTAACAGTTTGATTTAATGCTCTGTTTGGCTTAAGATTTTGAAAGACCATCACATAGAAGATTGCGATATAAGTCATTGTTTGCGATACGGATATTTCAATTGATAATATTGCGATAACGGTAAATAAGCAATATATTGTGGAGGCCTTCTTTTTACACATACAAAAGTCAGGCAACAAAAGTTTTGCCCTTTACTATGACTTTGTATATAAATCATATTGTCAATCAACTTGTTGTGCCAGCAGCTGGGGTGAGTTTAACTGTGTCGGTACCACCAAAGCAGGCCTCCTCCATTTACCACTGGAGTTAAAGTTACAATAACCTACATAGTATAGCACAAGGAAAAAAAAAAAAGAGCTATTTATATTTTAAGGTTTGTATGACGCTATATGTTACAATATGTTACAGCATCCTTTTCTCACAGGGTTTAATCTTATCACCCTCGCGTTATAGGTCAATTGAATGATGTATTTTAAGGTATCTATACTCATTAGCAGCCGACGCATATTGAAGCACAGCGTTCGTCTTCTCTGCCGACAAGGCCCTGATGTTTGATGCTGCCCTTTGGCATATTACGTTTCAGATGTGCAAATCTCCAGCCCTGGGCTAGAGCTAGTGGAAATTTCCACTTCTCATTTTGGCATCACTTTCTGAACAGGATGTTGTAGGATTGAGCTCAGACTAATAACTGTTTTAATAGCTATTTAATTTGAATGAGAAGTCACTGGGAGAAAAAGTAGTTATAATTAGAAATTTATATTTGGAGCATTTGGAGAAGTAACGGCAATGGTTGTAGAATAACCACTTATGGAAGTACAAAAGTATGAAATGACAAATGTTGTTGTTGCCTTTATGAGTTATCAATGTTTTTTACTGGGGTTTACCGTTAAAAAATGAGCTAATGATTAGCGCCAAATGGGCTGCTCCAATCTTTTTATGACATTTGCAGTAATCAAATGAAGAATAACTAGCTTGCAACTGAGAAACTGGAGATCAAACCTTAAGGTTTAATAAATATTTTGAGGTTATTGTTTTTTATTTTTTTTACATTTTTGGCTAGCTATATTGTTGTGTGTGTAACTCCCACTTACGTTCCATGGATGCAGTGTGCTGTGCATCCGTTATCTAAGAGAGCAAGGCAATGTGCAAACGACTGAATGAGAGATGTAGATGGTATGAGAACTGAGTAGGAGAGCAGACATGAGCCACATCTGTCCAACAAGACGCAGAATGTTAGCTGGGTCTTTGTGACAAATAGAGTGACATGACTGTGTCATTTGTATCTGTGAGTCTCAATGTGCAGGGCTCTGTCAGTGACTGATGGTGGTGTTGTGTTTCCATAAGGAAAGAGGCAGCATGTTGTTACACATAGAAAGCAGTTCAGTTAATTCAAGATATTTGAACTTACTAAACACTAAAAATATTTGAGAGATCTTAAGTTTCATGCTGACTTGTAAATGGGGTACGATTTCTTGATCACTCGGTGTGCTTGAGAGAGATCTACCAGCTAAGTGAATCTTGATACCAACGGTTGCGTAATAAAGTGTGAGTGACATTGCCATAGTGTTGAACATACATTATATGACTGAGATGCTGACCCCAAAACCACCTCTGTGCACACTAAATGTGTGCACAAAGTTTTTTACCCTCTTATATTTTTTATTAATTTACTTTTTACCCAGGTGGCTAATCAACAAGATAGTGCAATAAAGTGAGAATATAGCCCTAACCTTTAGTAGATGCTAACATTGAACCAGAAGGCACTAGGAAGGTGTAACAAAAATCTGAGGTTACTTTTTTATTAGCTATTTGAGGGTAGAATTTCTCCGGACTTGATATTGCATCATACTTGTTATGAGTGTATGCAGTATGTGTCACCTTTTATCACCATAATAGTTAGTGTATTGAGACAGAGGTGAAGTCAGAAAGGTGCCGTAGTTTGGCACAGGCTGTCGCTGTAGAAGCACAGTGATCTAGAGAGAGTCGCCAAGAAGAAAGTCAACAGCTGAAAAGGCGTCAAGTTGTTTTGCCAAACCTAATCTCTGCTCTGTATTATGAAGGCACCAGAGGGGTGAGTCTACATGACACATACAGGATGAGCAGATTTAAATTTGTGAGAAAAATGTTCAACGGTAAAATGTTGTAGTCACTGTATCGACCTAGTGGATGCTAACATGTGCTGTGTTGTATTGACTTGGTGTCCATTTCACAGATGGTTTGGAGGTTATTGTGTGCATGGTGTTGGGTCAGACGTGAGGCAGGCGAAGGAAACGGGGAAGGGCGGGCACATTCTGTGAAGTTATAGAATTAGCTAAGAATTGGTTGGACAATAGATAAAGTTTTCAGTCATAACGTTTGCTGTTGTGATAAAATCTCAAATGACAGCAGACATCTGGACATTGAGAATTGCAAGAACAACAACTTTGTTCTTTTTTTTATTGTAGCAGTATTGACTAAACACCTGTTTCTAAAAGTCCATTCAGGGACAGCTGAGGTTACAAACTTTGCCTCTGCTTTTGATTTTACTTTCGTGTTTCTATTTGGCTCATGTTACTGACCCCCAAGACCAACCCTAGGGTATTTGTAAATTAGGTCAGGTTCAGAAATGGTATAATACAGCAACTGCAACATAACACACTATAAATGATGTTGGCTAAAAATAAGAGTGAGAAAGAGAGAGTGGGTGCATAATACAATGAAAACAAAATCTAGTATTTGTTTCAGTAAAATGACTCTGTAGCAGTGGTCACTTTTGTGATTGTCCCGTCAGCACCGCAGGAGGACGTCTCTATGAGCTGCGTTATCCACAAAACTTTCCACTTTCCAGGAATAAAGCCAAATGGTGTTTGGTTGGGCGAGGGGGATGGGCACAGGACGGCTTCCCTAAAGGAGCCAACGCTATTCCTGTCCTCTCTCCTCCTCTTTGGAGGCATGTCTGGTCTTGTCCCTCATGTCTATTGAGTAAGAGCCCCTGGCCAGAACATACCATATACCGCACAGTTCTGATGAATCAATGTTTCTTACAAGATATACATATCTGTGTTTAGTATCTGAATTTGTATCAACGGTGATACTAATGTTTTGTTACTGAAGAGATTTACGTTGGCACAAACTGTACCGTGCAGTATTTGACTATCGTGACCCTTTTTTTGTACTGGATGTGTTTGTGCCACTCCTGTACGTGTTGGCTAAATCAAAAGTATAAAGTAGATACCAGCTGAATGAAATTTAAAAAGAAGTACATGGTTCTGGATTAATGTTTCCATTATGTTTGGAGCTTTATCTAAATGACCACTTTTATTTTGCGAGTAAAAATGTCAGTTAATTTTATTCATTGTTATACAGAATGTCAAAGAAGGTGTCTTTATTTTTGTCATTTTGAAATTAGAACTACCTTGGAAGCGACATTTCATTAATGTTGAAACCTTTACATACATTGAAACCAAAAGCACCTTATTTTTTTGTTTTAGTGCAAGTTTTTTTAAGGTGGTTGAGGTGGTAAAACTGAGTGTCTCTCTCCTCCAGATTATCCATGAGCTCCGATTTTCCGCACTACAGCTTCAGAATGCCAAATATAGGGTTTCAAAACCTTCCTCTTAATATCTACATTGTGGTGTTTGGGACAGCCATCTTTGTGTTCATCCTTAGCCTCCTCTTCTGCTGCTACTTAATAAGGTAAGAGCTGCATCGCCTTCTTACATGGATTTAAATTGTTCTAATTTATTTTTTGTTTGTGGCAGTGAGTGTCATATAGAGCATTCTTTACATCATATGAAAATCCCATGGAAAATTGATGATGTAATTAGATTTAACATATTAAAGCCAAATGCTAGGCCAGGATATTTCCCAACATAACATTTAAAAATGGTTGGAGTTAGTGAAGGTTAAGGCTATTATTCATGTCATGTTCTTAACTGTTACATAAAACAGTTTGTTTCTGTTGAACTGCACTGTATGACACTCACAGAGGAATTACAGTTAATGATATTATGTTGTTTGTTTTCTTTTTTAATGTGTTATTGTGTGTAACTGATAACACCTCTTTTTAATGAATGTTTCAAAAAGGTTTCAGCAGCACAGTTTGGAGACAGTGCCAACAATTGGTTACTTGCATGTCTAGATTTAGATCATGGCATAACAAAATGAGTCATAACCTATTTTTGGAAACAATTTCACTTTTGAATCTAAAAGACAATAAGAAGCCTCCCCACAAAAATCACCCTAGGGTAAGTAGGTTCCTTTTACTTTGTCTGTGTAAAGACAACTGTTACGACTTTGATGCGGTGACATGACTCAAAGCTGAAACAATATTGCCATGCAATTGTGCTATAGGGAAAAAGAGCAGGTTTGCTCCATAAAAGCTTTTAAAGATGCAGCCTCCCAAAGGAACTGACTCAACACATCACTATGCAATACTGAGACCTTACCTGGACTGTTATGTCAATATCTGGTTTATAATAGTTGCTTTTTAAAAGCCTCATTTTGATCTTTTGTTTACCAAAGCCAAATCATTTACAAATCTGTGTCAAATATCATAGCTACTGTGTATACTGGATGAAAGGGAGACTAAAAAAAAGCATATACTCAGTTGCTCATGTAACACATTATTCTGACTCTGACATGTAGCGGGCGGTCACAGCTAAATTCAGCTGCCTCCAACACTCAGTCTTTAGTACATAGACACTTATGTGTGAAATAGGAAAGCAATGTGCAGTACTCAAGTGTTTAGATTGATGTTTTTCATTACACACAGCTTAGGCAAAGTCACAAAATGTGGAATGGTATAACACTTTCCATAACCCTGACTGATTCACACTTTTTCTTATTGACACAAATACACACAAATACACCCCTAGGTCCCACATGGGAAGAAAAAATCAATGCTGTTAAATACCATTTTATTGCGCGATTCTCGTATCAATTCAAATTACGGCCAAATAAATTTTTTTTAAATTGAAAAAAAATAATAAAATTGTATCGGCAGGTGCTTGCCAATACACCCCCCCAATATGACAGTCCTCAAGGAATGCTTTCTTCTTTACTTGTTAAAGAATCCGACTTGTACCCCAGCCAGGAGTATATATTAGTCAAAGGTAGCTATGGTCACATGTTTCATTCATGTTTACTTTGCTCTTGTTTTATTGGCTCTGAACCCCTTGCCCCTCACTTACCCATAACCCCATTTTTGACTTTGGGAGTCTCCGCACCTTTACCTGCTGATTACTTTGAGAATGTCAGTTTCTCTCCTAGACTGTGCTGCTTGTTTTACAGATCCCTCTCACTCTGCTGCGAGA
This sequence comes from Perccottus glenii, assembly GCA_024416835.2. Lineage (NCBI taxonomy): Eukaryota > Metazoa > Chordata > Actinopteri > Gobiiformes > Odontobutidae > Perccottus > Perccottus glenii. The sequence goes on from CM044549.2 coordinate 14,654,873, forward strand.
GGTTAAGGTTACTTTTAATGGAGGTAAATCTTACAACCTACATGTTTTATATATTTTCTTCCCTCCTCTTTACAGTATTATTTTTTTTATCTCAGTATTTAGTATTTCTTCTCATCCGTCCTCCTCTTGTCCTCCTTTTTCACTCAGTTCCTTTAAATTGAAAAGATTAAGGTTACACCAAAAGCTTCTTGTTTCTTGAATTTTGCGAGCCTGTTGTAGGAATGCTTCAACCCCCTTCAGTTACATTTAAATATTTGATCCAGTTTGTTTGAGACAATACATTAGTTCATATTTTAACAGTGTCCTGTTTGTTTGTCAAGACATTGGGGACTATGGCCATTTAGGGTTGATAGTTGTTAATGTGTAACTTGACATACTATTACATTACTTAGTAAATAGCAGTACTATTTACTAAGTAATCACACAGTACTTATTGTGCTAGTTATTAAGTTCACAGTCTTACATGCCTTAAACTGCTGCCATCCAGAGTGACTTTGTTAAAGTCTGCATTTATTACATTCAAAAGTCCAGATTATTCTTTCAGGGCAGATATTGACAGTGACTTCTGTGTGTGTTACTTTTCACTCTTTTTCAGGATGTGTTCAAGATAGTTATTGGATGTGGTATTTGGAGATCCGCTCTAATCAAACAGATGTTTTGTTTTTGTCTTCTTCAGGTTACGGCACCAGGCCCACAAAGAGCTTTATGCCTACAAACAAGTAAGTGCTCCTTTTAGACAAATACACAAACAATGAATGCCAGGTATTTCAACGTTTTTATATTTTTTTGTCTGTTCCACAAATGTGTCGGCGTGAAATCCTTCATTGTGTTCATTTGAAAGTTGTTGCTATGTTTACAGTCAAGTGGTGCTTGGATCTTGCTCATTGTAAGTTTGTAAAGTGTCTGTTGTGAAGTGCACTTACTGTGAAGCAAGTAGTTCAACTGGAAAAAAGCTAGCGTCACACACAGTTACATTTAAGCCAAATATATTCTGTGAGGCTTCTTTGAGTTAGCGTTGGAGGGCCTCTCCATCCTCTCTTTATGTAATACCAAAGAGGCTGAACACTCAGACATCAGTGTGCTGTTTTTTAATCCTTTATATCTGAATTAGGACCATTATGTCTTGTCCTTTTTGTTTTAGATTCAGTTTGACCTAGAGTCTATCACAGCTACTGACTGCTCTTTCTCCTCTTATTTAGGTCATCCAAAAGGAAAAGGTCAAAGAGTTAAATTTGCATGAGGTAAGCCATGTTATCACATATATGAAACGTCTTGTCTTTCACCATATCACAGTTTAGGTTGTACTCTGCAACATGATGAATGAAAACTCGTACTGCTCTGTTGTTTCCGATGTAAGCAGCTTTGGTAGATTAAATTTACTGAAGCCTTACTTTTTTGTCCTTCCCTTTACCTTTTATGGTTCATGACTGACTGATGATAATTTAACTTGATTTAAGGCTATGCCCTTGAGACAATGTAAAACATAAATGGTTAACGTCTTGTGATAAAGTCCTGTTCTTGTGCATTCTTCATGAGTCATGCTCTGTCAGCTCAGTGTGGTTGGAAAATAACTAGCTGCAGTTGATGTGTAATGCAGCAAGACTAGTATTTCATCAGCAGTGTACACCCAGGTCCACAATCCCTTTAACACTGCTGTGCAAATTAAACTTTGACGACAACAGGTACAGTTTTTGTTGTCAGGGTTGGAATTTCCCAAATTCAGGCCGTGCCTAGTGCCCACAGTGTTTGAGAGGGCGCATGAGAAAGTAAAATGTGAGTGAAGCCTTGACAGAATAACCAAGCTGTGTTTGTTTAAGGACAGTTAATCATACAAGGCACACACAGACACTGGTGAACGATCCAGATTGCAGGACTCCCATACTGAAGAATCACCCTGCACTGGAAGCACAGTCACTGTTCTAACATAGGCAGGTTTAATGTTGCATCATTTTCTTTTTTTAAAGCTATGGTGTAATCCGATCACTTGTCCTCAGTTAACGCTTTCTCTGATGTTTGACCCCTCTCTATAAATGCCATATGTTGAGTGTATGAAACGTATGTGAGGAATCTATGTCATGCACTATGTCATCAAAGTAAACACAGACTGTAATACTGACAGACACAGTATACATTTAAAAATGCACATTATCTTTTTTTCCATATACTTAAATATTTTAAGTATAGCTTGTAAGTTGTCATTTGCATAATTATGATCAACACGTGCACACGATCAGTGGATTTTTATGGATAGTCATAATGTTGAGTTAATACTCGTATGTATTATATCCACTCTGATCTTTTTAGATTAAAGACTCGCCATTGTAACTCCAGTAGTCTGTTGCAGGTCCAATTTGAGTCAGTAGTGTGACTGTGAGTTAATGAAAGCACTTATTCAAAAACAGAAAAAACTAGTCTGAACTGGTTAAGAAGTGGTGCCATCAATGCATGAAAATGGGCAGTTATAGTCTGCGTTCAGTTCAGGGAAACTAGCATCTGTTCTGGCTCCCAAATTAACACTTTTCTTATGTGCAATTTGCATAGATTTCTTTAGTACGGTCTAAATCTAGGTTGTATATTGTAACAAACCTGTTTCCTTCATGGATTTGTTTTGGTATGTGTTTTTTTTTTTGTTTTTTTTTACTTCACGACATAACATGGCTTCTGCCAGAAGTTGTCCATGTGTGTCAAACCTCAAGTGAATGTGACTCAAAACACTGAATAAAAGAGAAACAGTTATCCATTCTCTATTAAAGAGAGCAAAGCAGGCACCTTAACATAGGATTGTTTTCTGCCTATTCAGGCGAGAAAGCTAAAAGCACCCATGCTGTTGTTTTATCCTCAAGAAACTTCCAGAATAAAGAAACTTTGTGGCTGTGGCATTAATAGATGCTGCTTTAAGACAGAAAAATAGAGTGCCAAAAGACTCCTCCAGTGAAATTGGCAGTCACTGTTTGGATAGACCTAGGATGGGAATGTAGTCGAGGCACAAATGTGATTCCTTTTATTTGATTAATATCAAATACGTCCTAAAAACTTTTACAGTTGCAAGGCAGTTACAATTGTTTTTCTGTAGATAAAAACTAGAGCTACATTATCACCACCGGTCATACATACATGTTTGTATTCAAAATAGCTTTCAATAAATCTCTTTTGTCTTCTTTTTCAGATTTGCGCAGTGTGCTTGGAGGAATTCAAACAGAAAGACGAGCTGGGGATCTGCCCATGCAAACATGCCTTTCATCGCAAGTGAGTAAAGGATTTCTCTGAGAGGCATTCAAGGACTGACACATCTACCTACAGTGTAGTCAGGGACAGATTTCCTTAACAAAGTTCTCTATTTTAATGTCATTTCAATGCCACTAAACAAAGTAGTCTTCCGGCATATGTAAAAAAGCTGATTTTTGTGAGTTGTTGTCACATCTATGCACAAATTATGTCATAGTTTTAGGACCTTTTTTAATTATAGAAGAATAAATCAAATGTGTATAAGGTAACTTCACAGGCCAAAGTTAGTTTGAATAGTTAGAGCCAACCCCTGGACTCCAGCGTGACCTGCCCACTCAACTGACTTGTTTATATCAGCACGACACCTCCCTTGGCCTACTTTCCCTCAACTTGCAGTAAGAGTGGTCAACAGCCTTTACTGTGAGCTCAAGTAACGTCACACTGAGAAAAAAAACATCATGTCCACCACATTAAATGATCACAGTACATAAATTCCCATATATAATATTTTTAATATTACACATACTTGAGTGTAAGTGACTCCTGGGGCCTCATGTAACCTCAGGAGTCACTTTACTGTTTGATGTACTGCCATTAATAGCTTCATAAGTTTGTGTCTCAGTTTCTGTCTGGATGGACAGCACCTTTTAGTGTGAAGCTAGAGAAGGCCCCCGCCCCCGCTGGCTGCATTTGGATTGGTCCTAAACCCCGCCCCTTTGTTTGTGTCACTTGAGAAGAGCGTTTCACAGAATATCCACATGACACCACTGTAAAGGCTCTCGCAAGTTCAACAGGCCACACGATGATAAATTATTGGCCAGTAGCAGTGAACATCATTCTAATTTGAAAGCTTTGTGATTTTCTTGTTTTTGTGTCTTACACAAAGAAGCTATCTGTTGTTCTAAAGCCGTGACATAAAACATTGTTTGTGATTGCACAAAATGCTCAGAAATAACATTTTCAAAGGGCTCCATCTGTCCTATTTACCCAAAACCAAATGAGAACACAAAAGGGTATTTTATAAAGCTACTGGATACAGAAAATGAAGCAGCCTAAGACTCATGTAGTCCTTGTTTCTCACAGGTGCCTCATTAAGTGGCTGGAGGTGAGGAAAGTGTGCCCGTTGTGCAACATGCCAGTTCTACAGCTTGCCCAGCAGGCAGGCAGCACAGTGCCCCCGGTGCCCATCCAGCAACCTCTGCCTGGTATCGAGAACCTGGTGTAGCAACGCATCAGCCTCGTACAGTACACTACACACATCCCACTCATGCTCGCTCCTGAACACTTGATACAAGTGTGAGGACTGACTGAAGAAACTGCAGTTACTGCATTCACCTCTATTAAGTTCAACTGTTCACATTCTGATATCAGCTCTGACTGATAATCCTCTGGTTTCCTTATTTTTCAAGTTTTTTTACATAGACATTGAAGAAGAGTCCGTTTAAAAGAAGTCTTCTTGTTGGCCAAAATGGTCAATAGTGTTTTCACAACCAAAGCACTTTTCTGGGGACACCAGTCAATGACCAGGAGGAAAAGAACACAAAAGCCAAGAACTATACACTATTTTTTTTTAACAAGCACTTTATGAGAAGTCAACCCTTAATCTCTTGTGAACGTAGTAACAAGGTTTTGTTTTTATTTTATTTCTCTGTATAGTACAGAACCACATTGGTCTAAATTTTAAGTCATTTCCAACAAAATAATTCAAATAAATCTTAAAGGGACAGAAGAATAGTGACAGGTGAATCCGTGCTTTGTGCCCTAAACAAAGTTGACTAAATGTGACAAGTTTGAAGGTGATATAATCCAGAATTTAAACAGCAACACTACACTTTATATGATACTATATGATGATTGTTCCTGAACAATGTGTTAATCTTAATGTGTGACTGCTGTTTTTGTTTTTTATCAACACTTGAACAACACGTTGAACAAATCCTATTAGTTAGTAAAAGAGCCCATCTGATCAGGTAGTGCTGTTTGGTGACTGAATAGGGTCAGCAATCTGACGTTATAAATAATGATGGATCAAAAAACAAAAGAAAAAATGAGCGCTCAAATAATAGCTGCAAGTTTCAAACGCAGTGTTCAGTGTTTTAACCCAGTGCTTTATTTCCAAAATGATTTAAGAGCAGGATTTGGACTCCTGTGTGGATTGATCTTAAACTATATCTGACCAGAATGAAGTCTCCGTTTGTTCAGCTCTTGCTACACACAGTTGCACTTATTTTTGCTTCCTGATAGATTGTCTCTATTTATTTGTATTTATTAAACTTTACTTGGTACAGCTGCCAATCGGCACCTACAGCAGAAATACTGCCTTCCGCATATCAATGTACTTTGTCAGCATATCATTTAACCAGATTACACACAGTATGTAGTCCACACATGTGCCCACATAGAGGCCCCGCCCCGTCCTTTCTGCTGGAGTGCCACCCGTCAGCAGGTTGTAATAAAGCACCAGTTTCATTGATGCTTGCACAGGGCCTGACAGCCTTTTGGGCGCATGTTTCTGGGGCTTTCTGTATGGTATGAGGGGATTTGTTTTGCACCACACTTACAATCACACTTTGTCTCTCACTGCTTGCATGCAAGTGGCACATGGTAAATGTGAGTAACAAAGTTTGATAGAGAAACTAAAACACAAAGTGGTCTGATGATAAAGGCACAATCAGTAATTCTGTTTTTTTAGAATTGGTGTTTGCTTTAAGGTACTGTTTTAAGCAAATGTCCTATTTTCAACAAATCCTACTGCATGTTGTTTGATTTTCGATTGATTAACAACTCTCATTCATTTGTAGAGTTTTCTTAATTTAAATGATAACTTATTGGGCCTTTTAGTCATTATCTAGTTGCAACTTCTATTTAACTTTCTGTGGATTAAGAGGCTTTGTTACTCTGACCTTTTGTGCTTTGAATATCAACCATCTGCCCACAACCATGGCCTTTCCTTTGGACAAAGTGAAAAGGCTTAGCTGCTAGCTGTGTTGAATGTTAGCAGACGGTTTGCCATAAAAGTCCTGTTCTCATTTGTGCTACAGCAAAGAAACTGTTACCTTTTTATTAATTTTAAGGGACAGAAACATACTATCCAAAATAGCCTTATCTGAACAAACTGAACAGAGTTGTGTTTAATTGGCATCATAACCTCTCATACAATCTAGCAGAATAACAATATGATTTTTGTTTGTAGTAAGAGACTGTATGAATAATGGGCCTTCATTTATGTCACTGTTTAACCTCAAAATATCTCCATTTACAGCATACAGTCACAGCCACAGTCCATGAAATGTTTCTAGTGTTACAGTGTTGCTGTTTGTCTTTGAATGTATGTTTTAAAATGAAAATGAAAGGTGTCTGTGGAGAGGTACTTTGAACCAATGCTATTTTGGAAAGTGAACTTGCCACTGATATCACCATTGTTCAGTGTAAGTAGACAGTAGTGTCAGTCGTAGTGTATTATTACACAGTGTAAGGTGCACAAAAATGCTCTTTTACAAAACCTTAATGGCAGCTGAGCTTCTCCGCTTCTGCCATTTGGCCATCATTAAGTGTTGTGTTTGATTGTAAGCACTTTTCACCTTTCCTGTCCTATCTCTTCCCAACACCTCTATGAAAAGTGCCAATCTAATGACTCAGAAAGGACTGTTATGAATCATTGTCCCTGCCATTTGCACAAATTCTGCCTTTCTGAATATAAAGAGTCACAGCGTCATCCTCCCCAGATTATGGAAAAAAAAAAAGAATGGAAGTGAGGCAGTCATGACTAGTAATAAATGGCCTCCTTCCACTGAAAGTCTCCATTGACGTCAGAGCTGCTTTTGAGGTAACTCCATTATAAATAGACACGTCTAGAGAAAATACAGCCGTCAATACCACATCAAACCAGGCCATTTCTATTGTCCTTCAGGGCTCAATGTCTGATGGAAGACATTGTTAGTCAGATAATAAACAAAACACACGAGTATACTGAAGCTCCACTGAGGACAATTTACCTTTTTATGGGTGCTTTTAGTGAGAAAACCTGTAAGTATTTTGAATCTCAATGTCTCCCCGAAGTCACCGTTCTTCCTGTATGGTGTGTTATTTATTCCTCTGTAATTATACTCTTCTAACTCACAAATAACTTCTTTTCCTGTACCCACATCCCTGAATATCTACCCTTTTTGTTAACACTGATTATGTTTGTGGACTCTCACAGACATTGTTTATAAAACTAAGAATTCTGCAGCAGAATATTTTTGGAAACAATTGCTGTACAGTATTTGTAAGCTCTATTTTTGTATATTGAATTTTGGAGAAAATAGTATGCATTATTTTTCTTTTTTTTTTTTTTTGTTTTGCTAATTTCATGTATATTCATTTGAAGAAAATGTTGCATGTGATTGACTTGAAATGTAAATAAAATTTCCACGTTTTGGAACAGAATTTGGTTTTAGTACTTCTTTGTTTTGTCAATGCACTCACTCTAGCTATATTTTGCATTCACTGAAGAAATACTGCAATATGTAATACTATGCAGCCAAAATGTGCATTGTACATTCAGCAGCAGCCTGAAAGTTGTTTAACAGCACCATCTAGTGGTCACGGAATGTGGGTTGTTCAATCTTTGCACAGTATATGACTTTAGTTGGGAGTAGGCAACACAGTTCACAGATAAAGCTATGACTCAGGTTGGTTTAATGTATAAAAGTTTCAGCCTTTTAACGGAAAATATGCGGTCTCTACCGGTCATTCTGATTGATGGTCAAACTCCCGGGACACATGACAACACATCACATGGTCACCTATACTGACACACCTACACTGACAGGAACCCATTGTTGTGGTTATATTAAAAAGGCCATTTTAAATGAATAATTTCCTCTTTTATGTAACTTCTTGCAATGGCAATTCTCTATCTGCGCCTCCATGACTACTACAATGATGAATAAAACTTCTCAGAGGTTGGTCAGAAAAGGTGTTTTAACTCATTGAACCCATGTAAAAAAAAACGGCACCATTGTAGTTAATGTAAACCTTTAATAAAGAATGTACCACAGAATGTATCCTTCAGAATATAAATTGGTCAACATTTGTGCTCTACAACATATGTATAAAACACAATGTTAATGGCTTTTAACATAAATTATTTCTGAACAGCAATGAATGGAGTCGACACAAGCAAGTCACACTATGAAAGCCTTGAAAAGGAGAGCAGTGAAGAGGCACAGAGCCAGGCTGTTCCTGTAAGTGTGTCCAGCAGGTGTGGCTGCAGTGTTAGTGGAGTTTGTCGTCGAGGCCACTGTGGTTGTGACTGTGACATTAGTGACGGCTGGAGTAGCAGTAGTGTTGGTTGCAGAAATCCCAGCAGTGGTTCCTGTGGCAGCTGTAGTTGAGTTAGTGTCTGTTGCATTCTGGGCCTCTGAGGATGCTTTTAATACATTTTACAAGTAAACAATTAATATAGGGGGCTTAGAGTGTACATCAATATTTTACATTTACACAGGTAAAATCTTACCAACAATCAGCAAAGGAATTAAAATTGTCAGCAGCATTCTTAAAACTTTTCCACTCTGAAAAAAGAAAGTCTCTTTTTAGTTTGTCTTGCTAAGTCCAGTCAAGTAGAAAGTTTTTTAGTAGTAATACTACAGTGTATGCTGTCTTCATAGAATCCGACACATAAAAACAAATGATACTTACAAATTGTTCTGCCGTTTTGGCTCCTTTTAATGTGAATGTCTTCCACTTCCGAAGTTTACAAACCTAAGTGCACGTTGAACTGAGCCCTGAACTGTCAGGACCTTTATATGTTGGATTTTGTTTAAGACGTGACTAATGATGTACAGACCCAACCTTAAATCTAATTTATCTAAAGGAGGATCATTCCTTCCACAGTGATCACGGCAGGGTTGTTTTGTTTTCTTTGCATTGAAAGGTGTCAAGTTTGAGTTTGAATTTAAAAAGCAAACAGGTTGGTGATGCACATAAGGATTGGCCTTGGTCTGTTCCACAATGAGAGCACTGTTTTTGAGTACGAAGGCATTTTCTGCTGACATAAATGGACAATGTATATGTCACATGATAACAATGTGATACAAATAAAGGTGAGAAAAGTGCTTTTGTCCTCCAGTACATACCAAGCTCACTGGATCAGTCAGTGACTCATACCAGGTCTTATGATCTGTGACAATGATGTGATAAGACCTATTTATAAATCTATTTACTGAATCTTAACTTAAATGTGGACTTTTATGGGTTGTAGTGATGTTTGAAGAAATTCCAATATTATTTTATGAATTTGAAATGTAAATACTTTTGTGAATAACAATGAATACAAACTTGTTACATTATGGTGTGCAATGAAAGTCAAATAAGTTTAATGGATAAACATGGTTGTTTAAGTCAATAATTTTATGAAGAGCAGCGCTACGTATGGTTATAATGTTTATTAAACAAGACCATTTACAAAGATTTAACTAGATACAAAGCTGTGCCATATTTTATTTGTCCAAAGATACAACATAGAAGCAAAGTACTGATTATATCAACTTTATCTCATAAATCTATGCCTTCAGGTCAAATCTGGACCTTGGTCTACCCTTGCATTTTTGGGGGCTTTGGATTTTGTGTTCTGGTTGTGGTTCTTTGACTTCTGCAGCAGAGCCAGAGTATCTCTCTTCTCAATCTTTCTCAGCTGTTTCTTCTTCATCCTCTTAATCTTGGTTGTATTTCGGATCTGAGATTCACAAGAAACATTTATTTTATTAAATCAAATTCTCTAAATTATAGTAGATGTTTTCAATTATGTTAGAGTCTATGATACAAGTGAGGTGCCTTGGATGTAGCTCGTTATAAACACCACCATTTTGATTCTAGAAAATGAACATACCACTTGAACAATCTCTGCTTTGCGTTCATTCTCTGCACGTCGTTTCAAGTTTTCATCTCTCCGCTTCCTCTTTTCCTTTTGGTAATAAACAGAACACGTTAATACAATTTAGAAACCCATACATCCCATTTGACATTAATATGACATTGTTGAACTTACTTCTTTTTCTCTGGCCTTTTCCTCCTTCAGCTGCAAAGAATACTGTTTGATCAGCTCCTTCTCTTTCTTGGCCCGCATCTTCTTCTCCCAGGAAGTGCACAACTGTTTATCCCTGACCACTGCAGAAAACCTACACACACACACAAAATATATATATATATATTTCTGCATCAATAAAACTTGATTTAAAGCTTTCTGCATAAGGGCTTATTTTGGAGTACATTACTGGTATGTTGCATTAAATCCCTTATGGTTGGTTATAAGTGTATACAAGCCTACATCTGAAGTCACAGGTAAAAAATATATATATTTCAATCACTCCCTACTATTCCCGACTACATGGGCCCCAGCACACACCTTCCCCATCTTGGATAGGCTACCTTTGCTTGTTGCGCTCCTTCCATACTCGTCCAGATTTTGGTTTTCCCAGTGGGATCACCGGGGCCTGTTTCCCACTTGGAGCTAAACGTTGTTTCTTATTCGGAGCGTTTCCTGCGTTGGTAGGGGGCATTTCTATAGCTTCAGATTTGGCTGTGTGTGTCTCTTCGTCATTTTGAACACCAGCAGTGTCCGTGTCAGTCCTTGTACACGTAACTGGTTCCGTACGTTGCTCCGGTTCAAAAATACTCTGAGTGTTTTCTTCTTCTATGGGGATCTCTGGTTTCTGTTCTTCTCTAACGTAGGTTTCGTCCACCGGGCAGTTCCTTCAGGACTGAGCGCCTGGTCCTGCGAGCCGGAGTCCTCAGCACCGGGGCTTCGGAGTCCTGCAGTGCGGCAGGAGGGCGCATTCTGCGGCCGCTGCGGGTCCGTCTCATGTCCGCCGGCTCCTCGGCCACTTGTTCTGTTGCCATTTCAGAAGCAGACGTTTCCTCTGACGCCACTTTATTCCTCTTCGACATGTTAACTTATTAACCTACTATTTCTAATACATTACTTTGCTAAACGTCTGTACCCACGTGTGGGGGACCGCCAGTGTTGTAAACGTCCTGTACGTCACTTCCGCTTTCTTTGCACAGGGAAAAGTAATTACAAAAGAATCAAAATATTGCATTACTGCCACCTGCTGTTCTGGAGGACACATAGTTTTCAAGACTTGCTCTGGGTAGAAAAGTGACTTACTTTTATTTAGACTTTAACTTTGCAGAAAGTGTATAGAAAGCATAACCTACATATGACCAAATCAAATAATTAAAAATAGAAAACATTCATATGACAGAAACAACATAATGTCACTAAAATAATACAAAACAACAATACAAGGAATCCTTTTTGTATACTTAAAATGTTTGACCCTTCAATGGCTTATCTACACCCTCTAACTCCACCAACTAGTATTTCTATTAAACTATACTAGGTATTCAACGCAGAAGAAGACACCTTGAGTCATATATATATGTCTATGGTCACCCACCATGAGCCTTATGAATGGACAGTAAACACTGCCATCCAATGGTCACACTACGTTTCTGCAGGTGCCTAAATGTGTCATGTGACCATAGATCCGAAGCACATGACATTTAGTCATTTAGCAGACATGACAGTTCAGTTGTTTAAAAATATCAACACGGTTTAAGGAAGTGGGGATCTTTTTGACTTCGCTGAACTCTGACATGCATTAGTATCATTTCCAACTAAGTGTAGGTGGAAGGCGGATGCACATAATGTCTGTGTTCAGAGTTGGAATCTTGCTGCCTCTGTTCCTGCTGTTTGGCACTTCAGTAAGTACAGATTTATCTATTATCTAATTCCACAATACCATTTCCTATAGGCCATACTTACATACTCGCAAGTTTAGTCTTATGAATTTAACTCTTTAAAACCGACCCTGATTGTATCTCTGAAACTAAAGGTGTATTTCAATAATTCTGGTGTCAAAATGAAGGGGCCACTTTCAGATTTCCCCCAATTGGGGGTGCCAAGTCACAAAACTATTGCTTTAAGGATCATAATATTTGCCACTCTAATACTTTGCCTTCAAGGAAGTCTGCCCTGGCGTACAGAAAATGCAGAAAGGATGTTTGAAAACCAGTTTGACGAAATTTTGATCAGTCCACCATGTCTGGTACTGCAGTGTATAAAATTATGACACATAGTCACCTGAGATGTCAGTTGTCTGCCATAAAAGTTAGAAACAGGTCTAGGCAAAGGCTTTCATTAATTACCGCTGACAATTATTCTATGGCAATTGGGGGGGTATGACTGACTTTTCATTTCTTTGTTCCTCTTTTCTTCTTCTAAATGCATGTAGCCTACATGCAAATTGTTGTTATTTAGCCTATTGTATTTATTTTTGGAATGTATTTATTTATCTATTATTCTTACTGACAGTCTAATATTGGGGGTCGCGGTCTGAAAAGTTTGGGAACCCCTGCTCTAGTTGAACAAGGTAACTGCAGACAGCAGTGCCATTATAAAGTATACAGTACCCAGCATAAAAATTAACATTTCAAATAAAATTAACTTACACAAATGATTTGTTTTAAGTTGTGCACAAAGCATTTAATGCACACACTTTCACCACACACAACAATACACTCCCAGGCCCTCATAACCCCCCTCCATCAAAATTCAGTTACAAATAAGAGTAAACATTATTTACAAACAGTACAAGTAGTCAAAAGCAAAGACAAACATTTTGCAAATGAGATAAAAGAACAAAACGATACATTTGAAAAGAAGTTTTGGTTTGGATAGAGGCAGGAAGGCTCTTCCAGTAATTGGGGGCCTTAAATTGAAAAGCAAATTTCCCAAGTTCTTTGCAGCTGATAGTCAAACCTCGGATTCAGGAGGAACAATGTGGTTTTTGTCCCGGTCGTGTCGTGGGTACTTTGCCCCTTACGGTTCCTCCAGCAGGTGGTGGGACCACGGGTGGTAGGCCCCATGTCACTCCTTTGGGCTGAGCCCGGCCGGTCTCAGACACATTGTAAACCATTTTAGTAATATTTTGTAACTGTAATTTTTTTTAAACATAAAGCTGGACTACCAATCTGCTATTTAAATTAGATATCTTAAAATATTTGCTAAACTAATCAACAACAGTAAAAAAATGAAAAATAACAAACAAAGAAACATGAACAGTGAGCAGAAGAAAGGTAAAATAAAATATGGACACATTCATCTATTCATCTTGTGTATTAAATAATATAGAGCCACTACAAACATTATGTTTCTGCTGGTTCTTGCAGGTAAACAGATTTATAAATGTGAACTTGCTGTTGTTCAGATGGTGCCTGTTATAATGTTTAAATTGATTACATTAATGTTGAAGTTAAGATTTACAATAAATATTTTAAATGATACTGTGTAAAGGAAATACAGCTTATAAAAAACACCTTATTTGTGCAAATGTTCTTGCTACCTGCAAATCAATTTTTGCATGTTGTGCTATGTGATCAATCGCGATTAAACATTTGAATCGTTGCCCAGAATATATTAAACCGTACTGTGTTCCTACAGCTTGGGGTGCCCAGGACATTCACTATTGACTACCAGAAAGACTGCTTTCGGAAAGATGGAGAGCCATTTCGATACATATCTGGAAGCATCCATTACAGCAGAATTCCCAGAGTTTACTGGAAGGATCGTCTGCTCAAGATGTACATGGCAGGATTGAATGTCATCCAGACGTAGGTCAATTTGACATACTTTTCTTTTTTTTTTCTGTCTTTAAAAATGGGATTAAGTAACAGGAAAAACAGAAGAGAACATTACTTAATATTTTCTGTATGACACAAAAAGTATTATCAGGTGTCCCTCAATGTAATGAAATGCGTTTTAAAAAAGGTTATTTAGTCTTGATTGAATGCTCTCTTCACAGTCTCTCTTTCACTCTAAAGGTACATTCCCTGGAATTACCATGAGGAGTCACCTGGTCAGTACAGCTTTAGTGGAGAGAAGGATCTGGGGTACTTTCTTCAACTGGCTCAGGACATTGGCCTACTAGTCATCCTTCGACCTGGACCCTACATATGTGGCGAGTGGGAAATGGTAAGCATAGTGTCAAAAGCTATAAATGGTACATAGATATCATCTGTTTTATGGTATCTGCCATTAGTGTAAGGTTGTGTCACAGCATATTAGAATACTATACACATTTATTTTCTAAATAGGGTGGGCTGCCTGCCTGGCTTCTCAAAAAAAAGAACATTGTGTTACGTTCTTCAGATAAAGGTGATAGAAATACATTAACTATATTTTTTACTAATTACCCAGCCTGTGTTCACACTTTGAAAACGTGTGTATTTTAGATTACATGGCAGCAGTTAATACGTGGATGGGGAAAGTACTGCCAATGATAAAACCTTTGCTCTATCAAAATGGGGGTCCTATCATCACTGTCCAGGTGAGTGTCTGTATTCTGCTCTGCTGTACTTTGTTATTTATTTTTTTATAATTATGGTTCTTTATTTAATATGTCCACTCCTGCTAGGTGGAAAATGAATATGGCAGTTATTTTGCCTGTGACTATAATTACTTAAGGAACCTGACCGCATTGTTTCGGTCACACCTGGGCAAAGATGTGGTGCTCTTCACCACAGATGGGGCTGGAGTCGGTTACCTCAAATGTGGCTCAATCCAAGGGCTCTATGCCACTGTGGACTTTGGTCCTGGTAGGTTTATATTTAATCAATCTAATTCTTAACAAATTGTATATTGTTTAGTGTGAACTTTATTCCCAAACTTTTTCTTTTCAATTCGATAGGTTCAAATATCACTGCTGCTTTTGAGGCACAAAGACATGCAGAACCTCATGGACCTTTGGCATGTTTTTTTTTTTTTATCCCTTTTTTCTCATTATACTATCCTATACGTATTCCTGCAGACAGAGAACACTGACTTTCTTTTTTACAGGTCAACTCTGAGTTCTACACTGGCTGGCTGGACAACTGGGGCTCACATCACGCTGTTGTATCAGCCGATCTAGTGGCCAAGTCTCTCAATGAAATCCTTCTCAGAGGAGCTAACGTCAACCTGTATGTGCCCTGGTTTTAGAAGAATTAGACAGACATGTTCATTCATAAAGCTGTTGTAGTATTTAGACAAAGTTTTTTTTTCTTCCTCAGGTAATACAGTCTTTTGTCAGTGAGTTTTCAGTCTAAATGTAATTTATTTTTATTTTTAAAAGGTACATGTTTATCGGAGGAACAAATTTTGGATACTGGAATGGTAGGAAGATCTTGTTTAAATATTTAGACCTTCAAAAGTTCTGATTTAACTCTCAATGAACCCTTTAGGTGCCAATGAACCATACAAAGCCCAGCCTACGAGCTACGACTATGACGCCCCACTGACAGAAGCGGGAGACCTCACAAAGAAGTACTTTGCAATCCAAAATGTGATCAAAATGGTATTCAAAGAAACAAACTTTACCACAGTCTTAAAATAAATAATATTATGGCATAAAATAAGACTTAATTTATCTTTCTACAACAGTATCGGAAAATACCAGAAGGCCCAATTCCACCAACAACTCCAAAGTATGCATACGGGGCTGTGAAAATGACGAAGGTATGTATGCAATATAAAGGTCCTCGCCGATGATTTTCAAAATTATAATTTTGAAAATGTTGCTACTTTAGCTGGAAACTTTGTCAGATGCCCTGGAGAAACTTTCTCTCTCTGGTCCTGTCAAAAGCATGTATCCCCTTACATTCATTGACCTTAACCAGGTAATCCTTCATCTTTTTATACTATATGTAATTTACAGTAGTTGCATCCATTCATGCTTAATTGATGGAACACATTTAAAAACTTTCTCTCTTTATTTTGTAGCCTTTTGGTTATGTGCTCTACAGGACCACACTTCCTGTTAATTGCACCAAACTCACTCCGCTGTCCTCTCCACTGAATGGGGTGCATGATCGGGCTTATGTGTCCGTGGATGGGGTAGGTGTGACACGCATTTTCAAAGTTTATGCTCCATTTAAAAATTTTGATTCTCATGTGGCAGCAAATGTTTGAAAAAAAGGATTGCACAGTTTGTATAAAAAGTCAAAAATGTCAGTAGGCTGTCCTACAATGCCTTATATAAAGAAAAGTTTTAACCTTTGGGGGGAATGCAGTATATTATGCCATTGTTTTCTTCCCAAGGTGGCTGCAGGAATTCTTGAAAGATACAAAGTCATAACCATGAATGTGACAGGAAAAGCCGGAAGTCAGGTGGACATACTGGTTGAAAATATGGGTCGAATCAACTATGGGAAAGGAATCAATGACTTCAAGGTTATTTGAACAAGATGCTATATTTCCTACTCGTCATTATATCACTTTACTATTTGCTTTATTGAACTTCACTCTGATCACAGGGCCTAGTGTCAAACCTGACTTTAGGGGCAGACGTCCTGTCCGGCTGGACCATGTACAGTCTGAATATTGACCAAGCGGTCAGCAAGGGTCTTTTGGGGAAGTCTGTGTCTATAGACCCACCCCAGTCTTCCACACTTTCTCTTCCAACATTCTACGGCGGCAGCTTCATTATTCCTGACGGCATCCCAGACCTTCCTCAGGACACATACGTCAAACTGCCCAAATGGACAAAGGCATGTCACAAAAATATTGTTTACTTTTTAACAGTTGGATTAGTTAAGTGTTGGGTGTTAATATTTTGAGTTTATGCCAACGTCACCTTAATCAATGCTAAGACCAGAGCTAGATGTGTTTTTTTAAGTATCTTATCATGTCACTCATGTTTTATTTTAATTTTTTAATTTTTGTCTTGTATGCATGTACTGTATAATGGTGCTTGTAACGGGTCTCTTAAAATCGAATGAACACAAGGTTAAAATAAAAAGAACACTAGTGCTCACTTATACTCGATACTCGTGACATATTGCTATCACCTTTGCGCTTATGGAATTGCTAATTATTATCTTTTTATTTTAAATGACTTATTACAAACCATGACATGCCAAAGACATGGACATTTGACTGGTGGGAGGGTTTATGGTTTAAGAAAAATACCAATGGTCCTGAAAGCAGCTCAAGACCAATCTCAAGTACTAAAAAACGAGTAAAAGTGTCAAATCATATTGTCCTGTATTTATTTGTGTGTGTATTTTAATCTTTTTTATGGATTTCTGTCTTCAGGGTCAGATCTGGATTAATGGTTTCAACTTGGGGCGTTACTGGCCTGCACGAGGCCCTCAGGTGACACTTTTTGTACCTGGCTCTATCCTCAGCACTGCTGTCCTGAACAACATAACGGTGCTGGAGCTAGAGGCTTCTCCCTGCAGCTCCGGGCCGTGCACACTGGAGTTCACCGACACACCTGTTCTAGATGCCAATGTTCAGGATGACTACGAACCACACAGGAGACTCTTCTCTAAGGAGAACTTATTAGGAAAAGGGAACTAATACACAGAAGAAATGTTTTTGCACGACTCTTACGAACACATAATGTTTTGATTTTAAAAGAATGAGTGATTGTTTTAGTTTTGGCTTATGATTTAAATATGTCTTGTGTGATGTACTGTGTCAATAAGAACTGTTGGTGCCTCTACCTACATTTACATTTATTCATTTAGCTGACGCTTTTATCCAAAGCGACTTACATTGTTCTAATGTAATTACCAGTGTTACAGTCACTGGAGGCAAGGTGGGTTAAGTGTCTTGCCCAAGGACACAACGACAGTATGAACTGTGGGGAGAGCGGGAATCGAACCCCCTATTCCGGTTGAAGGCCAACCGCTCTACCCACTGAGCTACTACCTCACTTTATTACTATGACAATAGCCTTTTTAGCCTTACAAATGGATTTTAACAGCACTGTACTGTTTAATTTAAATGTGTTTATGGGTTTTCATTTGAAACAATCAGGGGAATGTAAAGTATCTTAGACCATAAGTGAAATACATAACATAAATAAACTTAAAAAAAAACTGCTTGATTAAATCTTTTACATAAAATCAAAACATTTTTGCACCTGTTGATGCAAATATAAATAATTTATTATACAGCACTGTTTTTGTCCAGGGTGTTTTGTGTTTTATTTTGGTCAACACAAAAAAGAAGAAAAAAACTATACATTATTTTCATTGAAACATAACCTATATTGACCGAAAAGGGTGTAGGCGGAAGTCAACACTTATTTTTGCCTACACCTTTTAAGATAAAAAAAAAGCACTATATGATACAACAAAACAAAATAAAAAGGAAAAGAAAACACAAAACCACAACAATACACAAAACAGAAGAAAAATATTTAGTATAATTATGTTTATTTTAATTATAATCATTATTTCAATTATTAAAACATGTTAATAACAAGAATTATACTTATGGCTATTGTTCATTATATCTTTTCATTACCAATCTTTTATAAATTATTCTTAACTGTGGTAATGAGTTAGCATTTTTTAATTCATCAGGGAAGCTATTCCAAAACTGAACGCCTTTATCTGATGGGCAGTTTCTTTTTAAATTGGTTCTACAATATGGTTTGTTAAACATATATGTCCTCCCGCCTCAGACCCAAAGCTGCTGGGATAGGCTCCAGTCACCTGTGACCCCTAATGGGAAGAAGCGGAAGAAAATGAATGAATCTATGTTTTCGTAACAGCAACAGCTCAGTGGTAGAGCGGTCGTCTTTTAACCGGAAGGTAGGCGGTTTGATTACCTCTATCACCACAGTTTATACTGTCGTTGTGTCCATGGGCAAGACACTTAACCCACCTTGCCTCCAGTGGTGTTCCAGCTGTGACACTGGTGAATGGAACCTTAATTAATGTAAGTCCCTTTGGATAAAAGCGTCAGCTAAATGACTAAATGTAAATTTAGGAAGAAACATAGACACGGTATCGGTGTTGTTTATTATAGTCAATATTAAACATTTTAATAATTGGGTAGTAATATCAGTGCCTTGTAAGTAGACGAAGAATATAACCAACAATCTAAAAAATTAGAAGCACTTTCTAACCAGGGTGAAATCGGGGCATTGTGGGTTTGCTGCTTATCTGAATTAAATTGGTAAACATTCAGATGAGCTGTGAGAGTGTGGAGAGGGAAAAACTGTGAATCATGCTTTAATTACTTGTCAAATATACAGCCGTGACAGGCTGAGCTTATTCAAAGAGTTGTCAGATATGGGGCTTTTAATATTTTCGGCCAAGTCTGTTTTTGCTGAATAAATCGCAGAGTGTGTAAACTCTTTCTAACGATGGGGGGCAGCATTACACTACTCTAGTGTACAACCTACCGGAAACGTTTAGAAGAAGAAGAAGAACCTGGACGAAGGCCCGTGTATACTGCCCTGAAAGAACATAATTTATCTTTTCTCAGAGTTGAGGTAAATCAACGTAACTATTCAAAATAAGTAGCTATTGCTAAGCTATCAATTATTTCAATTTGTCAAACGCAACACAATTAGTTTTATCCAGAAAGCTAGTGATTATTCAGTGTAGCTATTGAGTGAATACAAGAATGGTTCCAATGTAATTTATTGTAAATGATAAAAATAAATACACGGAAATTGCTTTAAAATCATTGCCATTAAACCTGATTTGCTGAGATACACGCGCTGTTAAAATGCATGCAAATTACTAGCTAAGTGCTTGCTAACATCTGTGTTTTGGTTTCTCTTCGTAGCTGAGCTGTACTAAAGATGACACGGTTACCAGAGGGAAATAATAGGACACAATGAGGAGATGTGCCGTGGTGCCTAAACGTAAATCCTTAATATGCTAAACCCTTGACTTAACATTGGTAAAAGCGACCTAAACAGATCGGCTGTAAATACTAAAAAAATGGTAGATAATCGTTACGCCACAGCTCTGGTGATTGGCTCGGTGCTGAGCCTGCTGGCTACTGTGTACCTGTCCGTGGCCGTGGGCACTCAGCACTGGTACCAGTACAACTATACGCCTGTCAAACATGAAAGGAATGTTTCTGAGCTCAAAGAGGAGTTCATCAATGGAGAATATGATGAGAAGATCTTCAGTGAGACCATGTTCCACCTAAATGGGACCCTTGGACTGTGGTGGAGGTGCATCCAGGTGCACAGCCAGTCCCCGTGGTTCAAAGATCCAGGTACTGCCAACTGTAAAAAGCATACAGATGTACTTTCTGGCTTATTCTTACCTTGAATAATCATATTATTCTCTAACCAAACTGATCTTGTAGTCATTAAACTTAATCTCCTGACTTTTAACTTCAGATCCCAAACTGGAAACGCAGTGTGTCAGCTTCACTCTTCCTCAGCAATTTTTTCCAAAATATAAATACCCCGGGAATGAGGAGGATCTGCTGAGAACATGTGAGTGTCTGTCAGTTATTGTTACATGATTGTTTCCTCCTCAAGAAAATGTGTAGGTTTTAAATCTGTTTATCAATTGTTTAAAACTCTGCAGACCTGTGGAGGTGCCAGTTCCTCCTCCCCTTGGTGTCACTGGCTCTGGTGTTTCTCAGTGGTCTCGTTGGAGTCTGTGCCTGCCTGTGCCGCAGTTTTACTCCCACTTTGGGCGTAGGCGTGCTGCACCTTCTTGCTGGTAAGAAAAAGATGTACTGTTCAGTTTATAATGAAGTTAAAAGATTAAATCAGATTACATAAACATGGTACAACTTATACAAATATATGTTGTCTGCAGACATGATTAGTCAGAATATATATCTTCTATATTTAAAGTCTGTGGAGGAGAATTGTGTTGAGTGCTGATGAGATGCATGTCTACTTGAGATGGTAACCTGTCCTGTCACTTGAAATAGTGGAGAAACTGGATTTAGGCTTTATATTTTATGGTTAATATGTTACTGATTAACTTCATATTAACTTTCATATTAAAACATGACTATTGACTTGTTTCCCATTAGGTCTGTGCTCTCTAGGCACTGTATGTTGCTTCCTGGCTGGTGTAGACCTGCTCCAGCGTAATATCCCGCCGCCAGAAGGAGTGGAAGGCTCGCTGGGCTGGTCACTTTACCTCGCTCTCATCTCCTTCCCTCTGCAGATGATGGCAGCATCTCTGTTCCTTTGGGCGGCCAGGAGTCACCGTAAAAACTACACACGCATGACGGCGTACAGAGTGGCCTGAATACTGCCTGACTAAAACGGTCTGAAAGTACTGCAGACTTGGCGTGCGATCTGTAGACATCACCAAAAACCTGTTGTGTTTTATAGCGATTATTATCATTGTATTAAATTATTATTATTATTATTATTATTAGAACTGGATAAATGGATAAACAGAATGCAATCATCACATTGCTTTTTATACTTTAAAAAGATATTGGCCTCTTAGAGTAAAGGCCACATCTGTTGCCAGTCATGCTTAATTCCTGCCTTTTGTTTTAATGATATGTTGTTTGTGTTTTACCAAAGCATGCTGTAATTGACGTTGCAGCAATGAAATGTTTTATTTTCCGTTTATTGTGTTGGATTGCCTTTTTGTTGCCAGTTCTGAATTTCTAAAGCTGCTTACCACATTGCCCTTATAGCTACACTGAGCAAGTTCTCTATTGTCCTTTAAACCTTTGTTTGAATTTTTTTTTTGTTCCTTAAATAATCAGAAGTATTTAGTGTTTGCTGTGCATGCCTTTCAACTCAAATGTTCTGCCATCTGTGGTAATCGCTCATCTGTGGTAAAGGATGACTTGCATGTTGCTATGTTGATTATTAGTTCAGTTTTGCAAGTCATTTATTGTCACAGATGATAACCAGTATCAAATGCTATTATTATGATACTAGCTATTGAATTGATACCACTAAAGCCAATGTGGCTCCTCCATGTTCTACACATCATCTGCTTCTGTATACAGCCCTTTGTACTCCCCTCTGAAATTCCCCTTAAATAGTACAATATTAACCAAATATTTTATCATCAATGCAGAAAAAAGTAGATACATGACAAAATCCAATTCCATTAAAAAGAAAGGGAAAAAAAGCCAAGAGCAAAATATTCAAATTTGTGTAAAGATTCACACCATTGTTTATTATTTTGCAAATGTCAGTGAACCTGTACATTTCCATTTTCTAAAATGTCACTTCTTTGTTTGAAAAGCTTTTGTAAAAAAAAATTAATAAAATAAAGCACATTAAAATTTTGTTTTAACAAAAAAATTTTAGTCTAGATTTTAAAATATATTACATGTAGCTATGGTATAAATGTCCATCACACAGGTTTTCATAATTTATCATTTGTGCTCCTTGCATATTTAGAAATCATTGCATTGATTAGCAGCATCAGTTCATAATGCAATAATATATACTGTATATTAACTTTCCTCATCTTGTGTCTCAGCCTTTCTTAACACTTATTGATGGGATGCTTAGAGTTTTCTTCTTAGCTAAATTGAAGGCAACCTTTTTCTCATAGTAGGCACATTCATTCACAAAAAATGGGTAAAGTTCCTCTCCTTCGTACTCCACTGTCTCCCCGGTAAATGAAATAAAAATGGGGTCACCCCGCCTCAGGAGCTTGAAGTCATTATCCTGGAGAGAAACAATTGTTAAGTCCCTCAAAATGACCCCGCTGCAGCGTTTAAATTCTGATTTTACACGTATTGTCATTCCCAAATGGATTAATGTTGACGCACAAAACCTAAAATTCACCTGAAGCTGGGGGTGAATGGCAGCTGTTATTTCACTGGTTGCTGGGTCTCTTGGATAGTCCATGCTGCTCTCAGAAACAAATGCCTCCACCTCTCCTCCTTCAAATATCGACCCTGCCAACATAGGACCAAGTTAACTGTATCAATGTAAAGTACCTGGCTCCTCTTTTTTGCTAATGTAGTATTTATTGTTAAAAATTTGGATCTTAAGCATATTTCTCTTACCAGCATTAAATTTGTGCAACCATTCTATTGTATGCTCCACTGCTTCTTTCATCAAGTTATACATGTCAGCTCTGAGTACACCATGTGGCTGAGGTCCAACCTCTATGGCTGTAGGGAAGAAAAAAAAACATCACATGGGAAATGTGTACATTCCCACAAGTGACACACAGCTTCACTTACTTACCAAAGCCATGTTTACCCACAGACTCAAGAGAATACGCCTCAGAAATGGGAATGTCCAGCTGGATGACTCTTACCGGTGCAGTGGGCATCTTGCTCTAAAAACCAAAGCGACTATACTTCAACTTACAAGATACTATTATAAACCATACTTTGTAAGAGCTCATTTTGGAACATTTCTTAAACTTTAAATTATATACAGTTTAGTATATATTTGCTGTAATATATTTAAATTTGTTAAAAACCCACCTACTTTTAAAGTTTAAAACCAAAATATCCTGCTCATTTTATTGAAATTATGTTTGTTTGGTTTGACAAAAACTTAAACTATAAAATCAAAAAAATGCTGGGTGCCTCCTAGTGGTGGCTGCTGACAGTGAATTTCCCCATGGTGAAAATATAAAAACATAGGGTTGTAGGATGTGGTAAATTTCTTTTATTTTCCATCCACTACCGCTTCTCCTCAATTTTTTTTTCATGTTTTTTTAATATATTTATAAAGCGCTTTTCTATCTAGTATGCACTCAAAGCGCTTTACATTAAGCTTCCATTCACCAGTGTTACAGCTGGAAAACCACTGGAGGCCAGGTGGGTTAAGTGTCTTGCCCAAGGACACAACGACAGTATGAACTGTGGGGGAGAGCAGGATGTTGATGTTTTGAGCGGAGATCGAACCGCCCACCCTCCGGTCGAAGGACGGCCGCTCTACCCACTGAGCTGAGTTAATGTATGCCAAGAAAAAAGCCCAATTTAAACTATAGTTATTCAATTATTATAATAATAATTAAGACATTGTTTTTGTCTGAAATGGACCCTAAAGCAGGATATCAATATTTCTGTAACCATTAAGAGCTTTGATGACTTTGTGGTGTCCAAAGCCTTTACCTGTATGTATTTGACAATATGCAGGGTTATCCAGTCTAAGGAGTAAAAGATGAAGCACAGGCCCATGTTGGAGGTGGTGTTGTGGAGATCACACAGCAGATCGACAGCCCTTTCACTTCCCTTAGGCCCGAGCTCAGCGTTCAACTCCTGCGCGCGTCTCAACTCGTAGGGAGAGGTGTCTGTTAGAGTTGCACTGAAGGAAAAAGATGGAAAAGAACATGTGTGTAATGTAAAAAGAACATGTGTGTAATGCAAAAAGAACATGTGTGTAATGTAAAAAGAACATGCGTGTTACTAATGTCAGTGTGTCATTCTGGCTCACCTCAGTAAGGGTTCTGTAAAACAGCGGTTCAGGTCTGTGTCCAGGTATCTTCTGCAGGCATCAGTAGCTCGAGGATTTGACAGGACAGCCATGACTGAAGCAGTTCCGCCCTGATGTATTGTGTGTTTCTGCATTTCTCGCACAATATAGATCCCTGACAACTCATTTCCATGGGTGCCGCCAGCAACAGCAAGACGGGATAAAGGCGGGAATAACACATGATCCATCTGGAATTGTAAAGAAAGAAAAGTGCTGTTCTTTGAGTTGCTCCAACAACCAAATTTAAAATGGAAATTGGGATTAGTGTGGATCTAGCCTAACCCGTTTTAAAAATGCTGTTAAACAAGTAAAACCGGCTGTTACAAAGTCACGGACAAAAGTTACAACATGGCTATTTATCAATAACTAGCCCAGTTTTCCCAGAAAGATGTGCCACACTACCTTTGCTCACCTCCATTTAGATGTGTGGCTTTAACATTACCCTTGTCATTTAAGTCAATTATTGACATCCATTTACTGAATTGTCCTCCCTATCTTGACTAGGACATTTAATCATTGTCATGTCAAGGCTCTTGATGTGCAAGAACTATACTTGTGCCTGATTGTCTGAAGCTATGTCACTAACTGTCCAAAACCACTGCAACTTTGCAAGAGTTTTCTGGAAGTATTCCCCTGTTGTTTTTGTTGTTACGTCCCAGGCCAACTTCATTTGTTTCTTGATAGCTCAGAGTATGATACACTGAGAGCCTTTACACTAACCAGATGCACGTCTGAATTCCCCCAGGTTAAATTGGGTTTACTACAAGCAAGCTTTGTAATTTTAACAATTGACATTTGAATGGGAAAAGAATATGCCTTTGTGCTCAATCTGAACTGTAAATTAGCCAAGGGACTGGTCACATTTAAACAGAAACTATCAAACTGGAAAATACAACAAAGAATGACTACACTGTAGACAACTTTCGGTTGTTTTCCGACATCTCAGTGTCAACAGTAAAAGCCACAGGGAGCACATCCTCCTGGTAGACAGCGCACACTCAACATTGTCCTTAATTTGTTCTGGATTTGCAGTAATATGACATAAAAACAGGAAATAATAATATGTTTAAGTGTGGAACTCTTACCTTTTGTGTCAAAACCGCACAGCGATCAATTAACTGCAGCAACCTTTGAACCCAGTATATAGTCAGTGTTATCAGGATATTTAGCAATAAGTCACAACCCGAGATCCCAGTGCTCTAGATCCTGTATACCTCACCCACAGTCTCAGTGAGGTGGAATGAGACAAGTAGAAAAGCCTAAAGAGAGTCCTAACACTCCTGAAATTTATTCCCTTCTCCTACCCCCGGGGTCTTACTCTTCCATGGGGCCCTCCTCTCATTCTATGTGTAAGCTCAAATTTCAACAACATGTATTATGATGCAACTGGAACTTCTTGTTAGTTATTTTCAAGATAACCACAAGGAGCCGCTCTGAACGCACTGTGGGCTGTGACACCAAACTCAAATGTAAGCATAAACCAGTGTTTACCATACCACCTGTATGTCATGTGTCATGTTACAGCCCCTCAGACGTTTGTTGTGGCCTTTTTAAGACCTTTATAGCGCCATGATGGAACATTGACATTTTAAAAACTTCAGTAGATTTCATACCTGTCCCCATAGCCACTCTGCTCTCACCTAGACTTCCCCGTCTCACTTAAATGTCGCTCAGGAACTGTAATCCTGTCAGCACAGTCCATTAGAAGCTTTAAGCTCTTACTTGTTCGGTCTCTAAGGGGGCTTTCACTCACTGGTTCTGTTAGCTTGCCACTACTTGACTTTTGCCCTTTATTAAACTCTAACAAAAACGATCAGTCCAGTAAAGAAGGCAGCCACCATTTGTCTTTGGCTTATACAGTATATAAATATGTATAATTAATTTGTATTTATATAAAAAAGACACCTGTCCCTAGGGGTCGGAGTAATTTTTTTGTTATAATAAGAGCCAGGTTACTGTTTGTGAAGCTGGTGACCACAGATTGTGGGCTCCATGGAGTCAAATGAAAACAGAGAACTAGGTTAAAATATTTATTTTGGTTGTTATTTCCAAACAAGCCATTTAAACCAAGCCAATAAAACAGAGAACGTTTATTTGACCTTGATGTATAATTGCCTGACACACTTTGATCTTTACACATGCAGTTTTCAGACACTCCCATCATCCCATCTGTTTAGTTCAGGTGTTGATGAGCCCTCTACATGGAGATGCCATCATTTTAACAAATAGACTTGTACCATCTGTGTTGTGTGTGTCTACAGTATATGGCCTCTGCACTGTACTGTATTGGCCTGTCAAGGAAATTGTATATTATTGCTCAATGCGCTCACTACTGGTCAAGGTCATGTGCTTATCCCAGTCACTTATAACTTCTTGTCTTTAGCTGTATCTCCTATTGGCGCCATGCTAATCCAAACAAGACAAAGACATCACTTTGCACTAGATCTAATCACTGTTCTGGGACGCTCTGTTTTTTTAGTGACATATACACATCAATCCATGACGACCCTGGAGCTGAGAGGCGGGCATAATGTACACCTATAAAAACTTCATGTGCCGTAAACTCTTCAAGTAAATCCCCTTGTACTATGTTACCTGTTTTCCTAAAATTTACCATCACCAAAATTTTCCAAACCAAGCAACTATTTTAACAAGGCCTATTCATTTTAAATATTGCATAGTACTTTGAGACAAATTAAGTTAATGTGTTAACTTAGGCCTACGCCTCAAACACACCTTAGGTAACTACACCTTAATCCGTATTTAAACATGTCAGTTTCATTCATCACTGCTTGTTTCTGTTCTCTCGACCCCACCCTCCCAGTCCCCCTTTTTCTCTCTACCTATTTCCTTTCAGCGTCCTCTCTCCCATAACTAGATCCCAGGAGGGATCCCTACACAGAACCCCCACACTGAGTCTCATCATCTCTAGAATCATTATCACGCTTCATCCTCCATCATCTCATCACTTTATTTGGATATTTCAACTCATAAACATGTCAACTCCAGATAGTTGTGGCGTGGTCCTTGCTAGTGAAAAGACGTATAAAGATATTTGTTACATACCATGATCTGCTTGAGTTAGTGAAAGAATTGAGAATTGCAGTGAACAAATATTTAAAACGATCTTTATTGTATAGGCCCACTTTACATCTTATGTACAATAATAATGAAATCCACAGCTCAATAATTCATGTCAAACAGAGGTTAAAACAATTTGGGATGCAACTAATGATATTATTAGCAGTTCCTTCACAGTCCCTGACCTTTTTAATATGGAAGCCTTTTGAAAGTAGTTCCTTACAATGACATTTAGGAGAGGGAGAGGCTCCAAAGAAGTGTTCCCTGGGTAATGAGGTCCTGCTGGGAAGAAAACTGACTTTCGGACTTGATAACACAAATACAGCTAATTATAAAGACAATTACCCCATATCAGTTTTTTTATTTTAAGGAAGAAACTTGTAGCTATTCTTACACTGAGAGTTGTCAAACGGGTGAACCTCACTCTAATTGGCAGCGGGAGAAGCTTGACTATAATATCTATTTTAGATTATGCATGAACACATCCACATACATATTGTCATCAGCCCATGTCATCATTTATTTTGTCATCAGAATTACATTCATATTAAATGTAATTTAATCATGATGCTGGTTCAAGAGAAAAAATGTTTTATATTTATTAGAAGTAATAGTGGAACAAAAGTGCTTAGCTATTTTCTTTGCATATTGGAATCCTTTATTGTTATGTTTACCTCTTCAGTAGCTTTAATTATGTATAAGATAAAACAGCCTAGGCCACTTAAAGCCCTGAAACCATGCTTTTGTTTTAGTGGGAGTGCTATAGAGGATTAATTGTATCACTCATCTAAGGCATCAGACAGCTCTGAAGCAGGGTGTGTTTGTTAGGACGGAAGCAAAGGGACATTTAGCACAGCTCTGATGTTCAATCGTCTATTGAGAAGGAAATGGCTGCAATTACAGGAAAAGATGATACACACCTGCAACCCATCAGATTTGGATCTGGATCACTGAAGTGAGATGCTTTTATGGTTTGTTGAGACATTTTGTAGCAGACCTATGTATGTTTCAACTATAACTATAACAATAATGTTGTTGTATAATCTTAATCATAAATTTGTATTTCTTTTATTATTATTTATGCTGGGATATGTAAAAGGTATAGGGTAGTGCAAGATAACAGGCACTCTATTCCAGAAAGTTGCTTGGATCCATCCTAAAGGATAGGACTAAATGAACTGAATGAATGTCCTCTTGTTTGGTTTGAATCAAGTGCAGTGTCAGATGAAAATAAACCCTGTTAAAGTGAGTGATATTTCCTCTCATCCATCTGTGTGAGTGTCGGCAGTGATTGGCCGCATGTCTGTCTGCTCAGTGCGTCTTTGGTCACATGCTGCGCTGTGCGTGTGCAGCGCGTCGGTGATGCCAAAGTGATTTTTCTCGCCTGTCTGTAGCCCATTCACTCTCATCCTGGCGCTGATCTTTGAGGAATGGCCTTTAGGTCCAACAGCAGCAGTAATCTGACCAACCAGTTCGTGCAGCCGGCGTGGCGCGTGGCGCTCTGGTCCGTTGCCTACAGCACGGTCCTGGCTGTGGCCGTGTTTGGAAACCTGATTGTCATTTGGATTATTTTGGCGCACAAACGGATGAGGACAGTGACCAACTATTTCCTGCTCAACCTGGCTTTCTCTGACGTGTCCATGGCGGCCTTCAACACGCTTATTAACTTTGTCTACGCGGCGCACGGAGACTGGTACTTTGGAGAGGTCTACTGCAGGTTCCACAACTTCTTCCCGGTCACTGCTGTTTTCGCCAGCATCTACTCAATGACCGCTATTGCCATTGACAGGTACGGGCCAAATCAGAAATCATACGTAGTGATTTGTTTCTGTTGTTTTGTTGTCATTTGCTTTGATTAGTTAGCCTAGAATGACGTTTGCGTTATCTGGAATTTACATGTTTAGACAAAGTGTCTGTGGAGGTTCTCAGTCATAGGACATAGTTAAGAAAAGGTTTCAGAGAAGGCATCTGGAGGTAGGTTTAACGAAGGTTTGGAAACATAGGTCCAGTTGCCTTTTTTTGAAAGTGTTTTGCAGTTAACCTGAATCCAGCTAATTTTTGCGCTTCCATAATCATTATAGCCATATTGCTTTATTTATTTATTTTTATTCACCATGGCTGAGATGCATTATCACTTTTTGCATCTTTGTCTATGATTTTGTATGAGTTTATTGTTTTTTTTTTCATTTGTCAAATTATTGTTTTTTTGCATCTCTTTTGTTCAAATTATGTATGTGTTTTTTTATGCAATGGATCCCAGGAAGCTTTGTTAGTGAGCTCTCACCTCAAACCTTGGACATGTTCTAAAGAGAAAGCTTATTCAAAGTATGGCCACTGGTCACACTCATCTTTCCAAAGCCAACCACATATCTCTATTTTCAATGACTCTTCATTGTTTCATTTTTATTTGAGCCACAGTCTTGTGTTCATTGTACTGTGCAGGTACATGGCCATCATCCATCCCCTGAAGCCTCGTCTGTCGGCAAAGGCAACCACTGGCATCATTGTGAGCATCTGGAGCCTGGCCGTGGTCCTGGCTTTCCCTCTCTGCTACTACTCCACCACCAAAGTCTTGCCACAGAGAACCATCTGCTATGTGGCCTGGCCCCGCAGGGCTGAGGACCATTTTATGTGAGAGTGCACCAGAAAACACTCAATAAAAGACATGTATACAAACAAAAACTTAACTTTTCATTCACCCAGTGGTGTTAAATATGAAACCATAATGAGTACTAAAAAGAAAAAGACCACTACAAGAGCTTTAGCTTTATAAACGTCCACTTGTGCTCAGTGGTAGAGCGGTCATCCTATAACCGGAAGGTTGGCGGTTTGATTCCCGTTCTCCCCACAGTAAATGCTGTTGTGTCCTTGGGCAAGACACTTAAACCCACCTTACCTCCAGTGTGTGTGGCTCTGGTTTAGTGAATGTGTGAGAATGTTTGGAGGTCGGAGATGCTGAAAGTGCAAAATGGCTGCCACATCTCCACCACCAGTGTGTGACTGTGGAGTGAATGAATAATGGACTCTTTAAAAGTGCTTTGAGAGCCTTGAAAAGCACTATATAAATCCAATCAATTATTATTAATGGTAAATTATATTGCATCTTTGTAATACACCAACATATATATATGAAGTTTGTTGTCTGCTTCTGGGTTATACCCTCCATTTTGCCCTGTGTCCATTCAGGTATCACATCATAGTGACAGTCCTGCTGTATGCCCTGCCCTTAGTGGTGATGGGCATCACTTACACCATTGTGGGCGTGACTCTGTGGGGAGGGGAGGTCCCTGGAGACTCCTCAGATAACTATCACGGACAGCTTTGTGCTAAAAGAAAGGTATAATAACCATAAATGTTTTAGATTTTCCTTCTCAGTACGTACTTTGTCCTGTAGAAGAAGACTGGTGTACTGCACGTTCTGTAAACCTCAGTCTTGCGCCGTGTTTAGGTTTGTGTGATGGCGTTTCAGTACAACCACTGGGAACATCTTGGGATGATACCAGTTATCATTCTCAAACTCCATTTAGTGCAGTCTTGAGTGGCAGCTTGTTGTCTTGCCAGAATGTAAGAGGGTTAGTCATATAACCAGCCAACATAACCATTTCTGAAGGTTATAGTTTTCTGTTGCAAGAAAATAAACCTGCTTCAGGTTAGTTAGGCCTGATTGAACAGCATTGTCTTTTCCTCCTTTTATATTTTTAAGTTATATTTATCTTTAAAGTAAATAGCAGGTTATATTTCATAAATTGAACTAACTGCTCTGCTTCCAGTGAACACTTAACCTAAGGACATGTTGTCAAAAAACCTAATTAGATCCTGTGGGGCAGCCAGGCTGGAGCAGAAGTGCGTATTTTTACTGTAATCTGTTGTGGTCATCTGAACCACTCTGTGCTGCAATGTAGCTACTGTCAACGCAGGGATTAAGGTCATCGCAGCCGCTATGATGAGAGTCTGGTATCAGTGCAGCTGTGGGATTATTCCCTCAAATCATACAATCCATTGATATGGACGATGCTTCACAAGTGCAGGTTAATGTGGCAGATTATCAGGATGCTGATTTCATTTTTATAGGTTACACACACCAACATTTATTCTGCATTAAATTTGGAGAAACAGAGATAAAGGGGGTGCAGGTTTACATTTAATTCATATGAGCTTCAGGAAAAGAAGTATCAAAGGCTGAGACTGCTGGCAAAGTTGAGGCGAGATGAAAGAGATTAGAAATGCGAGGAAACAAAGCTGCAAGATGACGCGAGGCTGCTCTTTGGCGGCCGAGGCTGTGCTGATGTTATAATAGCAGGCCGCTCCCATTAACCCCCCGCAGTGCCACATTGTAACAAGTGCGGCACTTTGTCGCCATCCTACCTGCAACCTGCTGGTCCGGTTGCGTCATCGCTGACCTTTCTCTCTTTATTCGCCAGCCGCTCAGGATGCTTTCAAAGGAAATGTCAGTTTGCTCAGAATAAAAAAGAAACAGACCAAATAGCTCTGCTTTGTGAACAATGTCCGGCAAATATTTGTGCCATTCTATTATTCAATGTTTCTAATAGAAAATTGAAGGTTTTTGTGTAAGTTTAGATGTATTGTATATGTTTGCTCCTATCACTGTACAGCAGCACTAAACCAGCTGCATTTTATAATAACCAACAGTTTATCTTTGCAGAATAGTGCAAATTTGTTTATCTATAATGTCCGGCTGAAAGTAACACTCAAATCAGTTTGAGGCATCCAAGTAAATAACAGTCTTCAAACCTTTCCTAACTTTGGAGTATCAACATTTTTACTGACCCCTGTAGACCACTAAAGGGCACAGAAAGTGCAAACTTCACCTCATACTTTATATTTTTCCATGTCCTCTTACTTCTTGCAGGTGGTGAAGATGATGATTATTGTGGTGGTGACCTTTGCCCTCTGCTGGCTGCCCTACCACATCTACTTCATTGTGACAGGTCTGAATAAACATCTGAGCAAGTGGAAGTACATCCAGCAGGTTTACCTGACTGTGCTGTGGTTGGCCATGAGCTCCACCATGTACAACCCCATCATCTACTGCTGCCTCAACAGCAGGTGGGTAACATGTCTGTACCACTAAAGCAGTGGCCGCACTAAACAAGAACGAAAAAAGGTTCAAGTTAATGGATATAGTTTTCTGGCAGCATTTCAATCAGTACCCAGTCAGTACAGGATGGTTTATTATCCCCTTCAAGAGGCACTCTTCTGGGTCCAGGAGGAGAGTCAAAGAAGTGTCACAGAAGTCATGTCTTTATTTGAGATGGGACTCCTAGCCTAAGAATACATTATGCTTTTTGGTGCGTATGGTAATGGGAATGCACCAGACCTACATAGTACCATCTTAGTGAAAACAAGGCTATGTAAATATCAGTGTGGAAATTGAAAATGTTTATTTGGTTAGATTTTTTCTCCTGAGATGGTGCGTGTCCTGCCCCTCTAGAGGAATAGGACGTCTGGTCCTTTTTCATGTCAGAGATCCCTGAAAACAACCTTGAGGCTAAATATTTTGATGCTTACAATGCAATGATTTTTTGTGGTACAATTACCTAGTGTTACTTGTAATTGACTACCTAGTGCTAAATTGTATAATCCAGTATGTATGAATATAATGTCCTGACATGTCTGTGTTACAGATTCAGGGCTGGATTCAAGCGTGTTTTCCGCTGGTGTCCTTTTGTTCACTCGTCCAGTTATGATGAACTGGAGCTTCAGAACAGGGGACTGCGGCCTGCTTACCAGAGCAGCATGTGCACTAGCATCCTCAGCAAAGACAAGAGTGTTCGTGCGCATGAAAACAGACTGCGGCTAATCTCTGAAAGCACTCAGTGTATCCAAAACAGCTAGCACCAACAAGATCAAGCAAAGTGCTTTTTATCATTACATCGGCTGTGAATTTAGTGCTGAACTCTTCTCTTTTGAATGTTGTAACCTCTTAAGATAGTTTAATGCTTTAATGCTGGTAGGGAGGTTTATCTTATCTCTCTATTAGGAAAATAACATGTGCTGTATAAAGTATAGCAAAGTAAACAATGTACTGTAACTTGATGTAAATGATCATATTTAATATATTTAATCAATAACAGTTTTGTTTAGTAGTAAATACATAATGCAATATGAAATATTACAGCGATCTATCAAGGCTGGTTAACATATATTTAATACAATCAGACTATTTAACGTTTTATGCTGCTTTGTCAACTTTCAGACTCTTAACTCTAGTTTCATAAATAGAACTATCGTTTGACTGAATGTACTTTTCACAAGTGCTTTGCTGTCATTTTCTTTGTACAGAAAGGTGCCATTATGAAAAAAAAATGTTTTATTGTAAAAAAAGTGGTTTAAAACTGATACAATGGTATAATAAAAATGTGTTTTGATTAGCGTGTTAAACTTAGAATCACATTACAGCAAGAATAAATCTGAAACAAATACTAAGGTGCCCTACATTCTACAGTATGTAGGAATCACAAACACAACACAGCTGTAGTCCAGGTTCATCTCAGTTGATGATGTAAAAGGATGAAGCCAAAAGTGCCAAGACAAGCCAGTGAGACACCATGTCAGCTGGTGACCTACAGAGGAGGAAGCAGATGTTACATCATCATCTCATTGTAAAAATTAAAATTACGCAGAAAGGTGTGAAAGTATTTTTAAGGTAAAATGGTACACTGCTATATACTAACATATACTTATAACATGATAAAGGGAACCATATTATGGCTGCACAATAGTATATCCAAATATATTGTTATTGCAATATTATTGATTGCTTTATTCATATTGCATATTGCTTTATTCATATTGCAAAGATTGACTTGTATTAACGCTATACTCTTTTATTTTAAAGACTTTTACTTTTTGTCCAAACAAAGCTTTGAATCAAACTGTGCTGCATCCAAATAAAAAAAGTCCTGGTTTAGACCTGGTTCATTCCAACAGTCCCAGATTAGGCCAGTTTAATCTTTAATACTAATTTATCGCCAGATTTAACGAATATAAGTTAGTCAAGAGCGTTATATTTCTTTTTCCTACGTAAAACAGCATTCATACATCGCAAGTATTATCGTTGTGGCAATATTTAATCTAGTTATATCTGATGTGTCTATTTAACATCACATATTTTTCCAATATTGTGCAGCCCTAAACTATGTATTACATTTATTATCATATTGCTCAGGAAAACCAAGTTCAACGCCTCTACATGTCAAAGATAACTACAAATAGTGGCAATATATAAGAAAATATATATACGGTTACTGATGCATTTAGTCTAATCACACAAAAAAGTTTTAAAAGTCTAGTAATTGTGGCGCCTCGGTAGAGCACACACCTGTTTCCTCTCTACACTGAATCTACCAAATTAAGGCAAAAAAATTGGAATCTTTTAAAAGTCCCCATTGCTCTAATTTGAGGCAGCTTCTATGGTTTAAGGCCATTATTTAACATAATTTTATCATGATTGTACTTACAACAATGCACAAATGGAACTTTCCTACTGCTCTCTTTGTGGCCACAAGATGTCATTCTAAGACCTACCAGTGACCGACAGTAAACAAGGGTCACTCCTAACCATGAATAATTTAGGTTTGCAGACCATGGTGGAGATGGTACAGGGACAATGATACAATGATTTGATAAAGCATTATAATGTATGACCTACTGAACAATAACAGTAAAACATGCATTTACTGTATAACTTTGCTTATAATTTAAGGCAGTGAAGTAGGTTTAACAAAACATACTATAAAAACATACTTGATCAAAGATATTAATAGTACAGGATGCATTTAAAATACTTAAAAAGGACTAGGCACAAGTATTGGCATCACAATAAGCTGCAATAAAACAGAATCTCACCTAAGAAACAGTGTGGCTCTTACCTTGAAAATATGTAACAACTGTGCTTGCTATTTAGTTTTGAATGTGTTAAAACAATCATTTGGTATGACTCGCCGTCTTGTGTCACAGTCTTCACATCCTTCACTGTGAACTCCTCTGCTGGAGAGATTAGTGTCATTTGTTCTTTACTGCAAATGTTGGCCCCAAGATGAGCAGAAAAGCAAGTAGTGATGTTTAAAACGACATCATCATCAATTAATTCTTCCATTGTAAGTGTTTCAAAACTTGTGCCTGTGTAAAACCTTCCAAATCTTACATTGGAGCCTTTGTGAGCTTTGAGTTTAGGATCGGAAAGGGCATACACGGTGTTGCAATGCGTCTGATTAAGCAGTCTTATTGTATCCATCAGCAAAAAATGAAGAGACTTGAAATGGAAGCTGTCTTTGTAGGTGCTTACATTAGTTCCACGAGAATACACTGCATCGTTCAGAGTTTTTTTAAATGTCTCAGCACTATTGATATAAGCCAAAAGTGCATAAGTATATTCTTTCGTTCTTCCTGGGATCACCTTTGTGCATGTTGTCTCGAAAGCTTCACTGCTGCCTAATTCTTTTCTTAACAGATCCGACTGGACAAACGTGTCCAGAGCTTCATTAGTACATCCCTCATAAAGGTCATCTACTGCATCTGGGGCCATGTCCAGATACACTTCACGCTCTGCAATCACCTTACAACGATAAAGAAAAAATACAATTGACTTATAAACTGTAGATTATAAATTATGTAATTACAATTGTGTTGCTGCTTACAATGTTGCAGAAAGCTGTGAAGCAGAATACAGAGAGAACAAACTGTCTTCCTTTCAGCATTTTCAATTGCATCTGCAAGTAAAAAGTGCATAACTGATACAGTAAGTAGTCATTTGTCATGCTATATAAAATATTGTTGTCTTTTACAGAAACATGAACTACACTTTCATGCAACAAATAGGCTGTGAACATTCAACACTTACCTTAGACTTAGGGAGAAAATCTGGGCAATCTGTCTGCAATGCTGAACGGAAATAAGAGAACTTATCTCACCAAGCAACTCCTTTCCTGTGAAGACAGGTCATGTCACAGTGGGGAAAAGAGACTCACAGCAGATTGCTTAAATGTGGGCTGGACATTGTGAAAGTTGTATAATTTTTGGATTGTAAATAACATATTTTGTAATAGCCTTTCTTGATGTCTTAGGGTGTTTAAAGGTTTTACAGATACAAAAAATCTTACAAATCCCTACTTTCATGGTATTTCCTGGAGACAGGGTATGTGAATACTTTCCTTCACTTTGACAATGTTTTGCTCCCCCTCCCTTTCCTGGTTTCCTTCCTTCCCTGCTGGTACAGTGTGAGTCTGCTCCATGAGCAGCCCTGTAAGGGAGAAGTAAGTGGTGTAAGACTGACAACATCCCATATACAGTACTGCATATTCCATGTGAGAGGTTTGAAGCTAGGATTAGTTAGATGGCAGAACTGTATTAAGTCTGATGAAGCAAATGTAATGAAAAGTAACAAATATAACATGATGTAAATGTTTGCTATATTTCATTATTGCTTAAGTCATTGGTTTAAATAGAACATTATACAGTCCTGTCTTAGTAGAATTAATGCTTTTAGGCTTGCCTACAGTCATGTAGAAAGTAAAGTTAAATCAAAAATGTAGCTATTAAAATGACACAAAAAAAACAACTGAAATTGAGGCGGAATGATAACCTTTAATCCTCTGTACAGAAACTGACATCTGCTAATCACTGAGCAGATAAGCACTGTGTTGTCATAGCCGACAATTGTGCAACACTAAAACAAATCTGCCACTTATTGCCTACAGCGGTGGAAAAACATTTTCGGACACCCTTAAAATTTTATACAGAAAATATTTGTGGAAACATCTTTTTTGTGTTTCAAAAGGTGTAGCTGCATTAGACAAACACAAAGAAACTCCTAATGATATTTTTTGTTTATTGTTCATTCATTCATTCATTTTCTACGGCTTAGTCCCGTTAGGGGTCGCGGGTGACTGGAGCCTATCCCAGCAGCTTTGGGCCTGAGGCGGGGTACAACCTGGACAGTGGCCAGTTAGTCACAGGGCTGACATTTAGACATAGACAATGACAGACAACCATTCACTCTCACATTCATTCACTAGGGACACTTTAGAGTTGTCAATTAACCTACACATGCATGTCTTTGGACGTTGGGAGGAAGCCGGAGTACCCGGAGAGAACCCACGGTAACACATGGAGGACATACAGACTCCTCACAGAAAGACCGGAGTCGGCCGAGAATGTTTGAGTCGGCCGGGTTTTGAACTCACAACCTTCTTGCTGTGAGGCAGGAGTGCTAACCACTCTGCCACGTGCATTTTTTGTTTATTGTTTACAAGATAAACAAAACTTAATTCTTGAAAGTTTTAATATGTCAGTTCTCAACATTGTCATATCAAAGTCAACAAATAACAGTAAATGTATTCAAAACTGAACCAAAAAAAAATAAACCATCACATCATCAAATTAATATTTAGTTGTCTTGAAGACTTGAAGAGTGATTCTTAATGCAATATTTAAGGTACTTTATAACTGAAGTGTTGTTAGTGAATTATTCTGTCCACATTTAAAAATTAGGACAAATTGGTTGTTCCCTTTGTTAATTTTGTAAAATGTAAGGTTAAAAAATTCCACAATTTAGTTGACCTCAGTATTATTAAAATTATTTATAAAGCTAAAAACAACCAACTCCCTAGCAAAAATGTTTGCAAATAGAGAAGGGTAGTACAATTTAAGGAGAGAACATAATTTAAAAGGTACAGTGTAGCTACAGTGTTCGTACTACACTAAAGAAACCTTGTATTGCCAGAAATGGTGTGATACTATGGAATGGACTGGACAATAATATCAAGAGTGTGGTGCAACAATTAAAAAATACATATAAAAAGAGGTTTTTTGATAGTTATACTGGGATGTAACTTGGGATTGTAGATGTAGTAAACAATGTTAATAATGGATTTAATAGTGTAGTACATATAATAGTATCTCTTTTGTTTTTATTGTTTTTCTCTTCTGTTTGGTGAATGAATTTATTGTAATTGTTTTGCTGTTTTGTTGCGAGGTATAGACCTTAATATTTAAATGTTAAAAAGGTTATGGATAATAAGTCTTTGACTTCAGTCTAAATCCTTTTGATCTATGATTTGTAGTTAATGAGGGTGTTGTGTTCTTTATTTTTTATTTAAATGACCAAATAAATATTTTTTTTGTTGTATTTTTTTTACATTACAAATCACCTTCACCTTCTGGTAAAACTCTCTTGTTATGCACTTTGTTCAATTAGTTTAAGCTGAGAATCTGCATGTCATGTGGTGACTCGGGTGTGTGCGTGGGCCTGTGAGTTTTGTGAGTGTGTATCAAAAAGACGTGCTAGATTTCAGATTAGATTAGATTAGGTGTGTGAGGAAGTGGTGACAAGGGTGCATGTGATACAAGTTGGAGACCAGAGGAGAAGATGGAAGACAAACGGCAGGCAGACAAGAGCACAGAGCAGCAATGGACTCGAGAGCACTGGACGAGGGGTGCGGAGCCGAAAAGCCAGTAGCAGCAGTGGCAGAGGCAATCAGGGGGCAAGCATAAACTGAAAAGCACGGATCGAGGAGTGGACCTAGTTGAGACGATAGCCCGGAGTGGAGGACGAAGAGATGTGGAGGAGACCCGGTGCAGACGAGAGGTAGATGGAGTAAAGGAGGGGGAGTCAACTTTCCTCCTTTCAGCTAAGTGTCTCTTTATTCTTTGGTCTAAAAGAAAAACAGGTCTTGGAGATTTTGAGTTGATTACTGTTGGTTGAGGTGGGCAGCTGTTGACCTTGACTGGGGATATCGTCGGACAAGGCCAAAGGGCCCGGAGGTGGACTTGTCCATCATCCAAGTTGAAGTCACAGAGGTAGTCAAGAAGCTTCTTGGTGGCAAGGCACCAGGGTGGATGAGATCCGGCCGATGTACCGGTCTGTCGTGGTGAAGAATGAGCTGAGCTGCAATGCAAAGCTCTTGATTTACCGGTTGATCTACGTTCCTACTCTCAACTATGGTCATGAGCTGTGGGTCATGACCAAAAGGACAAGATTACAAATACAGGCGGCCAAAATGAGTTTCCTCTGCAGAGTAGCTGAGCGCTCCCTTAGAAATAGGGTGAGGAACTCCGTCACTCGGGAGGAGCTCAAAGTAGAGCCGCTGCTCCTCCACATCGAGAGGAGCCAGCTGAAGTAGCTCGGGCATCTGTCCTGGATGCCCCATGGACCTAGGACACGCTGGAGGGACTATGTCTGTTGGTTGGCCTGGGAAGTGGAGAGGAGGCAGGTTTTAGTGAGTGAGAGGCGGACGTCTCCCTCTGCTCCTCTTGCTTTCTGCTATGTATGTGTATGCTTCTCTGTCTCGTCTCGTCATACTAATCTTTCTCTTATTTCTTCTGACCTCTGGACATCTATCTGAGGACAGAACTGAGGACATCTAGAGAAGAGTGGACAATGCCGAGAAGCTGACCGGTACGCTGCT
Source organism: Perccottus glenii (assembly GCA_024416835.2). Taxonomy (NCBI): domain Eukaryota; kingdom Metazoa; phylum Chordata; class Actinopteri; order Gobiiformes; family Odontobutidae; genus Perccottus; species Perccottus glenii. The sequence continues at coordinate 14,694,828 of CM044549.2, forward strand.
ATGTGGTGTTACTGGTCTGACCATGAAACAGGAAGGTTACTCCACAAAATGGACGCACGCACTTGACGCTGAGACCAGAACTGATTGATTATGAGCCGGCATAAATTACCAAAGATCTAAATATATTAAGTATCTGTCTTAGTTCTGTTGGACTTTATGTATTTATTTATTCACTTTTTTTTTTTTTTTGTGAGGATTAATCCCTTGAGTTGAATCATCTCATCTTACTCACATTTATTAACTAGGGACACTTTAAAGTTGCCAATTAACCCTATACATGCATGTCTAGGTTAAGCACTTGAGTGCTGCCTTTGATACAATGGACCATGAAATCCTGTCACAAAGATTAGAGGAATGGATAGGTATCACTGGAACTGCCCTTAAATGGTTTCAGTCCTATCTTGAAGACAGGAAGTACTTTGTTTCAGTTGGTAACTTGTGTTGCTATTTCTGCCCCGCTTGTGGTTCTGTGTGTGAAAAATAAGGGCGTATGTGTGTACGCCCTTATTTTGTACGATGTATCACTCTTAATACCCAGTATTTTTCCTGTGTACTGTGTAATAATGCTGGAGATATGTTAAGGGTTTCATCATTCTCCAGAGTGGGGGTAGTGTTGCTATTTCTGCCCCGCTTGTGGTTCTGTGTGTGAAAAATAAGGGCGTATGTGTGATGTAGTGAGTCAGGATGGGTATTAAGAGTGTAGGAGAAAGTAGAGGGGGGGAATGTATTATTTCCACTTGAAGCTTTAAGGTGCAAGTTAAGTGTGACACAGTCAATGCTCCAGGAATTGTTAGGAAGCAGAGTGCAGTTACGCCGTGAATGTGTACTGTTCACGTGTGTACTATTCCACTGTGAGGAATAAAGCCCGAGTTCATTGTTGAAAAGTAACCGACGTCTGACTGTTTTTGTGCTTCGGCTCTGTTAGCCCGGACCACTAGATGCAAGTTACCTGCCGCGAGCCAAGTTTTTAAATTTGAACCAGCTCGCTCCCAACTACGGTTCGGTGCGTGGAAGCTGAAGAGGTAACACTTGTGTATCCAACCAAATGGCCCTGACATGTGGGGTTCCACAGGGGTCTATCTTGGGAGCTCTTTTATTCAATCTTTACATGTTCCCTTTAGGCCAGTTTATATGCAGCTGTGGCGTATCATAATATAACTATGCAGATGACACTCAGATTTACATTTCACTCACAGCAGGTGAAAATGGACCAATCCATTCACTGTGTCACTGCATCAAACAGATCAATATGTAGATTCAAAATAATTTTCTCCAACTGAACAGAGACAAAACTGAACTAATCATCTTTGGGCCACAGATACAAAGAGAAAGTGTCAGCAGTCACCTCGAGTCTCTTTCTCTAAAATCTAAAAAAAAAACAGGTTAGAAATCTAGGGGTCATCATGGACTCAGACTTGAATTTCCACAGTCACATTAAGTCAATTACATCATCTGCATTTTATCACCTTAAAAATCTTGTAAATTGTCTTTTATTCACTAAGACGTGAATGTTAAAGTGTGCATTCATACTGCGAGATCAATAGCCTATCATTTGCAATTGTGCAGCAGCAGAGACAGCTACGCCTGCGCGTTGTGACCGGAAACAGTCACAGTGCTGTTTCCGCTTTCAGACGCGCCTAAAAAGAAAAACAGATGACTGCTGTTATGGTTTTATGCTTTCTCTGAAACCTAAACCCCACTTAATTTGTAAGTACCGCGTATTCGCTTCGTTTGGGAATAAATAACCATAGCTATATTATTTTGTCAAACATAACGGCTTGGACAGACGTTAATAAAAAGCTAATAATATGTTATATTAAATACAGATGTTAGCTGCACAGTAGACTCACATATTTAATCCAGTCACTCTCTTTCAATGAAGGGTTTATGGGTCACCCATAACTAAACAGCATTTGACTTTGTTATATGTGTAACTTGACCTTTAACAAGCCAGTTGTTTAACCAAGAGTAATGAAATGTGTTCAAGAAAAAAAAATTGAAACATGTTAATACACATGTTAGTAAGCCCTATTAGCTGACACACATCCCAGCTTATGTGTGGTATCATGTCTTCAAGTTTGATCTCAGGTTGTCGCAGTGGATCTGACCTCTAAACGCACTTGGTGATGTAAAATAATTGCTTATTAAAGGCTTCACAATGAGAAAGTGGGAGGATCGACTGAAGCAAGTTGAACAGCTGACCCAGTCTTTTAAAAGCAACCCACTGACTACCTGCTACAAACCTCGACTGTGGCCATGTCAACCTTCATCTGTCTGGAAGTTGTTCCCTCGTCAATGTATGGCTACCAGCTTTGCAAAGGCTTGCAAAGAGGTAATACAATGTTTTTTCCACCATTTCACTTTACATAACATTTTACATATAAATGTTGACAGATCTATGTGTATGGTCTTTCTATAGGCTGTACACGTTTTTGCACTTGAAAAAGAGAAGGCCTCGCTGGGTCAAAGAATCTACTTAGTTACCAGTTACAGTGAGCTGTGGCATTATTACAGGTGTCCATCAAGACTGTCAATGGCATCTACTTTTGTAGGTTTGACTCACTGATAAATGTGCTTCTTTTGTTCAGGACTTACCCACAGTCACTGATGCACTGCTATGAAGTGATACCAGAGGGAGCTGTTTGTAAACTCTACTTTGACCTAGAGTTTTACAGGCCTTCAAACATAGGAGCCAATGGGCAAAGTATGGTGTCTTCACTTATTCAGGTATCTTATGATCGTAATCCTCTTTCACATTGCTACATTGTTTTGTATTATTTAGAAATAATTATTTAATCACAAAATACTTTTTTCTCTTTTGTATTGTGTTGACAGTATGTTTGTGAAAAGCTGAAGGAGGTTTATGGGATTGAATGCTCGGCCAGAAATGTCCTCAATCTTGACTCGAGTACTGAGGACAAGTTCAGTCGCCACCTTATCTTCAACCTTCCTAACGCAGCTTTCAAAAACAACATTCATGTTGGTATGTTCATTTGGCAAAAAGCTGAAAATATTTCCATGTTTATTTTACTGTTTTTTATATACATTTTTTCTCTCTGTAGGAAGATTTATTCATAAAATTCTGGAGCATGTCCAACCCAAAAATGAAAGTTGTATAGATGTATTCCCAGAAAACAAGGAATTATGGTTAGTTTTTTCACTCTTTGACAATTATTTATTAAAATCTAGGCTGCAAAAATGCACTCAAATACATACAATATGTTTAGTGAAGAAAAAGCTGAGGGGCAACTAGACAATGCGGATAAGCCTTTTGAAGGCCCTCAAACCAAGAAACAAAAACATGAAAAGAGAGACCTCAGCTTCCTTGTAGTCAAAAACAAGGATGGCCAGGATAGTCTTTTTGTCGATCTTGGTAAGTTTTTTTTCATAGTTAAAAGTAAAACGTATTGTGCCTTTTAATTTTCTTTCAGTTTTTTTTTTTAGCAAACAAGCGTTAAATATTTTTTCTTTTGTCCAAAAAAGGTGTTTACACAAAAACAGAAATTTCCGCCTTTACAAGTCGTCAAAGATGGGTAAAAAGGCTGCGTTCACTGTTGCAGAGGACAATAAATTCACTCCCAAACCTGAGAAGGCTATTTCTTTGGAAGAAAGAATATTTTTGGCATCCTTAGTCTGCAACCTGAGGTATTTTGAGCTTTGATTACAAGTTTGTTGTAGGTTGTAAAACTGAAGCATTAACCGTTTCCTGTGAACATTTAAGTTTTACTGGCCAGAGAATCCTTACCTTCTTACAAGAACATCAGAACAGTAAAACAGAAAGGACACAAAACCTGCAGGGATCAGCCACAAATTCAGGTATGATAACTGGGTCAAACCAGGGTTTTCCCCGGTGTGGATATTCAGTTTCATTTAACATTATGTGTTGTGTGTTACCTTCTTCACAGCAGTTTTACTTTCTGGCTGCTTGTCATCCCCTCACCAGGAACTGGACCGCTATGTTTTAACGTTGGTTCAAAGAGACGGGATACAAGGAAGTATGTACTATGTAATCATGATGTACGACTTCATACAATACAATGCTAGTTAAAAAGGCTGTTTTTTTATGCACTCACTCACTTTTATTCAGTTTTTATGCAAATTTAAATGTGCTGTTATTTATTTATTTATTTATTTATTTTTGTAATAATGAATTTACGTTTATTATTTATCTGGAAGTGACAGTATAGTTTTAGGTATTTACAACAGGTAATATAAAGCATAGCATGTACACTGTGTGCACAATTATTAGGCAAGTTGTATTTTTGAGGATAAATTTTGTTATTGTACAACTACAGTGCTCTTGGTCAATCCAAAATGTTAACAAACCCTGGCTTTCTTAAGAAAATATCTACATGTACACCAATATTATTGCACACTAATAAACCTAGATTTTTCCATCTCAGTTGTTTATTTTCACCTGTTAAAGTGAGAATAATAAACAAACTCAAAATTTACAAATAAAAATTTCTGAAATAAAAAATAAAAAAACTCAGTGACCAATACAGCCACCCTTCTTTTCAATAACAGTCACAAGACTTCTATTCATGGAGTCAGTCAGTTTCTTAATCTGGTCAGAATCAAGTTTTTGTGCAGCCGCAACCACAGCCTCCCAGACACTGTTCAGAGAGGTGTACAGTTTACCTTCACTGTAAATGTCCTGCTTAAGAAGGGCCCAAAAGTTCTCAATAGGGTTTAAGTCAGGTGAAGAAGGGGACATTAGCTTTTCATCTTTAAGGCCTTTAATGGCCAGCCACACAGTGGAGAACTTTGATGCATGTGATGGAGCGTTGTCTTCAATAAAAATCAAAGTCTTCTTGAAAGATGCAGACTTTTTCCTGAACCACTGCTTGAAGAAAGTGTCTTTTAAAAATTGGCAGTAGGTCTGAGAGTTGATTTTGAGTCCATTTTCAACCCGAAAAGGTCCCAACTAGCTCATCTTTAATAATACCTGCCCATACCAGTACCCCACCCCCACCTTGCTGGCGTCTGAGTCGAAGCGGAGCTCTGTGTCTGTTACTGATCCAACCACGGGCCCATTCATCTGGTCCGTCAAGAGTCACTCTCATCAGTCCACAAAACACAGCTTAGAGTTGAAATTATGGATAAAATCACGATATGGTCAAAATAATTACTTGCAAAATAATTCTGCACAGTGTATATAGTGGGGTTACTTGCCATGTGTTATTTGTCATGTGCTTATGTATGTAGAGAGAGGTAGTACGGAATTATGCATAAACTAAAGGAGTAGTATGGAGGTACACTGTGGGCACAATTATTATGCACCTGACTGACTCTGTGAATGGAAGGCTTGTGACTGTTATCGAAAAGAAGGGTGGCTATATTGGTCACTGAGTTTTTTTTATTTTTCTCACTTTAACAGATGAAAATAAACAAGTGAGATGAGAAAATCTTTGTTTTTCATTTAGTTGCATAATAATTCTGCACACTAATAGTTGCTTAATAATGGTGTACATGTACAGTAGATATTCTCTTAAGCCAAAACTTAACTTTTACTACTTAAATGTTCAGGTTTGAGGGTTTGTTAACATTTTGGATTGACCAAGGGCACTGTAGTTGTACAATAACAAAATTAATCCTCAAAAATACAACTTGCCTAATAATTGTGGGGAAAAGGGGAAGTATGGACCCCCAGAACATTGTGCATTCTGTCGGACATTTGAGTGTGCTCCTTGTTCACCCGCAGGCATCAGGCGGTGGAACTACTTTGCCTCTGAACAACTGCTGGTTTATGACATTGCCAATTACCGCTGGTGTGAAAACGTGACTAGATTTCATAAAAGCAACAACATCATGTATGTATAGTATATGTTGTTACTGTGTGTTAATCCCATTTACTTTCTCTGATTGTGATTTATCCTTGTGCACAGGATTGTTGTAGATCTTAAAGAAGAAATGTGGTATCAGAAATGCCATGATCCTGACTGCAGGAGTTTTAGATCCTCAAGTATGTGTTCTATCAAATCAACATACAGTATACAATACAGTTGTGCTCATAAGTTGGCAGAATTTGTGATTAATTTTTTTGGCCATTTTTCAGAGAATAGGAATGATAACACAAAAACTGTTTTTAAATCACGACAACAGAAACTACCCAAATTACCTTGATAAAAAGTTTACATACCCCAGTTCTTAATATTGCCACCTTTAACATCATTAAAAGCTTAAAGTCTTTTGTGGATAAGGCTCTTATTTTCTCAAATGGTAAAGCTGCCCATTCTTTTTGGCAAAAAGCCTCCAGTTCCTGTAAATTATTGGGCTGTCTTGCATGAACTGCGCGTCTGAGATCTCCCCAGAGTGGCTCAATGATATTGAGATCAGGAGACTGAGATGGCCAGTCCAGAACCTTCACTTTATGCTGCTGTAGCCAATGACAGGTCGACTTGGCCTTGTGCTTTGGCTCATTATTATGTTGGAACAATGAGTGCAAATTTCTCCAGTATTTTCTGATAACATGCTGCATTCATCTTTTTCCGTGCCTTTGTAGCTCACACATCCCATTTTCTTCAAGTGTCTCCTTATTGTGCATCTTGAAAAAGCCCTGTATTTCAGCTGAAGTATTTTGTTGGTTTTTCTTTTCATCTCGGACTATTTTTCTGGCAGTTGTGGCTGAAATATTTGTTGGTCTACCTCACCTTGGTTTGGTTTGGTTGTAACAGAATTCCTTGGTCAATTCCTTGGATATGTTTTTATATCTTCCTGTTTCTTGTTTTATACAGTTCAATTACCTTTTCCCTTTGACAATTCTTTTGCTTTTCATGACAGAAACGTCAATGCAGCACTGGATGAAAGATGCAAGGGCCTGTCATGAGCCTAGAAACTCACTGACCTTTTTTAAACACACACTGATTACAAGCAAATAGATCACAGGTGAGGATGGTTACCTTTAGTAGCCATTCAAACCTGTTTGTGTCAACTTGTGTGCTCATGTTCTCAGGCCAAAATCCCTTTGATCCTTTTCGATCAGGGTCATTTGGGTAGTTTCATTTGTCATTATGATTTAAAAAGAGTAAACAGTTATTTTACAATAAATGGCTTCACCCAACCACTATGAGTGAAGGAAAGTTTGTGTTATCATTTATATTCTCTGAAAAATGGCAAACAAACAAAAATTCTGCCAGGGTATGTAAACTTATGAGCACAACTGTATAGTTATTGTACTCACCAGTGATCCTGTTACAGGTTACCCTCTGCCACCGGAGATATGTATTAGTTACCTCATGGAACTGGTATGTTACCATCTCACCAAATATATTGTCCCCTGCTAGAAAATATAACAAGCTATTTCTATTGACAGGACGAAGAGGACCAGAAGTACCTGATGGATGATTATGGCAACATTGAACCCAGCCAGGTACCATCACAAGCCCAAACTGCCACAGTGTTTCCAGATAAAGAATGTGCAGATATTTGGGGTAACACAGGGGATGACCAGGACTATTTGCAGAGCCTCAATGCCTTTGAACAAACCAACAGCAGGGAGATCTCAGATGAGCTACTGCTTGAATGCTTAGACGACTTTGACTTGCCGTAAAAGGTGAACAATGATTCTCCCTGGTCTAAGAATATAGCTGGCAGGACAGTGAGTTGTTAAAAGAAATGAGTGCACTTTTTTTTTACAGATTATTAATACTAAATTACAAAAATGTATTTGTAAAAATGTAAAAAGTTGTTACTTGTTTTAGAATAAATTATTCTAAAATCAATTGTTTTTCCACATAAAATAAAGCTTTGGTAGAGTACTCCAAATTGACATTACATTGATTTCATGTTGAGTCCATTATTCATTCACTCCTCAGTCACACACTGGTGGTGGCAATGTGGCAGCCATTTTGCCTCTACGGACTCTCCGACCTCCAAACATACACTGGAGGCAAGGTGCGTCTTGCCCACGGACAGATAACAGTATGAACTGGGGGGAGCGTGAATAAAACCGTGGGAATTGTTCTATTACCTGAGCCACAGTGCAAACCGACACATTGATTGCATAAGTCTATTTCATTAAACTCATTTAATGGAGTTTTGACATGACATCAATTAAGGCTGTAGCCTATACAGGCCGATATAAATTTTTAGGCTCAACTTCTGGGTCATATTCAGAGGCTAAGAGTTAAATGAGAGGCGCTCGTCCTGCTGTGACCAACAGGCAGAGGTTGTGTGGTGTTGTCTCTGAACGTGACCTGTTTTAAGTAAATCAGCACTGTAGCTATGATAGCACACATAATTGTCTAACCCAGGGGTGGACATTTCTTCTTCCTCAAGAGCAACATTAGGTTCTGCCAACACAGTGGCAGAAAACATGCAGTTTATGAACAGAGAGAAAAAGTGAGTGTCATTTCCCATATTATTGTTGATACTATTGTGCCAAAATAAAGTATCACAGTTGTATTATGCACTATGCGCATGGTATACACTCTCATTTAACTCATTTAACACATGCCTTCTGAGGGCCGAAAAAGGGGCGGGTTGAAGGGCCGGATGTGGCCCCTAGACATTAAAATGTCTGGTCTAACCTGTTATTGTCCTGAAACCTGCTGCTAATGGCCTACACAGCAAAAAAAAAAAAAAAAAAAGCCTTTCATTTATGACATTTAAACAGATGCACCAAAGATGTCTCTTACAGCATTAAACAGATTTTTACATAAAAAAAATACATTATGTTGCATTTACAAAGTAGCTATATTCTAGTAGACAATAATCAAAACATTTTCACACACATTAGTAAAAAACAAACGACAGTTAAAAGCTTAAACTGTTTATTTGTACAGCTGAAAGCTGTACCTACAAAGTACATTACACAACCTACCTACAATACACAAATCCACACTTTTGCCCTATTATGGAAAAAAAAAAAACTGAGGGTATTTTCACAAGATTCGAAATGCTACAAACATTTCAGTGTTGGACTGCCAAGAGTGAGCAAACATGTAAAAATGTGTCTAATCTACCGTGAAATGTTTTCTAAAATACCAGCTACAGGCTTGTACTTTAAAAGGTGCATTTGTGTTTGTAATTTCATTTGTTTTCAATAAAATAGCATTAACAAATAAATTCTTTCAAGCTATAGGCTTGCCTAGTAGGCTTTAAACTGTAATGTACACACATATAAGCTTTATTTAAGTCTAAAGCACTGAGTAAAGTGGGAATGCAGGAAATGAATGGCATTATTTACAAGTATTTTGAGGCAATTAAATATGCACTTAAATTATTAGTTAGTTTATTTCTTTAGGACAGCATACAATGTACATTAAGACCAGATTATAGCTTAACAGCTAATTTCCATCTGTAGTCTAAAATTGTACATGTTTTTGGTGATAGGGGAAACCGGAGTACCCGGAGGAAACCTACGCAGACACAGGGAGAACATGTAAACTCCACACAGAAAGGCCCTGCATGGGAATCGAACCCTGGACCTTCTTGCTGTGAGGCCGGAGTGCTAAGCACTCTGCCATGTTTCTGTGACAAAATAAACATGGCAACAATATATAGGGATATGGTGAATGATTGCCAATCACATTTACCTATGGTGTATTTCATTCCTTACTTTACCATAATGAGACATATCTTTACTGTTCCAAATAAATATTTGTGTATATTTATGCCCAGTCCACCCAAAAAAAGTCAAGCACTAATATTTTGTTGGACCGCCCTTCAGCTTTGATTACTGCACGTATTAACCTGACATCACTTTGATAAGCTTCAGCAATGGCACAATATTTACTCTCATCCAGAATTGCATTCATTTTTCACCAAGATCTAGAATTGCTGATGGGAGAGTTGGACCGCTGTTTTCTCCAGCACATCCTAAAGATTCTCAGTAGGGTTTGGTCTGGACTGTGATGGGCAATCCATGTGTGAAAATGATGTGCCATGCTCCTTGAACCACTCGTTCACAATTTAAGCCCAATGAATCCTGGAATTGTCATCTTGGAATATACAATTTTTTTTTTTTTAATCCATTGATAGAATAACCTGGCCAGTCGGTGTATTCAGGTGGTCATCTGATCTCATTGTTTGGGCACATAATGTTGCTGAACCTAGATCATAGCACTGCCCCCACAGGCCTGTACGGTAGGCACTAGGCATGAGGGGAGCATCACTTCAGCCACCTCTCTTCTTACCCTGATGATACGCATCACTCTGGATCACATGACCTTCTTCCATTGCACCAGAGCTTAATCTTTGTGCTCACTGGCAAACAAATTTTTTATTTTTTTTTTTAAAACAATTGGATTTCACAAAACTTTTCAGTGATTGTCGATCACGATCCATTAAGATTTTTTTCTGACCAAATTTCTTCCTCAAAGATGGTTCCCCCCCATCCTTCCAGTTTTTAACAATGACAGTTCTTAACCCAATTTTAGTAGTTTTATCAATCTCCTTAGAGGTTTCCCTTCTGAAACAGATTAACATCTGTTCCATGACCACAGGATGTGTCTTCCCACATGGTTGTTTGAAATGAGAAACTCACTGCATCAGTTTGGGTTAAATAACTTATGCCAGCTGAAACATAATCATATATTTGCAGTAATCATCCAATGGGAGGCTCCATTTGCTTAGTTAAAGCAAGGAGATTTTTTGGGGGGTCGGGCAGTGTATATACACCATTTAAACCTATGTTTGTTCAAGACCATCCCCACAACTAGGGATGCACCGATACCGATATCTGGTATCGGCCTCGATACCACATTTTCATAAGTACTCGTTAAAAGTCCCCCGATACCGGGGACGATACCACGGTCTGAGAAATGTCTATGTTTGAGCGGCGTGTAAGGGGTTAATCACAGGCGCCGAGTGCCCGCCCCCAGACCCCGGCTGCAGCTCAGAGCGGGGAGAACGAAGGAAAGACGAGACATGTCAGCCGTGTGGAACTATTTCAAAGTGAATGAAGACAAAACAAAACAAAGGCGGACTGCAAATTGTGCTCAGCTAAATTGTCCAGAGGAGGCTCAAAAGGTAGCGCATTTAACACAAGTAATTTAATCAAGCACCTAAAATCCCAACACGCCAACGAGTATAAAGAGTTTACCCACGCTTCTAAACCAACACAACTCACACTGCAGCAAACTCTTGCAAGACGAGAGAAAATGTCCAGACACAATCCACGTGCTGTGAAAATAACACAGGCAATCATCGAGTACATTGCATTGAGTGACCAGCCACTTTCGGAGGTAGAAAATGTGGGATTCATGCGTCTCCTCCATGTTATGATGTCCCAAGCCGCCGCTACATGACTGACACGGAGCTGCCTTAACTACACGACTCCGTGAAAAAACACATCCACAGCCTACTGCAAGCCTCCTCTTCGTTTAGTTTCACCACGGATATTTGGACAAGCAGTGTTTGCCCTGTGCCTTGTTTTTTTGTTAAATTATATGACTAAAGCTGTTACCTGTAAATTTAAATCATGTTTTTTTATTAAGTACTCGGTATCGGTATGTACTGAAATACAAGTACTCGTACTCGTTTTCCAAAAAAGTGGTATCGGTGCATCCCTACCCACAACAAAACAGAAATTGGTTCTACAGTTAGGCTTTCCATATTTAGAGTTTAATATTGGCATACATTGTATCAATCTGTTCTCGGAAGTGACGCCGAAGCTCAGCTCTCTTGGCCTTCAATGTTGGTGTCAAGAGACCATTCTGCACAGAAAACAGCTCAGGATGCAGTGTAATGTCTTTCACCTACAAAAGAGGCAAGGAAATATAAATGTAGAAAACATAGACAAGCAGGGAAGTACATTAATGCATTATGGTCATTAATCACCTGTTCAAATGTTTTAAGTCCAGCTTCTTTTCCAAACCTCAGGATGTCCTCCAGAATGGCATTCTTTACCTCCTGAAAATGAACAAATAGTGTTAGACTTGCAGTCACACTGTATGGACATTCATTGGATATGAAACTCACCTTATTGCTACACAGTTCAGAGTAAGATCCCTCAATGCCCTTTTTCTTGATCCACGGAGGTAAATAGTCATGATCAGGGACAACTATCCCCACCAGGCAAGCCTACAAAATACATGTATCAAATTAACTACGTCTTATGTATTATAATAGTAATAATAATAAATGCTTAGCGGGGAATATTTTGCATGAAACACTCACCTGTAAACTGTCTCCATGAACAAATATCTGAGCCACTGGGTCACTGCGATTATAGATGGTTTCTATTTTCTCTGGAGCAATATATTCTCCTTGTGCCAGCTTGAAAATGTGTTTCTTTCTGTCAATAATCTTCAGCGTGCCATTCTGTAAAAAGAAATGCCGTCTTTACAAATGTGAATCTGTCAATACTGATATCAGAACAGGACTAAGGCTGCTATGCTTACAGGAAGCCATTTTCCAATGTCCCCTGTGTGAAGCCATCCATCTTGATCAAGGGCTTCTGCCGTTTTCTCGGGGTCCTTCAGGTAACCCTTGAACACATTTGGTCCTTTGACACATACCTAGACGAAAGGAAATGGCAATAATTTTGACAAATATCATCTTCTGCACTTGCAAAACAAATAAAAATAAATATGATCTTTATATGCAATTGTCAATCATTCATCTTTATCTAATCTTTTCAAAATTATACTAAACTGCCTTCTCCTTTAAATGTTGAACAGACAATACTGCCACCTTGTGGTCAAAGGCTTACACAACAAAAGATTACAGTGTTTGAACTTGAAAAAAAATTCTTATAAATGTAATTTAAAAAAAGGTGAGTACCCACTGTAAAATCTGCCAACCACTAAAAGTTTCCCCAATTTCCACCAACGTTTATTAAGCTCTTCAGTGAGCTCTGTGTCATTGACATGAGTTTTTGTGTATAGAACTCATGTCATGTGATAAGTAAACTCACCTCGCCTTCTCCATTGGCTGCCAGATAATTCATTTCTGCCACATCTACCAGTTTAATGATATTACATGGAAGAGGAGGCCCTACGTGACCTGAAACAGAATATAACTGCCATGAAATTGTGTATTGTATAGAACTACAAGCAAGAAAACAAATGGCCTTTTTCATTAAGCAGGTTGCCTACACTGAATATTTAAACCGGGCTCGCACTTGCCCTATTCAGACCAGAGAGTCTTCGGTTTCACAGGTTTTAAGGGAGAATCACATTATCATTGGAGGCAAGAAAAGAAAATTCACCATGCAACGCTAATCAATGCAAGAAGATCCATGCATGGACATGCACGGATAATGAGACCCTATGGAAAAACTTTAAAATACAAAATAAAGAATATAGAGTATATATGAGCGATAAGTAGAAGGATCAATGAAAATGCATTTTCAATATATTATCAGCCATAACTCCTATTTCTCATATGTAGTAAACAGTAAACAGCATTACTGCCATGTATCTACTTATGCACACATCCGATTTCAGACGATAAGTTGATAAAGTAAATACTGTATATGATTTGTTCTATTAATCTTACGAACAATAATTACAAAAGCACTCTCTGATTAACTACATTTACAGGCCACTTTTTTATAATAGTAAAAAAAAAAAAAAAAAAAAAGTATTTTAAGTTTTGTTTAGATTATTTTTTATATTCTCTATACAATATTGGATTTCATATAGTGATGGATGCCCAACAGTTACCTGCGCTCCAGTCTCAGGCAATGACATTGTGCACCCAGCTGTGCATTCAGTCTGTCCATATCCTTCATAAAACTGTAGAGAAAAAAAACCTGCTTGATTTAACTTAAAGAAAGAAAAACCAGATATATTAAATACTGTTAGTGACATTAAAGTTTTAAACAGGCTAACCTGACAACCCAGAGCCGCTCGTAGGAATGTCAGGATTACGGGGGAAACTGGTGCTGCTCCTGTAATCATCATCCTCACATGACCCCCGAGACTTGCCTAAGTAAAAACAACAATACAGGCTAAAATACAAAAACAGTCCTACAAATTGATTGTGTGGAAAAATTTTACATACCTGTATTTTTTTAAAGATAAGTCTGTCCCATAGGCTGTCTTGTCTGACCACTCCATTTCGAAGCTCAGCTTCTTTTCTTCTAAAAGCAAAATCAAGCAGCCATCTCTTCATTGGTGTGTTTGCTTGACTAAATATCTATGGAAATAGAGAAAAGTTATTCAAATTTTATATAAAAAAAATTAAAAAATAACCATAATAATAACTAAAATACTACATTTGGCCCAACCTTATCAAACATGCGGTTGAGAAGACGAGGCACGACAGGAAAGACTGTTGGCTGTAGTACTTTCAAATCATCCATCAAAAGCCGAATGTCTCCTTGGAAGTATCCAATTCGACCTCCATGAATAAGGACAACAGACTAAATAAAAACAGTAAAGAAGTATATTACTACAAGTGAGATCTGCAAGATTTTTGTCACATGATCACTACTATGTCTTGTTACATTGAAATTCTCTTAAAACCGCAAATATCCAAATGTTCCACTGCAGCTTTGTGAGAAGCTTTTGAGACATACCTGTACCACTCTCTCAAACATGTGAGCAAGAGGCAGAAAGGACACATGAACGTCATTGACACTCAGCGTGCAGTGTACCTGCAAAGAACACATAAAACACATGCCCAAAGGCCAATCACACATGCGTACAATACCTCCACCACCCTCTCAAACATATGGGCCAAAGGGAGGAAGGAGATGAGCACATCTTTATTGCCGGATTTGAGTGTGCCCTGAACATCATACACAGAGCAGGAAAAGAAGTCAGGAAATATCCTAATAGGGTGTTCAGGTTTTTCAAATAAAGATTTCAAGCAGTATAATGATCATTATGCAATCGGTTTATTTTAGCCAGAAAGCAACATTCACAGAATATAATGTAGCTTTACTGAATGTAGAAGCAGGTGTTTACCTGTGTTACTCTGATAAAGGCCGCTGTGTTGGAGATCACATTTTCATGAGTTAGGATTGCACCTTTTGGATTTCCTGAATGAATGAATGAATGAATGAATGAATAAACATAATTCCATCATAAAAATAGTGACGTTTCTAAATTTTGAAGTTCTAAGTCATGTGCTCACCTGTGGTTCCAGACGTAAAGCAGATCAGTGCCAGGTCGTCTGCTTTGGGAGGCTGTAAGTGTATCACAAATCAACACTAATACTAAAATGAAATGAAAATGTTAAACTTCTACATTAATTAATTTCACTAACTGCTTTTCTTCTCACCTGTGTTTTTTGAGGATTGACTTTTCCTAAGGCCTGAAAAAATAAAAAGGTGTTCCGAGATAAAGAAGCATAAATTTAAATAAACATGCATCTTTGATAACGGCTCATTATATGTTCACACTGCAGGGAAAAAAGTGGCAGTTCATTTCTAATAGTGGGAACTGGTCTCATACAGTTTTGCATTCTCCATAATTTCTACTGTTTATCTAAGAATGCTTTTCTTTTGTTGATTATGATCACATTTGTTTTTCAAAATGCCTTTTTTGCACAACCCCCCGGTGAATGAATTTGTTCTCAAGTAATGTCTGATCATAAGAATCATTTGATCATTTGTTTTTGTTTCCCACTACTTAAATTAGAACTTTTGAAAAACACAAGCATTAATTACAAAAGCACCAAAACATTAAAGATAAATGGCCCGTTGCTCAGTTAATAGAGCACTCCCCCTCTCTTGCCCTGTTTCATGTACTATCCCAAAAAAATAATTATAATAAAAACATAAAAAAGGCCACTTTAATACTCACCTCAAAGTCTTTGAAGCTTGTAATGTCAATGCCAGCCTCCTTTCCGTCTTTCACCAAATCATCATCAAAGGCATCGATGAGCACAATCATCTTCACTGTTCCCCCTTTATCACTGCCATATTCCAGAATCATCCGTGCCCTTTCTGCTACATCACAGATCACTGTGGAAATAGTTGCTGAAAACAAATAAAATACAGTAAGATTAGCATCAACGCCCCTAATCTAGTGCTAAATATTACAAGTTGAGGTACAATACACTGCCTTCAGACATACCTTGCTCCAGAATGTAGCCAATGGCCTCTTTACCAAGAGTGTCATACAGTGGGACTGCCACAAGGGAGTATGTATAACAGGCCAGTTCTGAAATGGTCCACTGGAAAAGAAAAGATACAAATATAATGTTTAATAAAGCTGCATATTTCATAAATCCTCTCCTCCAAATGAACTCTATGTACACATAATGATAGAAATTATTTGTCTATGTGAACTAGAAATATTTGCTGCTTATTATTATTATTATTATTATTATTATTATTATTATTATTATTATTATTATTATTATTATTATTATACCTCTGGTCTGTTTTGTGAAAAGATGCCTATGAATTTGTCTCCTGTTTGCGAGTGCCCTTTGTGGAGAAGTGCAGAACCAATACATTCTGCTTTGTCTGCCACCTGCAAAAAAAAAAAAAAAAAAAAAAACAAGACATCGTTTAAAGCATAGAAACGTAAAAATAGGTCAGTGCTCAGAGGCTCAACAACAAGAAATGGGTACAGTAATTACAAAACTATAACCGATCATGAAATCTGTGCCAATCCATGGTGTCAAGTCGGACCACCAGTCAGTAAACCTTTTCTAAGACAACTATACGCATTACAACAAATGGCCTTTACTATGATGCTTGTTCAAATGAGTCTACCATCTTTACAGTTTCTGTGTACGCACATGTGTGTGTTTTGTGTATTGTACTAGATCTTTCTCAAATCTGTCATTGTGCACTCTTTTATGAACAATCAAAACATGCACAGACCTGTACTAATACATCTAGATATTCCAGCAAGCCTCTGGATACCATATTTATCCCACAGACCACGCCTAACAACCTTTGACAGGGCATTTCAAACAAAAGTAATTACTGTACTCTACTTTCATTATCTGCACATCAACATTCACAGTTACTCACTTCTGTATAAGACTGCCACTCATATGGCTGGTTCGGTTTTCTCGATCCTAGACATGGTCCACCATCTGTAACAGAAAGGAAAGCTTTTTAGACTGTATATACACACACAGATAGATGTTAAGGCAGAGACAATTTAATATCAAGTCATAATGGCATATTGCAACAGTTACTCACTTGATAATCTAAGGCCTCGGTGAAAGACCTCATACATTGTACGGGCATCACTGTAGTAGTGTGTCATGTATTCATTGTCACCCACTAAAGATGATCTTCTTGCAAGATCTTCACCCTACAAGAAAAGATATAAACAACACAACATTTCTAATTGTAAAAATAAATAAATAAAACAATAAATTCACCAGAACTGTGTACTGCAAGCTCGCTTCATGAAACTTAATAGATTGACTTTTCAATTTGCTGTTCAATGGATAACAAACACACGGCTGTAAAAGACAATTGCACTCTTGCCTTACAGCAAGAAATTTAATCCCGGGCCAGTCTTAACACAGGACCGTTCTGTTTTAAGATTGGCTATTCTCCCCTGTCTAGGTGTGTTTCCCTCAAAAATCATAAAAAACATGTTCCATAGTTGTATTGACCAGTCAGTGTTCATGACTAATGTAACAGATGGTTCTCTGGCCCTGCTAAGTCAGTCTACTGCTGCACAATTTGACAGCATTTGATCAAAGGTGTCAAAAACGTTTATAAAGGAATGATAGGGTTCAACAAACTGTGGTAATTGTGTTGTCAAAACATTCCTGCAGAAGGTCTGGTGTCTGTTTTCGCAGTTAGGCAGATGAATCACTCTTCAGTTATTTTTCCAACCGTTCTTAGTTTTGAGAAGACATAAATAAATAAGAAGAGGAGCATACTGGTAATTGTATTGACTGCAGAGCAAGGTCACAGGGTGGCATCAGGGTTCTTGGTCGAGTTGCAAACCAGTAGGTGGTGATGGCAGCGAAGGCACCCATACCCATAAGAGCATTTGTGGGCAAGGCACGCATGTACTGCCGCACGTCATCCAATTCGGGAATCCGCAGCTGTCTCAGGACTTCCTGAGCTTGCATGTTCTGGAAAAACCCTGGGTGGAAAAAGAAAGAAAAAACGTCTGTGAACTTAGCATAAAGGCATTTGTAATTTGAGGCTGTCACTTTGATTGTCTTTTGTAAAGTATAGAGTTTTGTATTGAGTATAGCATAATAGACTTCAGGGGTGTGTTCAGAGCCGGATGTAGTGTCTTTTATTTCTATCAATGAACCTTGTGATTAAAAAAAAACAACAACAATATAACACAGCCTGCTAAGAAGAAAGATGAGAACAGTGATCCCATTCAGATAATTTACAGTCACTACATTTTGACAAACAGATGCTACTATTCATTTATACTTTAACATTACTTTTCAGACTAAATGTTTTGATTATCCTACACTCTGAAGAGGTATACACAGCTCTGGTAGGACCGGTTTGTATGTCTGCATTATTTATCCAAGCTGTACACAAGCTTTCTCATGCAAACTCTGTATACAAAGACATGGGAAGGAAATCTGACACGCTGCAGTTTTTCAGATCACAGGCCTTGGTGGAGACGTAAGGACACAATCACAGACACCACATGCTGCTCCTGCTCATTTCTGAAAGGAAATGAGGTTTCCTAGTCGGGATGCCATTGAAATGAGCTCACTGGGTTGATTTACAAATCATAGCCGTGACAAACTCTACAGACACAGGAGCATACTAGATTTATTATACTGTCTGTTAGGGGCCTTAAAATACAAATTTCGTACTAATTCGAGCAGAAACAAGTTTCTCTAAAAGAGTTATTGTTGAGGATTTGCGTTTTTTCACCACCATCAATTCACCTGACCTCTAAACTGGAAGTTGTGTAGGCTTATGGACAACCATCACAGGGCTAACAATTGACTTCTCACCTACTTCTATAATTAACGCAGAGCACATGAGTGGACTGGAGTGGACTGTTGCCAACTGGTTCAAAGTATAAGAAGCATGCTGCCAACCAAGGTAACTTTTAATGTACAACTATGCAAATGTGCCAAAAGAATATGAATTTTACCATATTAGTCTCAGGATCTGTTTTTGCCAGGTTGTTGTATGCACTAAACAAGAGAAAAAGTACATTTGTAGCACACAAGACTTAAAAAAATATTGATGGGGTACACACAAATATATTAAGACTAAATTTAAGTATTTTCTCCTTTTACTTCTGGGACTGACGTAAATAAACTTGAGTTTAAAAGATCAACGTGGCAGCAATTACTAAGTCGCAAAAAGCCACACGACCCCTTCTTAAAGTTCTCAAAATCCCATTGGAGACCATGACTTCTAACCCGTGCTCAGTAAAACAGGCTGTCGGATTGGATCTATTTACTCACAGTCTTGTAGTGTATAAGAGCAGATGTGCCAGTCCAAAGGCGCTGGGTGTAGAGTGATCTGTAAGGCCCTTTGCTCTACTGCAGTTGTTATTAGAAGTGACCAGCGCCGACCTCTAATAGACCTCTGAGGTTCTCACGACTATGAATAGCAGTAACACGCCCCTTTTCAAACAGAAACACTGGCGCACGGGCCAGGTGACACTTCTGACCTCTCACTAGAGTGCAATCCTAGCAGCAGACCGCAGGTTAATAAAAACGTGTATTTACAAGAAGTTAGTGGGAAGTTCTGATGCTGAATTTAGACATGGTGCATTTGTGTTTACTAAGCAGGAAATAATCAGCACTTTATCTGGACAGAATGTGAAATTCTTGTGTTGTCCCTTCACCTCAAACCAAATAATATGCACACTAAGGCGCAGTGTGTACATTAGGGGACTAGTGTTGATAAAGTTTCCATTAACAACCCAACACTATGTATTTGCTGAATATGTACACCAACAGTAATGTTTGAGGCAATATTAGACTGGTCATTTGATACAGTGATAAGTGAAAGAAAACACAGTATTGTTCTATTTTATTGATCTCCTAGTGTAGTTATGAATGCCTTAAGTTTTAGTCTTTATACAAATGGTACTGTATAAAAGAAAAATCCTTTCATAAAAGTCAAGGTTCTTTCCACAATTGAATGTGAACGCAGAATTAAGTTGGTGTTGTGCACGGCTCAAGCGTCACTAAAGGCAAACGATAGGTAGTCCTGCCACAGACACAGACCACCCCAACTCCACTTCCACTCTCCATACTTGGTCTGCAACGATGACAGGCCAATAGCAGGGCCAGCCTAACAGTCACCCCACACCCAAGGAAAGAGAAAAAGGGGAAGAGGGTGAAGAGGGCAGCTGGTTCATTTGACACAGAACAGAACATGCAGAATATAGGCCAGACACTCACTGCAGCTGTACATCAGTCAAAAACAAACCTCAGACAGGAAGTTAAAGCACACACTTCAAGTCAATCTAGATTCATTTTGTGTTGTATTCTGTAAGAGACTCAAGGTCAACTTACTGTAATGTTAACTCAATAAAAACAAGCTTAAGCATTAACCATGCCTTTAACTACAAATGCTAATCCCATTAATTTTTTTCTGTAAGTCATTTATTATGTTAGGCACTTTATTTCTTTTTTCTCTTTCCTTGGGTGTTGGATAAAAGAAGCATCACACACACGCTAAAGTATTCCGCGTTGTGATACATAATGCATCATTTAGTGTCTGTATTTTGTTAACCTGCAGTAAATGGAATGCTTTTTGTGAGTTCAAATAGGAACATGTCCGCAGAACTCTAAACACATGTAAATACGCAACTCATGTACTCACATTATGATGATATTTAGATTTTAACCAAATAAAGAAACACACACCATCTTATCTTTCTTAAATATATCACTGTCTACTAAGTGACTAAGAGGAAGTTAGACCTGTTACAACTTGCCACACTTTAGTGGTCTCTAGACTCACTGCCTTCCTGGTGCGCTGGCATGTTGAAACACAGCAGTATTACAGAAGCCTGCTATTGATCAACACTAAAAATGTATAGCTTCTCTATCAGTATTCTATTGATTTTATGAACAACGTTCTCACTAATCAATGTTGCCAATATTGTATTTACAATAGAGTACAGAAAGTACAGAAAAGCTTTTCAATGTATCCATGTGAACGCATGAAGCTGTAACGAGGCTGGGAGGTAAACAGGTGGTCGTTTAATGAGATGGCATTAAACAGAAACAACTTTCCAAAGCCAGGTGAGGTTACCCGAGTTCATATGATTTCACTTTTCTAAATATCCATTTTCACGTCACGTCACTCTGCACTCAGGCCAAAGGCAGCCATGCTCGTGTCCCTACAGTCTCTGACCCACTGATGAAATGGGACACTGTTGGTCACATGGTCCCCAGAGAAATGTACAGTGGAGGATGGGATTTGTGTGAAATGGAACATAGGTCACACCTGCATCGATGACTACCGAAGCACAACCCCATGCTTCCAATGACCTGCCCACTGTAGGTTACACTAAAGCGCACCAAAGAATGAACAATGGTTAACTGCATCAACGCTCGTTAAAATAAAGAAGGATTTAATGAGTCGAGCTAAAACATATGCATTTTTGTTCATGGAGTTTTTTCATAAAAAAGGTGTCTTCTGTTAATGTTCCAAACAAGGAAATGAAATGTATTAATTATTCAAATTAATGCATTAAGCCACAGCCCTAAATACTGTGCGTCACATTCTTCAAAATCTAGTTAGTGACATCAGGAAAAGCCCAGCCCTGTCCTAAAGGCATCGAGTCAGAGTAGGCTTTCCAATGTTGGGAAAAACTGCCAAATGTCCTGAGGGTGGTAGTCTCAAATATCCATCACAAAATGACAGTTATGTGTCAGTCTACTCCTATACCATCACACACACAGTCCTTTTGTTTAGTGTAAAGAAAGCAGCTGACCCTGCACTCAAGGTCAGAAAAGGACATACACAGTGTCCTGTTAACCCATGTCTGTGTGACTCAGTATGTGACTTACATGTATGGTCCAAAGAAACTAAAATTACCTTGGAAACAACTCTGCACCACATTCCACAGATGTCTGACACACACACCTCTGAACTTCACTCCCACCATAAACAAACCAACTGCAAGTTACTACGGCACTACTATGTGCACTGTGCCAACGCATCCCTGCTTTTCAGGTTTCTGACATAACGAAGAAACACTCATTTCTTAAACACTGGATATTACAGCAGTTGTGTTGGCACTTTTTCTTACCCTTCTGAGCCAACCACCTGTAGGCTTTCACAAGCAGTACAAAAGATGCCCTCACTGTTAATCCTTACAGTCTATTCAATGTAACATATCATATTTACTGTTACATAACTGACCTACTCTTGACAATGGTTATTCAATATACTGTAGTCCACATTGTACTAGCATTTAACATCTATGAAGGCTCTTGCACGCTTTTTTCTTTGATTAAAAGCTGTTTTGAAGCTCTTTGGGAGCGACAGCAGGCACAGTCTATGGTCCTACCTACAGCAAAATTAAGTGGGGGAAAAACAAAGCAACGGTGGGGATGCCACGACAGGCATTTGATAATTACAATCGTTCATCTTTTAAACTAGGTAGGCCCACCGTGTTATCTTTTTAACCCAAGAGCAGCGCGGATAACTGAAGAGAGCTAGAGGAGCAAGGATGAAGCAAAAGTTTGCAAACCAAGTACTTACTGCATGTAGGCATGATACGTGTCTATTGGTCTTTTCTCATTTCAGAAGCTTCCTGTAGCTTTATCCGTACAACGCCTCCACCAGCGATGCCCACAGATAAACACGCTGTAGGCTACGTGTGCGAGAGCACAGTATGACAGAAACCTTACGGTCGACCAGACAGGCAAATATGAGAAAGTAATATGGAAATTGTGGCTTGGCACGGTCTATTTTTGGACACCAACAAACGGGAAAACAGGCTTTTTTTTTTTTTTTAAAGCGCGCAATTTTTTTTCTGAGACTAACACACATCTGAGAACAAGTCAACAATAGACCATTTGAACTGTTGAGACATATGTTACTAACCTGTGTGTGTGCGGCGTCAGGTCAAACCTTTTAGCTCGAACCTTTTTCTTGAAGAAGCAACAGCAGCAGCGGGTTTGGTTTTTCAGAAGTGCTGCTCTCAGCCAATCACAAATGGCCTCGCGTAACTGGAGCGCCTAAATGTTGAGAGCCGTGCTGTGATTGGGTAAAACTCGATGACAGCGACGGTTGAGTCACGATTGAGTTTCAACTATATTTACACTTTTTTATTATCATATGACCAAAGACGTACAGCCAAGTAACCTGTTGGTGTCAGACTCACACACCACAAATACAAAACATGTAATGCTAATGCTAAGGCCATCAACAACATCAACTATTTAATCTATTTATCACTTTATCACAAGGTTACGTGCAGGAAATGTGAAGGAGTTTATAAATGCAATCAATCTCTTAATTGTGAGCCCGTTTGTTCCACACACATCTGAAACAACGTGGAGATAAAATAGGTTAGGAGCCAGACCCCTCTACAGCATGTTTTTGCCTTTTTTTTATTTAGTTATACATTGTATTTTCCAGGTTATGACCTGCTAAAAACGTTAACGTATAAAATGGATTATATATTTAAAGTAAACCACATCAGATGGTTTTGTGATGCCATACAGGCATAATACTTTTATGATCTATAGTTTTTAATCAATAGACCCTTGAAATACACTTTAATTTGTGTTTAATATGTTGTTCATTTTGAGTAATTTGTGAGGCTTTATTGTTTGAGCCTTCTTGTTTAAAAAAGTCCCTGTGCTTGGAGTGGCTTCTGTTTCCTCATCTGCAAATTACTGCAACTTGTCTGAGCAGATCAGCCAGTCTGTAAAGCACATTAGAGTTGTATTGTTGCCAAGTGGAGTCTGGTGTTGGTGTAGGTTGTAAGGAATCCATCAAAGAAGAGCAGCGGAAGTGAATGGTGTTTCTTAGTTTACACTGCAACCGGAAAGAATTTACAGCACTTCACTTTTTCCACATTTTGTTATGTTACAACCTTATTCCTTAAAATTGATTCAAATCATTATTTGACTCAAAATTCTACAAACAATAGCCCATAATAACAATGTGAAAGAAGGTTGTATAAAATCTTTGCAAATGTATTAAAAATAAAAAAACAAAAAAGCGCATGTACTTAGGTATTCAGAGCCTTGCACTGACACTCAAAATTGAGCTCAGGTACATCCTTTTTCCACTGATCATCCTTGAGCTGCTTCTACAACTTGATTGGAGTCCACCTGAGGTAAATTCAGTCGATTGGACATGATTTGGAAAGGCACAGACCTGGTTATATAAGGTCCCACAGTTAACAGTGAATGTCAGAGACAAACCAAGCCATGAAGTCCAAGGAATTGTCTGCAGCCCTCTGAGACAGGATTGTATGGAGGCACAGCTCTGGGGAAGGTTACAGAAAAATGTCTGCAGCACTGAAGGTTCCTATGAGCAGGAAATGGAATAAATGGAAAATGTTTGGAACCACCAAGACTCTTTCTAGAGCTGGCAGTCTGGCCAAACTGAGCAATCAGGGAGAAGGGCCTTAGTCAGGGAGGTGACCAAGAACCTGATGGTCACTCTGACAGAGCTCCAGCGTGACTCTGTGGAGAGAGGAGAACCTTCCAGAAGAACAACCATCTCCACCCATCAGACCTGTGGAGTGGCAGATGGAAGCCACTCCTCAGTAAAAGGCACAGGACAGCCGCATGGAGTTTAAAAAAGGCACCTGAAGGACTCTCAGACCATGAGAAACAAAATTCTCTGGTCTGATGAAACAAAGATTGAACTGTTTGGCTTGAATAGCAAGCGTCATGTCTGGAGGAAACCAGGCACTGCTCATCACCTGGACAATACCTTCCCTACAGTTAAGAATGGTGTGGGGATGTTTTTCAGCGACAGGAACTGGGACTGGTCAGGATCTATGGAAAGATGAATATCCTTGAGTGGCCCAGCCAGAGCCCAGACTTGAACCCAATTGAACATCTCTGGAGAGATCTGAAAATGGTTGTGCACTGACGCTCACATTCAAAATGATGGAGCTTGAAAGGTTCTGTAAAAGAAGAATGGGAGAACCTGCCCAAAAACAGATGCACTGTAGGTCTTTGATGGCTCAAAGATCTGTCCTAAGGTTTTCTGTGCAAAACTGACCTTCCTCGCATCAACAATGTATTGTAAAAGTCTGCTTTTGCTGTCTGATATTTTATTAGTCTCCATCATTCCCCATTCTGAACCATGTCTATCTGCTTCTTAACCAACCACTGCCCACACACTCTGGGGCTGCTTCTTACGGAAATGTGTCTCTCTAAAGTACATCTACATGCAGGGTCAGCGCTGTCTTTTTATTACCACCTCAGGAGTCGGATAGAACTGTGTCACTGCACAATTTCCTTTGTAATTTTCAGACCTGCACCAGATGCAGATGATCAGATGATGTAGTGCTCTTTGACATTTTTCTGAACACCATCACTCAGGCTAGTGTTAGAAGAAGCTTCTCCCTCGGACCCCAACATCAGAACCATGATCCAGCCACTGTCTGACTTTCTGTTAACACCATCTCATCAGAAACAGTTGGAGAAGGTAGTTCAGGAGTTTATCTTCCTCGGCTCACAAATCTCAGCCATTTACAGCTGGTCTGTCGTGCCTTCAACTAACTTGTTAGTTAAACTCTGGGGTAGCCGGCAGAATCAAATAAACCCAAGAATCAAAATTTTCACTCCAGCTTTGTTCATGACCTCATTTTTGGCTTATGCACAAAATAAGTTTTTTTCACCATCATCAGGAGGAAGGCTGCTGAATTACACTTATACCACAACTGTTTAAAAAACAATGAATGTTAAATATAAGTAAATGTGTTTGATGGTATTTGCTTCATGTACTGACTCGAGAAGTAAGAACTAAGAGAAAAGTAAAGTAAATTAACTGATCCTAATTTTCACTTAAAACTATTGTATGTTGAATTATATAAAACTGACTAACAGTCTTTCTCAAACCTGATAACATTTATCTTCAATGTCTGTTTGTCTCAGCTGCTTTGTACTTAGGGCTTAAGGCTCTTGAGTCACTGCTGACTGACGTCTACAACTGTAAAAGTGCTGTTTTTTTTTGTTGTTTTTATTAGAATTAGCTTAGAATTTGTAACTGTTTTGCATTTTGTGTCATTAAGTGTGAATCCTATTGTGCTATATGTATTTCTCACTGAAAATCTATTTCCTACTGGACAAAAAACTACTACAACAACTGTGTGAGAGACAGGTCTTATATGACATTGAGTCTGGTTTAAATTAGGCGTTACCTTTAAAAGGTTGAAGCGGTTTTGTCAAAGCACATCCTACTTTGTATTTGCTGTAGTCTTTAGTCATCACGTGTGATGTTAAGAAAATGACTCAACACCATCTTTGACTAAACTTTTCCCAGTTAAATGTTTCTTGTTTATATTGGCAAAAACAGGGATGAAATCTTTTATCATGTTTATAGATTATAATGTCTGAAAATTAATTACTTTCAGGGATAGACCTTGTGGCCAGTTAGTAGAGTAGTTGAGTATTAGTTTGAACTTGTTTTTACATTAACAGATTTGGCAGGCAATACGTTGATCAGAAGTCCTGCTTTGTGCAGGACTGCATAAAAATTTTCCCCACATACCTGCTTATATATTTGGCACTATGCTTCAGATTTCTAGAAGTCAATTCTATAGCTCCAGTTTGACGTACAGAATATATTTTCAGCCATAGCAGATCAGCTGCGTCAGTTTGGTATTTACAATTGAGGCAGTATTGTAATTACACAGTGGTGGATGTGTGAAGACACTCTGTCGGCCATTTATTTGTGTTTTTGCAAATATTTTGTTTAATATGTAAAAACAGAATTACACCAAGCCCAATAATGTTTTGTTATTTTTTTTTCATGTCAGGATACTTCCTGCCAAATGTATTTTGTAACACTTTGTGTGACAGTCAGAATTACTTATCCATACTCCCATAATTCCAAATGAAAGTTCCAAAAAGAAAACTCGTAAGGTATAGACAAATAAAAAATAATAGTGATAAAAGGTAGCATGAACATCCTGTAATAGTATTTGTAAACCAACTTCCCTCCGTCTATCTTCCTTTTTATTACGTAGAGCTAATTTGCGGTCAGTCGTTCAACAAATCACAACACAAAGAAGAAATAAAAATGAAGTAAACAAATACCACAGATGGCCAAATTTGAACTTAAAGCTAAAATACTGTAGGTTCATTAATGGTTGAGTGACTTTGCAGATCAATCAATACACCACTAGAGGGAGCCCCATTTCATTAAAAAATAAATAGCTTCTAATTAAAAAATCTGTAACACCTAAATTTGAAAACATTTAGTCTATTTCTTCCTTTACATGACATTTAGATGTACGGTTGTCATTCTTATAGGTTTAAACGGATCACGTATCTCTTCGTATCTCTTCGAGAAGGCACAAAACCATGTAAAGCACATGTTGTTTTGTGTTAATTTAGTTACACCATGCAGTCTGAGAGAGAGAGCAGTGAGGACCGTGTGAACTGCTGCACTTTGTGCGGAGGGTGGCGCACTCAGCCAAGGGATTGATTAGGGGGGACCCTTGGAGGTCACCACGGGTCAAAGCTCTGTGCCTGACAAGTTACACACCGCTTACTTACTCACACATACAAACACACACAATGAATTATTTTTTTTGTTCACATATTCCACCAATGCTTAATTGTGTCGGCCCAGTACTTAACCATTTTGTAGCCTAACTTTGTATGAAAAGCCACAAGATGACAAAGGGATGACGTACATAAGCCCTCTATAATAATTTGTCCAGTAAATTCGGTCTGTGCAAAGTCTGAACTACTGTGTATCAGTGGAAAGTCTCTCTTTTAATAATAAAACATATTCGGACGGTAAGTTTTAAAATCCATTTTAATATTATGTCGTGCGCAATGACAACCATCCTCTGGACGCAGTCCTGAAATTTCTTGGTGATCTAATTAATCATTATTATTTAATAATGCCTGCATGGTTATTTAACACTCACAATGTACCGTTTCTTTAACCTAGCGTCATTTCATTTAGTCAGACTTGATTTATTATGGATAATTGATCAATACAAAATGTGAGATGCAGCTCATTTATATTTCACCAAAACAAACTAGACTGGAATAACCGTACAAGGTTAGGGTCCGTAAAACCATCATACATCTGTACTAACTGAGAGATTTCCAACTGAAAGGTGTAACTACTGAAAACAAACCCTGACGCATCATAGTCATGGCTTCATTCTGACGCGCTTAATATCCTTGCCTTTAAACCATCCAGCACATTAATTTGTCTTTATAAAAAACCAACCGAGTGCAAGCCCTTGTTTATTTCAAAAGAAAAACACATAAAAGTGTTAAAACGTCGCAGTTAAGTAATAGGATTTTCTGCCCTGGCCCGCTCGCTCGCGCTTTGGCTTGCTCTCCATGGTGCAGGGAATACGCTCCAAACGCCTCAGATGCCTTGTGAGGCTTTCTTTCTCAAACTCCACTTTTTAGTTTTTTTCCTATTCTTTGACATCGCTCACAGGATCAAATATATCCAAACACGGGCAGAGTTTCCAGATTAAAACGTTCTGGGTGAGAAAAGAATAGCTGCACAGTGTCTTGGCGCATGAGAGGCGTGAATGCGTGAGAGGGAGCACACAATAAACCTGTTGTTAACCTTGCTGTGAAAATATGTTTGAAGAAAACAGCCAATTGTTGTATGAAATGTATTCAAGTATAAAATAATGCCCTTTGTTTGGGCTAAAAACTTGAGCAATGTGAGGGTACAAAAGTCCCCTGTGGCATTTACTCGCGGCCTTTGTGCAGTGTGCGCTTTGGCGTCTCCACTTGGCGCATTACCCAGGCCCCTTTAAACGCGATTGTTTCTTTCTTTCTAATGACATTTACCGGATCAAAACATGCTGTTAATTCGATCAGAAAGCTTCACCCTTCATAACAATGGCAGTATAATTTCTCCCAAAGTTTGTTAAGTTGACCGAAATTAGGCAAATGAATAGAGGTCTCCAGGCTCTCCATCTTGCAGGTGACGGGAATAATGCGCGCTCACACCAGCTGCATTCTTCTTTATTTCTCCCTTTCTTTCACAGCATTATTAAAATTTAGGCCAATGAAACTATTCATTGGAGTGAATAGACATTTTCTTATAGGATAATAGGATACAAATTGAGCCTCTCAGAGTCTCCAGTGGTGGCTCACCCTCGTGTGCCAGAGGCGGCAGGAGACGCTGGCCCTGACGCAGACGACGCTCGTGTGCCAGGCCTCATCACACACCTGCCGAAGAGGCCAGCGAAGGAAAGAATGTAAACAAAAAGCTTGCCATCTCTCATAAAAGATGGACGTGTCAGCAAGTCGTGTGAGAAACGCCGAGAACAAACGGGGGAGCTGCGTCTCCAGCAGATCTCCCCTGAACTTGGCGGAACAGCCTATTAAAGGCTTACTTAATTACTCTAATGACACTGGACAGGCCTTAACACTGCACCGGGCCGGGATGAGAGTTAAGGTCGCTTGCTGGGATTTGTAAACAGCCGATCGTGTGAGAAACGCGACTTGGAAGAAAGAGGGTTTCTTTCTGTGGAGGCTTTGTTTTCAGTGCGCACGGTGCGCCCCGCCGCATCAGGCGATCCCTGCTCACTTCTTATTTCCCGCCTGGCTTACTATGCAAATAATATTCCCCAACTAATCACGTGTCCTTTGAACAGCCACGTGGATTAACAAAGCAGGTTGCCCCCCTGCGAGCCCATGGCTTGAGATTTTTACGATTTCTTTAACTGATCCTAAATGCACACATTTAGCCAATGCGCGTCTCTAATCCAGTGGAATAATTTACGGCTGAATGCAATAGAGGCGCCTTTAAAACCAGCAGCACCTTCCTCAGACCTCAGTCTCATTCAGCCACAGCACCACAACCATCAGCTTCACCTGCGGCTTTTGGAAATTTTGTGAAGAACCCATCGATGGCATCGAAGATGAAGGAGAGAAAGGTATGCGCTCCGTGCGCTCTGCTGCACCAGGACACAGTGGCAACACAGCGCCTTTTCTTCCTTTTTAGTTTTTCTTTGTGGAATTTATATTTCAGATGTACCTCGACTGTGCTCAAATTAACTTTTGGACGATGCTTAACCTTATGCTTTTAATTGAGCGCCAATGCTCGGGCAGCAGCTTGTGTGCGTCTCTGTGACGCACAGCTCAAGCTGAAGAAAGTGCAGTTTCTCAATAGCGACAGCACTGCGACGCTTTACCTTACAGACACAATATAATTGTTAAAGTAATATCATACAATTATTACAACAAAGGGCAAAGAATCTGTGATTAAATTGGGTCTGGAGCCGAGTGTTGGTTGCGCGCAGTGGAGCGAAGCCGCGCGTAAAACTTCATTGTGACACTTGTCCTGGGTGTTTTGCGCTTCATCCAAATTAAGCCTCTTTGAAATGAGACAAAGAAATATATTTAAATGACTGACTGTAAATTGGGAGCTGTAAATTTTATATATTTCTTCCTTTTACAGAGAACACCAATCTCTCACAAAGTCATCGAAAAGCGCAGACGCGACCGCATCAACCGCTGCCTTAACGAGTTGGGAAAAACTGTTCCAATGGCGCTGGCAAAACAGGTACTGAAACACCACCAAGTGTATTCTCACTAATTATAATTTGTTGAAGAATTATTATTTATTTTACTCCATGCGTTCATTCATAATTAAAAGTAAATGTAGCTAAAGCTTTAAAGTGGCGGTTTTAGACAAGACATAACTGAATAAAACGTGTGTTTGGTATTGGTATTTTTCTGTAGAACTCCGGGAAACTTGAAAAAGCTGAAATCCTGGAGATGACAGTTCAATACCTGCGCGCGCTGCACTCTGCGGACTTTCCTCGCGGGAAAGAAAAGGGTGAGTTTCCACACGTTTTACGCGTGATAAAATCATAGTCTATTTAACAATGTTAACAGCAGTTATTTGTATAGTCACTCAAAGTTATAGCTATTTTGTGTAACTTTAAGCGTTGGACTCGATACACCTTGCTTTAAGTTTAATTTTACGCACTACGTCCAGAAATATAGCCTCTAACACTGACAATGAATTGTGTTTCTGTGCGTAATTCCAGGTGAGCTTCTGGCCGAGTTCGCCAACTACTTCCACTACGGCTACCACGAGTGCATGAAGAACCTGGTGCACTACTTGACCACGGAGGACAGGGCTGAAACCAAAGACATTAAATACGCTCGGATCCTGGCTTTTTTGCAATCCAAGTCTCGCGCGGTCACGGATCCAGTGTTCGGTTCTCATGTGGGTTCTGTTCCAGAGCCGTGCGACTTCCTGGGTCAGCTGCACGCGTCCCCGGACCAAAGCCACAGTCCCACCGAGACCGTGTACCACCAGCAGAGTCCCGCCGGACACTTCTCCTCGTGGCACAGCTCCACGCGCGGCCCCGGCCTGTCGTATCCTGCCGTACACGCGCAACACACGCAGCATGGAGGATACATATCCCCAGTGCAGGGACTGGACCATCATTACTTTAACTTTATAGGTCACACGCACGCGAACACTTTCAGTTTGCACAGTGCGCAACACGCCATGTGACTGTCGCCCTGTTTGTAGTCTTTATTAATATATCACTGTGAATGAATGAATCTTAAATCTTGTACATGTTGTAAATAAAAATTGATTTTTTTTTCATGTTCAAAATGAGGAGTCTGCAATTATTCTTTTTTTGATTGATCCGGCTGTTTTCCAGGCTTATATGCGCCATTTCATAAAATCTTGGTTTAAAGGAACTACAAATTCTTAGTAAACAAATCACAAAAATATGTTCATCAACACTAAAGAATATTTTACAGTTCCACAATTTTCACCTATATCTTATGCTGTTGCAAATATTTTAAAAAAGGGTCAATATTAAACTTAGTAGTGGTCATTTTTTAAATGTTGAGTAAAACAAATTAATTGTAATAATAGCAATAGAGCACAAGGTGTTGAAATTCTATGTCGAACAACTCCTATAGTGAGATATTTTTGGAAGATGCACTAAAACATTTTCAGGCTATAATACAATACAGCTCAGTAGAATTTCAATACAGTTTATAACCATTAGAGGTATTTGGTTAACTTATTTGGATAATGTGAAAAATACAAACAAGTTTGACAAACTGGAATCAAGAGCATTTGGCAACCTGTTTATGTGTCGCTATAAACTTAAACTAGACAGAGAAACAGACAAAAACAATGAATGAAATCATTAAACAGGACAGTATGAAAAGAAGGTTAACACAAACTTTGTTAACACAAACACAGTTATTTATGTAAGGCCTCTTCACTTAAACAAACCTGTACTTAACCAAACCCCTGATCCTCACCAGTCTGCCGCTTTATAATCAGCTCAACATTTGTGACACAGAGAAAGCACATACTGCCCTAGTAAGCCATAATGCAATGACAAGGACATGGAAATCTCTAAATCCTCCAAATCAATGTTGTATGGTTTTTGATTGTACAAATAAGATAGAAAAATCTACTTTTAATTAGAAGCTAGACCTGCGGTTCCTTTATTCACTGGGTCAGGAAGTTAAAGTTGGTCACCAGAGATTTTATTTGGGCTACTTTTAGAAAGATGAGGAGCGAGAAAACAACAGTAAAAAGAAATGGCACTTTGCTAAGACTCACCAAAATGACACCAAGTACAAAAGTTAAATGTGAATAAATAGCATTTCTTGTAGACAATACAGGAGAAAGACCTGAAAGGATGGACCCCACTTCCTCTGTCATTATTGGTAAAGTGTCATTAATGGTAAAGATGACCATGCTCCCTGGATTGTTATACCCATTACAAATTATCCCTTTTTTTGGACTCTAGAACTGTTGGACTGTATTTGTTTGTTAACTTGTTTTTTCTGTTCTGTTAATGTGTTGTTGTTTGTTTGCTTTTATTTTTTTCTATCTTTCCTTGTTTAAAAATAAATAAATTAAGAAATGCATAAAAAATATAAAAAAATTCAAACACAGAAACTGACCAAAAAAATCTGAACTCAGTTGGGAAGTTTGATTATGAAATAGTCGTCCAGTGAAAAAAAAAGGTTTGGGAAACACTAAACTTTACACTAAAGTTTGAATCTCTGATGTCATTCTGAAAGCGTAGCGTAAATCTGGACAGGCAGCATATTTTGTGAAATGTTGTATAAAGCAAACATTCTACAATTGGACATTAGCGTTTCAAAATTCTATTCAATAAAAACAATTTACATTTTTTGGCATCAAATGAAGTCTGCAGGGTTCTTTGCACAAGACACCTGCTAAGCTTATGGCTCGTCCTTAGCCACAGTGCCTTAAAGCAAAAGCACTAAACTGGCTGCATCTGCCCTTACTTAAGTAAGTTGTATGGCGTTTGACTGGAGAATAAAATGAGAAGTAAAAAGAGAAATAAAAGGAAGGGGAACTTGCATTTTCTTTGCCCAAGAAGGCCTTTGTGGTGAAACTGAAAAAGGAACAACCTCAGTGTCCTTGGGCTTCATCCTTGAGTGACTGCAAAGAAAAATAATCAACACCATGAAATCAAAGTTTCTGTTTGATGAGAAATGAAGAAATGCACTCAGTTCTCACAAGTTTCTTTCAATAAAACTAGAATGAAAACACTTTTTTTGGCGTTAGGCAAAGTCATGTTTTGTCATTTTGTACAGTAAGTTTGTATGTACGTATATTTAATAATTGTTTCTGAAGGACGGATGTGTGACGGATGCATAGCAAGCCACATTAATCGCCTGGATGGTTGGACAAAGCCACATTAACCAGCCCCTGACCAAAGCAGCAAGAGAGCCAATGAAAGACGTAAAAGACAGTGGCAAAGTGACAATACAATAAAGGAGAAGGCTCCAAGGGAATACCCGGAGCCCTACTGCCTCAATATTGGTTTAAATCCTGACTCTGTGCACCAAGTTTAGCCGGAATAAAGACTCATGTTCAGCCAGATGAGAAGGTTTAGCCCAAGCACATCACATGAATAATAATAAATTAAGCAGAGATAAAAAAGGGAATTCAGAGCATTTATTGTCATGTAAACCAAGGCTCTGTGCTAAAGCCGTACTTTGAGAATGTTTATCTTTGGCATTAATATCACACACTGAACATTAACAATAAAGTCTTTCATAGAAATCAGTCATCGCTGAAAACACACACAGACATAGCCTCCCTTTAAATCTGTGCATTCACTAAAGCTTAGGTTTGAGTTAAAAAAAACTTTACTTCCTGGTAAAATATCAAAGAAAATATGTTGGCAATAATGAATGGAACTTGATCATTCTAATCTAAATCTAATGGTAACATCTTGGGGACGATATTTAATAAAGAATACAGAATATAGGTTATGTTCTCTAATACAACGGAAATGCCGCAGAACTATCATAAAAGATTTGTGTATTCAAAAACTGCCCAAACGTTAATGTTAAAAAATAACCCTGCAGTTTTTATGTCAGTATGGTGAAAACGAGAACGTTTTAAATGATCAAAGTTGCTATGGTTTAATTTTTTCAATTTTTCCAATTATTCTATAAATGACCACAAAAGAGTGTTTTCTTCTATATCTCCCAAAGATACAAGAGTTATATGTTTTGAGATTAGTTAAAGTTAATACTGTGCTGAACATGGCGTCTTCCAAACAGTAACACCAGTGTGTGAAAGTGGTTTACAGTTGGAGTTGGGATGAGAGCCAAACAAGTCCTAAGTGTGAGAAAGCCCTGCAACAGTCAGCGCTGGTGGTAATCCCAGAGTGGCATCAGATCTGCGCTAGCTCACCTCAGGACGGTCGTGTGATGTGCGGCATGAAGGCACAGAAACACAGAGCAGAGGCCGAGGAGGGTGGGGGGGCGCTGGGTTACGTACAAAGGAAAGAAGAAAGTGAGAGAAACAGTAAGAGTTTTTTCTATTCTTTTTTCAGAAACAAACAGTGAAAGGGACAGAGATCATTCCCACAACAGATAGCACTATCTCACAGGGTTTAAAGGGCCCCCTTTCTGTACACCTCCCCCCTCCCCTACATGGCCCCCCTCCACTTGCCAATAATGCCAAAACTTGGCAGCCAACCCAGCGCATGAGCAACAGTTTCCCATCAGCAAGAGGGGCAGCAGTCCTACTGCCTTGGCACCAGCCTCGTCTGGAGAATGACGACCGCTGTAGGAGGAGACAGACAGAAAACAACATGTTGCACAGGATTCTAATAAAGACAGACACCAGAGGGGCCTCAGGACACAGCAGTGCAAGAAACACTTATGATTGGACTATATTATCATGTTTTGTCCCACGCTGATAACTGTACCAGCTTCAAAATGTGTCTGTTTAGTTCCTGCCTGTCATCACTACCCCCTGCCAAGAGATGAAGTCTCACCTTTCTGTGCTTGGCACAACCCTCGATGCGCTCACCAGCAATCCAGCCCTGATGCCATCAGATTATGCAAATCCATGGAGATGTCCCATTCAACACCACCTCTATTTAGAACTCACATTTTAGAGCCAAAAACAAATGGAGCATTAAAGAAACGGTGTTTTATGAAGAGAGTCCAGAGAAGGGTCAGACACATCAGCAATAAATGAACACATAATGAATACTGTACAAAATATCCCACTGTGGGCACCACTCTGTTCTGATGTTGTGTCAACAGTACAGTCACTTTCTGAGAATGAGACAGATACAACAGGGGGACAGCAGAGCACAGCATGGGAACCGCCCAACAAGCGTGCAGTAGACTATAGACAAGCTGCAGAGTAAAAGACACAATAAACAACAAACAAAAACTCAACCAAACTCTTTGTTATTCATGGGAAAAGGAGCAGGCTTGTTAACTTGCACAATTAAGGCGTCATTTGCCACGAGAAAGTGTACTTCTGTGTTTGCTTTTGTTTTGAGGAACAAAGGGCTGGCAGAGTGTGTTCAGTCAGTGGCTCCTGTGAGTTTCACAAGGGTGGGTTTGCTTACGTTGTGTTGTGCCACAATAACAAGGGCCACTTGTCACGAGCAGAGACAGTGTGACATTGGAAAGTGCTCAAGCTAAATCAGGTAATTTTGCATGGTGCCAGAACAAAGACAGTGCGGTTCCTATGTGCTGTAATGAAAGGCCCATGTGTAATAAGAGACAAAGATGAGACTCAAAGCACTAGATATGTCCAACAGAACATCCAGCACGTTTTGTTATCGTTTATGGCCATTAAATCTGACAAGCTAAAGCTAAAGAATTACAACATTTGTGTATAACCTTGCGCTGCATCTGGATTCTCGTAATATTTGTGAATTTACAAACTCACAAAAATCCATCTTGAACAGCTCCAAGCTAAATATTTGTAGCCAAACCTGCCCAGTGTGGCAGCACTGACAAGTCTGGCCGTGTTTTAGATTTGAAGATGTAGTGACCGTTTTACCGTTAAGAATGTAAACATGGCACTGCTCTGATTGGAAACTGCAGTAGATAATTACTGACCAAGTATTCATTAAAAGTACCTGCTCTTTAGCAAACACTTTCAACAGGAGCCCTCCCAGATGAGACTGTGGACAGAGTCAGGTTATGTGCATTATGTGCACACTATCAGCAAATTTTTCACTCTTGCACTTTTGTCATTGTGAGCCGCCGCTGTGAATATAGTTGTCTGTGTGGAAAGTTGTCTTTATCTGGCCATATAGTGACATGGTGGAGTGAGGTGCGCTGGTTGGACTTTTCTTTGAAAGAGGGGTTTTTCTTCCAAGTTCAACGTTTGAAAACAATCAAAATGTTGTATATTTTACTAATTTAGAGTGTGGGGTCGTCAGAGGTTACATAGTGTGGCTTTATAATAGACATCACACATATAAGATCCCTCATGGTCTGATGCCAACTCAACAGTGTATTTATCCTTATGCATCACTGTGCCAAGAGAAATGAGTCACTAAACAATCAAACAGAGTCTTACTAATTAGACTTGCTTTGTATTTATGTGGTAAAATGTGTGCATTCGTGTCTGTCATTGTGTGTGTTGATTATTTTTATGTAACTATGTACATTTTATTGGTGGTGGCTTATATTTTTAAGAATAAATATGTAAGAAAACTAAAAAAATGGTTTCATTGTGCATGAGTGGAAGGCTATGGTATTATGTGCTTGGTTTTATATGGAGTATTATTGTCCTGTATGTAAAGACAAACATTTGAACGGAACATAACTAAAAACAATTTATGAGGAAATTTAAAGACCTCAAAGTGATGGGTTTGAAGGCACTATGGTCTTTTGCCACTACATCACAGTGACTCTTTCTCACGTCACGCGCAAAAATGTCTTGGATTCAAAGAGGAGAGCTGTCCTTTCAGCTCTAATCACCCTCGTGGAACTGCACTCACGTGTGAAGTTTCTATAAGACAGCCTTCAAGTTGTTTTGCTGCTCCCAGAAAATCTTTCCCAAACATAACGCTTGAGTGGTACGAGGAGAATATGAAAACTGACAATGTGAATGCAACACACAGTTCTTTACCGGCCCCAAAGCCTGCGTGTGATGTGGTCAGACGGTCAAAGCTGAGGCACCTGACAAACTTGATGCCCCAGTCAAGTCTTTGTAGACCCAATATAATAAAGGGTAAATAAAACGCAGGGATCCTAATGTGCTCCGGGTGCGCTTGGGTGGACTCATGAGAGGCCAGTCTGCAGTGTTTGCCCTATTGTCCGGCGAGAGGATGGCCGCTCCGCTGGATTTAGTCACGTCTGAGGCCATTGCAGGGCCAGTGAGAGGGTGCCCCGGGGCTGCACGGGTCACTCTCTCGGGTCAGATCTCACTAACCAGTCCACACAGGGGAATAAAGCAGGAATGAGATTGGCAGTCAGGGTGAACCGGCTGCAGAAGACTTCATCTTCAAGAGACTGAATAAAAGTGAATGACTGAGAATGTCCAGAAAATACACTTCTGTGTGAGAATGAGTGTGACTCATTTGCACATTGAGATCTTTAGTGAGGGGTATGGAGGTAAAACATACAAAATATTCACATGCTCCGAGGTAGAGACTGGTTATTGTATGAGATTTAAAATAATGTTTTAAAAGCAGAAGCGGCCATAGCCTCTGTGACCCCTCTGTGACCTTCACAGCAGGGCGTCCATGTCTGACATCAGGAACAAGATAGAACATAACTTCCAGCATGGATCAACAACCACAGCTGTCTGTCTCAGTTACAACCCACACAACAAAGACAACTACAAGGACATTGTACTTATTATACTTTAAGTTTTGAAATTCAGAATCAGATTTACAAGGAATATGATTCTAGGATTTGATTGTCTCTCTAGTACTAAAAACAAATAACACAAGCAAATAAGCAAATAAATTCAAAATGTACAAAATAGACAATATTCATAGCTTAGCGTGCATGTATGCTAGCAGTTGGTCCAGTGCAGTATTTTAAGTAAAGACTGGGTAAAGCACTTGTTGAAAGTTTAAAAGAGTAATTGCACTTTGTAAATAAACTGTTCTGGTTTCTGTTGGTTCTTGTTTGAACTGCCTGTCGGAGGGCATCAGTGGCAGTATTAGTAACAGTATTTAGAGTGAACATGCAGACTCCACTCACACTTCTCCTGACAAAGGATCAAGGATCCAGGACCTAAATGCTGTGAGCTGACATTGCTAACCACCTCAATTTTTTTAACTTCATTAATAAAGTTAATTTTAGTTTGTATTAATTTAAAAATAGTGCCATAAATACCTAATATCTGTTGTGTGAAAACACCTTCACCCACTCAACAGTGTTATGCCAGAGTTAAAGACAGGGTTAAGGGCCAACACATCAACATTAAAAGCTGTTAGTAAAACCAACAAGAGATGGGGGCACATTATTCAGTTGGCAGCCTGAAGTTGCCTTCTTGCCAAAAGCAGGACAGTCCCAGTGGATCCTGGGCCAAAAGACAAGGGGGCTCCTGTGACTCTCTGAAATAAAAAGCCCACAACCTGTTGAGTTGTTTTCTTTATTTGAGCACATTTGACAAGAACAATAGTGAACAACTGCCACCTTTTTAAAGCTAGGCTAAAGCTAGGTTGAGTTGAGAATGTGCAAAGAATACTTACAATATCCATAACTATAATTTTATTTTATTTTATTTAGGACAGCGTACAATGTACATTAAGCCGGAGCAGAGATGCTTTTACCAGATTATAACTTCTTTCCATCTGTAGTCCTATATTGTACATGTCTTTAGTGGTAGAGGAAACGGAGCACCCGGAGGACACAGGGAGAACATGCAAACTCTAAAAAATCTCATGAAGAATTAAGGTTAAGTCCAACAAATATAAATGAATCCAATAGCAGTGTAGTGTTTATGCGTGTGGGGCTGAGAAGTTTAAAAGGCAGTGCCGGGGAATAATACTGATTAGACACAAACAAAACAACTTTCCGTTTGTGTTGGGGCTGTGCATTCTCCAATCCAGCGGTTGGGAGAGAGGAATAGGAGGATTAAAATGGCCCCAGAACAACATTTGTAGAGGAGCCTTCCACAGATAACTCTGTGAATGGCTGCTTACGCTTCTCCTTTTCTCTGGCTGTCATATAAGATAGGAAAGAGGAGAAAAAAGCACTAACAAGATGCACATTTTACATTGAAAACTGTTATTGTTCGGCCCCTAATCTGGCCCACCATCTGAGAGGAGCACTGCGTTAAAGAGCGGGGGCTTAATGGGAAGAGCCAAATGAGGAGAGGGAGGCCTGGGGGAGGCGGGGCAGTCTTTACGGAGCGGATCAGTTGGGAAGTGTAGAATGGATGTTTCTTTTTCTCTATGGGGGAACTTTGTATTTGACTGTTGTTTGTATCTGTCTTTCAGAGGCCTGATCCCCGTGGGCCTGGACAGAGAGATGCCTCTATATGTGTTTGTGAGGAGAGACTGACGGTGGGATCTACAGCTGCAGCTCAGCGGATTAGCCGTCATCCACAAGGCAACATTACACAAGTAGCCTTTGAACAAAAGTCATGGATACTATTAATGATATGGTAATCCGTAATGGAGCTACCTCCCAGTAGTGATTATACTGACATGGGAAGAATGTCCGAGAGTCCTGGACGCTACTAGCCAAACAACACTGCGGCTATTGTTGCCAGGCCAGGTCTGAGGCCTGCACTTCCACTGGCATCAGTCGACCAACAATCCCACAAACTGCCCCCTGCTCTGTTGACACCCATGCCTCCACCCCAATCACCCTATGAATAAAAATGAAACCCAAAATGGATGGGGAAAAAGACAAGGCTGTGGGTGATGGAGCGGAGAAAGAAAAAAAAACCCAAAACAAAGTGTTTTGGCCAGCATCAGGCACGATTTCTCCCAATGTGGTTCCCACACACTAACGAGAGCTGCATGTCTCCTGTCTCACTGATCGGTCCATCCTCAGGCTCTGGGGCCAGAAGGACCACACATACTGAGGTGTTTCAGGATTTAATCTCAGACTGTGCTGTATGAGAGTTGAGTCAGGCTCCATAGCTGACTAAATGTTCTCTGCTGGACACTCTGCATCACAGCAGAGTGTTTAATCCTTAATGCATTTGAATACTACTGGACATTTCTCTGCTCCTGTTTAGAGCAAAGCTAGCTAATTTCAACTCCTACGTTTAAAAAAGGATTATGTAAAGTGTTTGATCATCAAGTAAGCTACTCTCTTGTTCTTGTAAATTAAAATATAGAAAAATTATGATCATTAATACAACAAAAAATATTGTCTTTTCAGAAAACACAGAAGAATATTGTGGATTTCAGCAACAAAAACGCACTGGAAAGCACTGGACCTGCAATCAAACTGAAAACCTGCAATTAATTTAAAGACAAAGATGTAAAGATAGCATGTGACGTAAAGTGAAAAAGTTTTGGGCAGAGATGAACTCAAATAGACATTTATGCAGTAGGCTACTGAGAAGAGAATAAAGTGACTTTCATTGTCTTTTCGATTGTTTTTTCAACCCATTGAATGTAAAAAAGGGGTTACCACAGATATCCTTCACAGATACACAATGTGTTTTCTGAGCTCCATCTGGACTCTCTACTACTACTAGATATAAATAACATCAAGTATCTGCAGCTTTAAATTATTACTGCAAATAAAAAATATTATTAAAAATCAATAATCAGCATGTAAAAACAGACTTAAAATGGGTTTTGTAAGTAGTTTTTGTCAAAGTGGTTGAAGAAAAAGAAATTTCTCCACAGGGTACAACAACCTAGGCTGCTGCAGAGCAAGACCAACTTCCTCTGTCAACATAAACCAACCAAGCAGCATAGTATTATAAACTAACTATGCTGGTAAACCCACAAAACAAACAAAAAAAAGATCTTAACAAAAAACTGACAGATTCCATGTCAAGAAAACAGGGCAGATAATATTTGTCATACCCTTGAGTTATGTACCGGAGCAGTTACTGTGTGAGGGTGGCCCGCACCAACATTACTCATGCTAATATTATGCCTCCCTAATACCACACACATATCTATCAGGACAGACCTTATACATGGGGATGACTCATTATTATTTCTTCTTTATATAAACTGTGCTTATTAATGTGATGTGCAGTGAAATAATAAAAATGACGTTTAGCTGATCTAAAGTTCAGTGCAAAAATCTGTAATTTTCTCTGTTTATTGGTAAATTTCTGAGAAGGACAGATTCAAAGTAATTTTTTGTTAATTTGTTTAAATTTACAAACAACCTTTAAAATGCCACTCCTTAACCATTAGGCTAACTCTGGATCTGTCCTCTTTGTGACAACCCTGTCCTTGCTTGACTGATATGTCAAAGTTGAGGACGCAGCGGAAAGTGAAGAATGAGAATACCACACAGGCACTGACACAGGGATCAATCCAATCGGAATGATTTAGCATTTTGGCGTTTTGAATAAAAATGAGTTCGCTAGACGGTGGAGCAGTTTGATTAGTGATCTCCCTAAGTCCATCGGAGCCCATTCTCCTATCCTTCACTGCCAGAAGAAAAGTCTTCTTTCTCTCCTTTCACAAGTTCCTTGGTATCCCAGCTTTTTCCTCACTGTTGGTATTACAAAATCCCCATTGAAAACAACACTTGTCACCTGTCAGCTAAGCCCGGCTGGTTTGCTAGGTCTTTATCCTCAGCACATGCGTACACAGAGGCTGACTCCCTGCCCCCAGCCCTACATTCATACACCCATATCCCACCCACTAAAAGCACATGTCAGAGAGCTGCTACCAGAGCAGTTTAAAATTCATTGCCGTGTTCCCTTTAACAAACTGGGATGGGCTGATTTCAGCTGGTTTCTGCAGGCACTGATGAGGCACCAGCGAGGATCTGCCCTGTTGCATCATGGGAGAGATCCGCAGACTGAAAAAGACAATTTTATATAAACCAGTAAACATGTTTTAAAAGACGTGTAGACTTTTACTCAGTTCAATCAAACTAAACAAACATTTGGAGAAACATGAGACTTTGGATCTGGATCCTGTGTCTCTGCTCTTGGGACATAGACACATTAAAGTTTCGAACTCCAGCAGATTATATGACATACGCTGCACAAAATAAAGATTTCCTGTCTTGGATTAGTGACAAGCCACCCACTAAATCGAACTGGCACAAACTTGTCCTGGAGCTTTTCCCATTGGAGTACTTGACCTCCTTAATGCGTTCCAAAGAGACAGCTCATGGAGGTATGGGCCCCACAGCACCGCTGTGGTGGACTAATTGTTTCTCTTTTATATTTCTCTCTCTTGTGTCTTTGGACTGTGCTGAGCTGTGTTTTTGTTCAGTTGTACTTTGTGTTTTTCAAGTAAAAAAATGTTCAACTAAAATGAATAAAAATAAAAGAAAAAAATGAAACAAAACCTGTAATAAGTAAAATGTTAATATTTCCAAGGTATAGGACAAACATAGTTTATGTTTAGTTTATGATTACATTGCTGTAAGTAAATTGCTGTAAATATGTTAAAACTAATTGTTGCAAACAATTTGAACAGACAACAGTAATCACAGTAAATATTGCATTTTTAGAAACTTGAATCTAAAGTTGATACTGATTTTAAAGTATAAGATCTTTAATCTCTCCATTTATAAAGTTAATTTATAAAGATTTTGTTAAGGTTTTGTGGATCAATGTGGATGCTTGATGTGCTGTTGTTTAAATGTAAACCCTTGCAGGGCTCCTCCTACAGTCTTTTGCTGTGTTGAAATGTCTAGTTAACAGTTGTGTTGTGAAGAGTAAAAGCTGTG
Source organism: Perccottus glenii (assembly GCA_024416835.2). NCBI lineage: Eukaryota > Metazoa > Chordata > Actinopteri > Gobiiformes > Odontobutidae > Perccottus > Perccottus glenii. Next base: position 14,737,941 of record CM044549.2, read on the forward strand.
CAGCAGCTGTACAAACCTAAGCTTCTATATGGGAGGGGTCAGTCAGCAAAAGGGTGAGGAGACATGAGGGTCAGAACAGAGGGTGGTCATCCGGTCACTTAGCCACAGCACAGTCCTGCCCCGAGCAGCCGTCGCTCATTAACCCTCTGACAGGCGCTGCGGACACAGGGCAGCGTAGCCTCACCCACCGGGGTCAGCAGGTCAATCTGCTCTCTCTCCGGCCATCAAATCAAGATGGACACACAAGCTGAGACTTATCCCTCAATCAAAGGGTCAGCGATGCGGTGTCAGGAACACTAATGCACACACATCAGAACAAATTGATTTATCAAACATTTACAGCTACAAAACTAATCTACTTTCCAGCTTTAGAGAAGTCATATCTAAACAAACACAGAGACTTGTAAAGATGTGAGACTAGACTAGAGTGACATTAAGCGCTAACACTAGAAACAGTAGACTTGACAAAAACATTATAGAGAATATATTAACAAATGGTAGAAAAATTACATAACAACGCATTACACAATAAAAACTGAATCATTTTGGATACAATTGTGTTATTATGTGTGAATTATTTAATATGTTTTTATTCCCTAAAGATCTTAAAATTACAAAAATGTAACTGAATCTGTGATTGTGCTAAATGTCCTTGCTTAGATACAAAATCATTTATAATCATTTATATTTAATGGTGTGCATTACATAGCACTTTTCTCAGGCACTCAAAGTTACACCATGCAAGCTCACACACTAATTCTCCAGTACTGTGGCACTGGAGGCAAGGTGGGTTAACTGTCTTGCCCAAAGACACAACAACAGGAAGAACTGGTGGAGAGCAGGAATCAAACCGCCAACCTTTTGGTTATAGGACGACTGCTCTAACACCAGAGCCACTGCGCCCCTTATTCCAAAAACATATACAATTAATTCATTACATTAGTTCAGGAATTTTATTTTACATTTATATATTGGACTATTATGAAACATACACCTTTTTTTCACCAGTGTTACTCAGACAAGATCCAACCTGATTATTGATTTCACAGTAGTTGGGGGCGGCAGTAGCTCAGTGGTAGAGCGGCCGTCCTTCAATCGGAAGGTAGTAGGATCGATTCCCGCTCGCCCCACAGTTCATACTGTCGTTGTGTCCTTGGGCAAGACACTTAACCCACCTTGCCTCCAGTGACTGTAACACTGGTAATGTAATGTAAGTCGCTTTGGATAAAAGCGTCTGCTAAAATGAATAAATGTAAATGTAAATGTAGTTGGTAGTCAGTAGTCAGGAGTTATATACCTACAGGTTTTTAAGGAAACATGTGTAATTACTCCATCTTACTTTTAAACAGCCTCCTTCAACTTTGTAAGTGGGTGATGTCACCTCCTATTCTTCAGCCTTTCTCTCTGAAAAGAAGGAGAGCATAAAAGACAGGGTACGTTAGGTGAGGAACTTTACTACAACATAATACCTCATGATAAAAAAAACAACACATTTACATACATACCAGCGCATACTCACAATGGAGCCACTCCAGGTCCAGCTCTTGAACAAAATCTTCCTCATTTCACTCCAGATGCGATTATTCCAGGGCTTAAATGACCACTAATTTGGGACTAAGGTCTGATAATGGAGTTCCGTATTGGTCCAAAGGGGTCTTGAGTTTTGAAGAGCTAGTTATTCTTCTGTGACCAGTGCAGAGTGGATGAATTCAGTGCACACACTTGAGGGAGAGGCACCATCGTCTTGAAGGTGCTACAAGTATATTACTCCTGTAAAATGAGTAGTTTTTCTTGAGGGACCACTGTTTTAAGAGGAATTCTTTACCCATGAATGAGTCGTACTTTTGTAATGTTCTACATCTTGGGGTAAAGAAAACAGAAACAAGGAGGGAAAGAGGACCCAAATGTTAGGACTAAGTAATAGGGGGTTTCTTCCTGCTCTTGTAATGTGGGGGTTGTGGCATAATCCTGCGCCTTCACTGACATAACACCCCAAGATAGAAGATAGAAAAGAGGCTCACTACTAAACAAAAAAATTAAGAAAATTACTTCGGCAACCCAACAGAGAAGCCAAAGTTCCAGTAGATGTTTGCCATCCTGAGCCTTGTATATGGTTTACAATAAGTTTATCTGTCAGGCTATTTGATGTGCAAACACGTATCACTATAAAACAGACACTGACTACAGACAATGCCCTTGGACTCATCGCAGTCTCTCCACAAAACTGACTCCAACGTTTACTTATTCCACAATCTCACTCCGCTCAATCCAATTTAGAGAACTCAGTCCGTGCATCTTTTGTCCACACTGAGTTGTGTCAAAGTTCCCCAAATCGGATAAACAGCAGTGCCTTTTGATAAAGTTGACTACAAAAGGAATCAGAGTAAACACAGGTGATTATGCCATTAAACCATTTATTTTAGGTGTACATAAGAGATCAACTATTTGACGTTACACAACTCTTAACTAAATGCAGTGGGAAATATCCTGCTGTCAAATACTAATGTTTTCTGTATGTAAGGTTATGCATTAGAAAGAGAGGTGCTGTGGAACTTGGGATGTTTTGTTGAATTATATTGTATTAGAACAACATAGAATGGCAGTGTCTCTAAAAATAAAGATTGTCCTGTATATTGTTTTGTATTTTAAATGCATTTGAGGTGGCATGTTCTTTTTATAATAATAATATTTTTATTTTTATATAGCGCTTTTCCACCTACTGTAGTAGGCACTCACAGCGCTGTACATACATTAAGCTATTTACCAGTGTTACAGAACACTCACTGGAGGCAATGTAGTTTAAGTGTCTTGCCCAAGGACACAACGACAGTATGTGGGGGAGAGCGGGATGTTATGATGTTTTGGGATGTTTCGAGTGGGGATCGAACCGCCCACCCGCCGGTCGAAGGACAGCCGCTCTACCCACTGAGCTACTGCCGCCTGTGGGTGTATATGATTATATAATTAAAGTCTTGGTATCAGAATATATAATGTAATTAAGTAAATGACAAACTCCCAATATTTTAGTAGCAACATAAAAGGAACTACATAGATCTCCTACTTTTTCTCATGAACACAAATTATTTTATTAATTATTAGATTAGTGACTATCTCAGGAATAGATTTCAGTTTGTGTAATTCACCAACAACAGGTCACAGCTACAAAGGGTCACTTGTGGGGTTCCACAAGGATCAATCTTTGGACCAAAGCTATTTTTATTATACATCAATGACATTTGTAAGGTGTCTACTCAATTAAATTGTATCTTATTTGCAGATGACACAACTCTAATTTGCTCTAATCAATATTTCGGATGGCTTCTAAACACAGTGGAAGCTGAAATTATAACATTAAAAAGGCACAGTGGCTCAGTGGTAGAGCGGTCGTCCTTCAACCGAAAGGTAGGTGGTTTGATTCCGCTCTCCCCACAGTTCATACTGTCGTCGTGTCCTTGGGCAAGACACTTAACCCACTTTGCCTCCAGTGGTGTTTCAGCTGTAACACTGGTGAATGGTAGCCACATGTAAGTCGCTTTGGATAAAAGCGTCTGCTAAATAACTAAATGTAAAAAATGGTTTGATGTTAACAAATTGTCATTAAATATAAATCTAAATTTATTTTATTAAGAAATTTTAAAATAAATACAAATGTCCAGATCAGAATTGAAACGACTGAACTAAAAATGGTAAGTGAAACTAAATTAACTACACAGTTGGAAATCCCACATAACCTAGATAAAGTCAAAAATTTCAAAAGGAAAAGTTGTCCTGTCCAAAATAAAACATTAATTCAAAGGCCCTAAACATATAGTACAAGTCTCTAATCCATACATGACAGATAGAGATATGGGGAAACAGAGACAAACGCAAACCAATTGTTATTCTGCAAAAATGTGAAATAAGAATTATAAATCACCCGTTAAACAAGCTATTCATAAACTCTAACCCACTGAAATTTAATGACTTGAATGAAATAATGATAGAAGTTTCCAGACTGTGTCCAAAACCTGTTCCAGATTCAGATTAAAAAAATCTACTCCTTACGAGCTCAGAGGAACACTCATGTTCAGTAAACCACAGATCAGAACCAACTTGTAAATTGTAGGTAGCTTTAAGAAATTATTAAAAAAGAATAAGATTAATTTATACAAAGCTGAATGAATTTAGCTTCTTCCTTAAATCATTCTTTATGTACACAAGATGACTGGTGTTTTGCTTGTGTATCTGTAAAACAAATAAAATATAAAAAGATTGGCACAATAAGCATGAGCTTCAGTTGACGCCTTTTTGGCCAAGTAATGTTTTTTTTATTACTATTATTATTATTTTTATTTATTTATTTTTTCAGGACAGTGTACAATGTACATTAAGCCAAAGCAGAGATGCTTGTGATTTGTCATGGGGGATTTCTCCTCCCTCTCTCTGTGAGGACCCTGTGGAAGTGGCCACTTTCTCCTGGGCACGGTCCTGCCTGTGGGTGAGAGACATCAGCTGCCCAGTGACTCTTTCTTTACACTTTGACTCACATTGTTTCCAGTCAGACTCTTTGACATTTGTAAAAACAGGCCAACAGCAAATAAAGGATCCAGAAAGAAGGGAAAAGACCTAAATAATCTGCTTCCCCCCTGAGTCCAGAGGAGCCACTTGTGCATCGCAGTTGGATGGATTTGGATAAGCACTTTGACTTTAGGAGACTTGGGGGATAAAGCATTGTCAGGGAATAAACAGCCAACAGAGGATTTTTTAAATAAAGGAGAGTTGAGAAAAAGTCTTAGTAAAACCTATGAGATCTGCTTTTAATGAAAGTATTTTAAAGTGATTTATTTTAACCAATGTCACATAATTAAGAGTTTAAACAGCACTAAAATATTTTAATGTGATGTGCTGCTGAAAAACAAATGCCACTTTCTAGTGCAATAACAAAACAATGGTACGTATGTAGTGCAATACAGACAATCAAAAATCACTGAAATGATCAATGTCTTGATGGTTTTTAGTTTTTTTAATAAATGTGACTATAATAAAACAAAGTATAGATTTGCCAGTGATTGAGTCTGACTCACACAGTGCGGTCAAAAGCAACCAGTGGACCCACGCTGGTGTGTTTTTAACTCTGTCTGACATATTTAATCTCCATTATGTGGCCAATCTTTGCTAATCTCAGATAGACAGTAGGAGATCAAGCGCAGAAAAAGATGTTTGTCACAGTGATGTCTTAAAGAGATCAAATCAGTCACTGTATAGTTTCAGGGGCTGTGCAGAATGGCTCTGAGTATATGTTTGTGTGTTGGGGTGGGGGGTGTCTAACTGTCTGACACCTGCAGCTCCTCAGATTCAAAATGCAAATCCAGGCCCATGCCCCTTTTCCCCCTCCTCAACCTCAGAGGTTACTCAGCAACTACTTTGCAGATCTCTATCAGATTAAAATTTTAATAAAAGAAAGACTCAGACAAAAAGTGTTCACAGCCCTGCATGTTCCGGTTGAGCTTCACAGAAAGAACACAAGCTTCAATAAATAAATACATCTTGGTATTTATTAAATAAAAATGTTTGCTTTACTTGCTGACTGGCAGGTGCATGCCTGTATCTGCTTCGGCTTTAGTTAACGTCAGGCTTAAATTTCAACCAGACACGAGGCTGCAGCTGGACCTGACCCTTGACCTCTTTGGTGGGACCTCTCTGGAGTGTTTCCCTGTGGGGAACACGTGAAGTGGTGTACTATTTGTATTGTGTGTAGAGTGAGAAGTAAATAAAGGAAAGCACCTGTTTCATGGCATAGTAAGAATTTTTTTATAACCTTTATTTAACCAGGATAGTCCCACTGAGATTACAAATCTCTTTTGCAGGGGAGTCCTGGCACCATGTGTGTTTGGATGGGGGCTATTGTACATGTTTTTGGTGGTAGGGGAAACCGGAGTACCCGGAGGAAACCTACGCAGACACAGGGAGAACATGCAATCGAACCCAGGACCTTCTTGCTGTGAGGCAGGAGCACTAACCACTCTGCCACTGTGCTCTTGAAATTTAACTAGCGCTCTACTGCCACCCACAGACCGCCACCAAAATTGCACAACAAGGTTAACAACCCAAAATAAGGCCCTGATACCAAAGAGTTACTATTTTTATGGTCTGTAAATTCAAAAATGCATAACGTATATGATATTAACATTAAATCAAATACACTGACTGCTATTAGCTACTCCAAAACGCGTAGCTGAACCCAGAACCATGGTTATGGAAATATGTTTTAAGTCTATATTAAACTGGTTCGATAAACTGTTGCAGTCTGTTTTGGCGCTGCAGTCAAGTAGCGCCCCTTAGTGGCCATAAGATTAGATTTGTAGCTTTGAGGCACTTTTCCTGGAAATTGGACTCAAAAGCGCTGTAGTTTGGCTATGGCTGGCACAAATGTTGACTTCATTATATTTATATACTATATTATATTATATTTCCATATATTTTCCCTTATAAGTCTTAAAATCCTTAATGAGGGTGACTGTTTAGTCAGGCCTAAACGACAGATAAAATAAAATCAGACCTAATGTTTGTCTAGGAAAGGGTCCTGTTCGCTCAACCAATCAACTGCCTGGAACAGCTTGCATTTTAGGGCAGTGCATGTCAAACCGATGCCAGATCAAGACTGTGGACATTATGTACAATGTTTAGTAATCCTTATTTTTATTTCTTGGTAGCAACTTGTAACTACAACACCGTCATCAAACTTTGAACACCCAAATGTAAAGTAGGCCACATCATGATTTATGCCCGGTATTCTGCAAAAAAATCAGAATACACTCTGCCAGGTAGCCTATTTAATCTTTCTGCAAACTTTTAAATGTCAATGCCATTTGGGAACAATATGTATGTATTTAAATATAAGTAACTGATGACACAAATGGTCTCCTTCAAATGTCCCCGGCTGGAGCGGCTTGGACCTCTTGAACATGGCGTTGTCTACGAACTGAACTTTAACCTAGGATATTTATTCTTTCTCGTAAATCTGTTTCTCGAAACACTAATCCATCATCCAAAATTCTCGCGATAAATGAAGGTGCTATATTAGGGCAGTTGAAGTGGCTGCGTCCACATTGAGGGGCGTTAGGTTTCCTTGAGGAGCTTGGTGAGGTTTGAAAAGTCAGGACTCCTGTATCGGCACAGACACCTCCAGCCATGTCGGACGCAGTTGTTAGTTTCATGATAGACTTTTTGGCCGGTGGCGTTGCCGCGGCCATCTCCAAAACTGCTGTTGCTCCCATTGAAAGAGTCAAGCTCTTGCTGCAGGTAAAACATCTCACTTGCCTGTTGCCCTAAGCATGGGTCAATAATTACAGCCTTGTGCGTAATGTCGTTATGCTGTTTCATGAAAGAAAAGAAAGGAAAAGGTGAAGCGTTTAACAAGGCAAGGAGGAGTTAATTTGGTCCCGTGCGTAATGCTAGTGCGCACGTGGAGGGTGGTTTTACGCACAGCTCTGCTTGGATGCTATTTGCATAGGGATATACTTTGTTAATGCCTTTTATTTCAGTTTAACAACAATTACACGTTGTGTTAGGGTTTCACATTCAAATAATAATAATAATTTAGTCAGTGAAAGTAAATTGCTAAATTTAACTTGAAGTATGTAACCTAATACAAGATGGATTCTCAAGTGACATGCATGTGCCTGGCCACTGCTAGGCCTGGCTACATAGTAACTTGCAACAAAGTAATAACCATAAACAACAGGGATATAAATAAATATGCAAAGCTCTTGTATTATGCCAAAACAAAAAGGGGTTATAACACTTGAAAGATATAGATTTTCAATGGCCTTAATCTTTGTGTGCAGGTGCAACATGCCAGCAGACAAATCGCAGTCGAGAACCAGTACAAAGGCATCATGGACTGTGTGGTCAGAATCCCCAAAGAGCAGGGCTTTGTGTCCTTCTGGAGAGGCAACCTGGCCAATGTGATCCGTTACTTCCCCACCCAAGCCCTCAACTTTGCCTTCAAAGACAAGTACAAGAAGGTTTTCTTGGGTGGAGTGGACCAGAAAACACAGTTCTGGCGTTACTTTGCAGGTAACTTGGCATCTGGTGGAGCAGCTGGTGCCACCTCCCTGTGCTTTGTCTATCCTCTTGACTTTGCAAGAACTAGGCTTGCTGCAGATATTGGTAAAGGCCCGGCTGAGAGAGAATTTACAGGCCTCTCCAACTGCATCTCTAAGATCTTCAAAACTGATGGCCTTAAGGGTCTCTACCTTGGATTCAACGTCTCAGTCCAGGGTATTATTATCTACAGAGCAGCCTACTTTGGTTGCTTTGACACAGCTAAAGGTGAGAATGACCTGTAAACACACTTTATCGTCTGTATATATTTTTCTATTTTCTATAGTGAGACACATGTCACCTTTCTGGTTGCAGGTATGCTGCCAGACCCCAAGAACACACACATTGTGATCAGTTGGATGATAGCTCAGACCGTCACAGCCGCAGCTGGTCTGATTTCATATCCCTTTGACACAGTCAGGCGTCGTATGATGATGCAATCTGGACGCAAAAAAGGTGAGCATGGGCTGCATGGATATAAAGGCTGATGTAATGACACACTTTACCTATGCATATTTGGACACTGCTCATAACTGTACTTGTTTCCACAGCCGACATCATGTACAAGGGCACCATTGATTGCTGGAAGAAGATCATGAAGGATGAGGGTGGAAAGGCCTTCTTTAAGGGTGCCTGGTCCAATGTCATCAGAGGCATGGGTGGTGCCTTTGTGTTGGTGTTGTATGATGAGATTAAGAAGTTCACATAATAAACTTTTAACCCAATCTCCATGGAAACCCTCCATCTTGTTAAGGTCTTAGTGATAACGTGTTGATGTTGGGCATGTATTCCTCTTTGACAGCCCAGGGAGGGTAGGCACCTGCCTGGGGTTAACATGCCTCCTCACAATTGTGTAAATATCCCATTTACAATGTAAATGGGATGCAGGGTAACATGCTCACGCTGGTGGTCCGTTGCTTCTGTGCCCATGTACTGGACCATGCCATTTCCTGTTCCACATTATGCATTGTTATAGTCTGGCCTTTCTGATACATGTATCCCAGCTCTTATTGTTTTATTAATAAAGAGTAATTAGTCTAATGATTTTGATTGATTTTTATAATAAAAGCAAATAAAGACCTAAATTAATCAAACTCTTGATCTTGTATCAAGTATTTCTTAGTAGGTAGTTCAAACAGTACAACAGACATTTAAATAGTTTTTAAAAATAAACATTTATTTGAGTAAATATCATAAAATATGGACAAATAGAAGCAGATAAATATTTTGCCATTTTAAAGGGAATGATGCTTAATATATAGTAAGGCCCGGACAAAGTTATTCCATTATTTTGTACAAATGATGGCATGCCTGAATTCTTTTAACTAGTTCTAAGAAGCATCACAAAAGTGCATAGTGAAACATTTACCACCAAGTAGAAATAAAGCACTGTAGTTGTAAACATAAAACAGTAAAGAAAGTGCTTCACCAATTCCTCAGTCTTTTCCATCTACTACAATTTACATACTTCAAAGAACAAGGGTTCTGTTTTTTCTTCTCTCTGGTCTTGTCAGCTCCAGGCTGGTTGTGCTGCCTTAGTTTTCTTTGACTTAGACACAGATGTGCTGCTGAGGTCTGTGACAGTAGAAGCTGCTCTGGCACTGTGGGTGGCACCTTTGCTCTGCCTAAGGCCTTTCCTTACTAGAAAACAAAGTTAAAATTTCACCGTCTATTCATTTACAGAAAACAAATACTAATTTTATTACTTATTCTACTGTTAGAATGGATTACAAGTTCATTCATTTAAATTACAAAAATAGCAGTTAATAAAGATATTAGTAGCAGTCAATGAATGTATAAGTAATTACAACACAAATAAAGTTATTTAATGAGACAACCTGAAGATGCTCCACTGGTAGATTTCTTTGTAGTGCTCTGATTAATGGGGTAAATTCCCAAATATCCAACTTGGCGCTGGTAGTCTGCTAGTTGCTCTGAACGCTTTATACCAGGTGTAGGCTTTACAGATTCCAGTCTTCTCAAAAAAGCCTAGAAACAAACAAAGAATAAGTTAAAATATGCACATTCTGTCTTTAATGATATTTAGCAACCCAAATGTATAGAACATTTCCTTTTTTTATTGTGTGTTTTATTTAATAGTGCAACATCAAAAGTGGAAATGCTTTGAAACAAAAAAAAAGGTTATGAGAATGATTTAGATGAATTTACAGATTTTAAATTGGAAATTATACCGTTAAAGAAAAGCTCTTTAACAGTAAAGAAAAGTATAAAAGGTCAAAGAAAAAAAAAGTCTAGGTCTAAAAGAGCATGCCAATAGTTAAATGCCATATATGCAGCTACCCTGTCACATGCAGGGTAGCATGTGGTAAGCAATATTTCCCAGTAAGTAACTAGTAAGGCCATGCAGACTAACATGGAAACAAGCATGCCATACACAAAAGGAAGAAAGAAAGCAAATGTACTCAGTGCTGCAAAAAATCCAACCCAACATTTTCTAATTTTTAAAAAACTCTTCAATCCCTGTTACAATGTTAAGTTGATTAACAATAATTATGCTACGTATTTTAAAAACAAATGACAAAGTTCAGTTCTAGCAGCTAGGTCCACTGGTGCAGGGGATCCTAGTTGTGTTAGGGGTGGAGGGGCAATGCTCATCAGACAGAATATTAAATTACTTCACTCTAAGAATAGAGAAGGCAAAAAGCACTTGTGACGACACACAGGGCCAGCACAGACTGTTCTGCAGATGAGTGGAACATACTGTCTCCTCTTTGATTTTATGGTAAATGAGGTTCTCACAATGAAAAAGATGGATATAATTAATACTAAACAAATCTTCAATGCTATTCCATACATTTGTTAGATAATTAAATACAATTATACTGGTTTTATTTAATCTGGTCTAAACTTCTATGACTAAGTGGTCAAGCAGAGGTGAATTATGGGATGAGAGGCCATCGCTGCAGAGGTTGGGTTTTTTTCCCACTATGTGGGACAGCAGCTAGTCAGCCACCTGCTGCCATCTGTCCACTTCCATCCGTGTCTGTTTTCAAATGTGACTTTCAAAGACTGCAACTGACTGAACCCATGACTGAAGCCTGATCGATCTAATTTCAATTCTCAGTTTTGTATTTTCAAATCACAATACTCTCTATACTACTCTTAACTTAAAGAAAATAATTCATTCAGTGAATAATTTCATCCTTATCATTAATCATCTTTGTGAGATTTGTGTGACAAATATTTTTTATTGATTTCCTTAAAATACATATACTTGCTATCTTTCTTTCAAAATTGTACCCTGATGTTAAAAAGCACATATTGGTACATTGATCAAACAAGTATTTAGCATAGTCTAGTTAATCTTTTCAGCTTCTTTTTCAGCAATATCTTTAGCTATTGCATATTTTAAATGTCAAAAAAGGGGAGTATCACCGGCAGACCTCAAGTGGTGAAACTAGGCCAGTACACCTCCAGCTCCATCACACTGAACGTAGGAGCCCCACAGGGCTGTGTCCTGAGTCCCCTGCTCTACTCTCTCTACACACACGACTGCGTGTCCTCGCACAGCTCCACATCCATTATCAAATTCGCTGATGATACTGTGGTTCTGGGCCTCATTCACAACAACAATGAGACCGCATACTTGGATGAAGTAGGGAAATTAACATCATGGTGCCAGGACAACTGCCTTTCCCTGAATGTGAGCAAAACAAAAGAACTGATTGTAGACTTCAGGAAGACGCAGCAGCAGCCCTACACTCCTCTTATGATAAGCGGGACCCCTGTGGAGAGGGTGAGTAGCTTCAAGTACCTTGGTGTAAACATCTCTGAGGACCTGACTTGGACTACTCACACTCAAACTCAGGTAAATAAAGCCAGGCAAAGACTGTACTATCTGCGACAGCTGAGGAAATTCAGGGTCTCACCAGCAATCCTGAAAACTTTCTATTCTGGAGCTATAGAAAGTATATTGACTCAATGTATCTCTGTGTGGTATGGGAACAGCTCCAGTCAAGACTGCAAAGCCCTGCAGAGAGTTGTGCGCTTAGCTGAGCGCATTTCAGGGTCTGCTCTCCCTCTCTGCAGGACATCTACAAACGCTGCAGAAGCAGAGCTGCAAAAATCACCAAAGACTCCACCCACCCCAGTAATCATATTTTCACTCTGCTGCCATCTGGTAGCGCTACCGTAGCCTGATGGCAAAACTGAGAGACTCAGGAGGAGTTTTTTCCCACAGGCCATCAGGCTCTTGAACTCTAAACCAGCTACCTCACACTGACACACTGACAGTGTCACTCTGTTTTGCTACAAACTGTTTTGCACATTTGCTTCCTGCACCTTCATGTGATTCTTAATATTTAAGACCACAGCTAAATGCATATATGCACACTGTACATCCCTGTACATTTTTTAATATTTTAAGTCTACAGTTTACATTCATGTACATTATTTGCGATCTAGATTTATTCCCACATTACACACTTTTTATATTTTTTATATTTTATTCTTATATTTTTTATTGTTTACTTTTATCTCATTCTTGCATAGCTACATTTATGTATATTTTCACCTGTGTGTTTTCCTAATAATTGCACTGTCCATGGAGCGGACCTGACTCACATTTCACTGCTGGTTATATATGCTGTATATAATTTTGTATGTGACAAATAAAAATCTTGAATCTTGAATCTTGAATCTTGAATAAAACCTAAAAGATAGAACTGTTCAGTTTTGCAGAGCTTTATACTCACTAGGTTTTCCCTTTCGATGCGCTGTTGTTCGCGCTGCCTGTTCAGTGCACTGTGAGGAAGGCGATTCAGTGGTGTTTTGCTCATCACACGGTGCCTCGGTCCTGATGCACTTCCTGATCTGGATGCTGAGGAAAAGCGAGACAACTGCTGCAGAAGCCGCTGGTTCTCTCGATCTATGCGCTGGACTTCATTGTTGGTAAATGAGTAGTTCTTGCGATGTCTTCCTCCAGGAAAATGCATCAAACCTCCCAGCTCACGCTCAGAATTTAGAGAGCCTGAATAGAAAAAGCAAAAGAAAGTTACAACATTAGCCTTTTAAAAGAGAAACATTGGTAAGTTTGGTGTACTCTTGTTTAGTCTGGTTTAAAGTAAATGACAAAGAAAGGTCTACTCACACTCATCTGTCTGACTGGAGTTGTCATCCTGCATAAGGCCACCGGAGGGCACACCATCCTGCTGCTCTTTTGGACTGTCCTCTTCAGCTTCAGAGTGGTTCAGATCTAGTGACTGTAGGCGACTGCTGTCAGGGGAAGATAAGGGGCTCACATCTGTCACTGTGTCATCAGACTCATCTGTATGAACGCTGCGAGTGTCTCCAGACGCCGCTGAGCCCACTCTGCTGCCACTGTCTTGGGTCTTGGGCTTTGGCTGGGTTGCAGACTCTAAACTGCTTATGTCACTGCTACTGCTTTCTGAATCTGTGTCTCCATCATCCTCAGCTGAAGCAGCAGGGGTTGCATGGCAACGATTTCTTATCAGTTTTTTGATAGACAGTTTTGAGCTTGAATATTTGACATCTGGCACCTCTTCCTCAGTGTCATTTGGATTGTCATCTTTAACATATCCATCTACCTCCTTGGCTTCAGCCAACAAGGCCATAAAGTGTTTGCTAGATTCTTTAGCATCAATCTCTGCTTCTTCCTTACCGTCATTACCATTACTGTGAATTTTATCTGATTTACTGTCATCTGACATTAAATTAAATGATTGTCCTCGATCATTTTCCTTTGACTGTGTTTCCTTTCTTTCAACTTCTCTAATGTTATTGTCCATAAGCCTCATGTATTTATTTGACCCATCGCCGTTTTTATGTAGCTCACTAGTAGTTTGTAGCTTTTTGTGTCTTGGTGATATTTCCATCTTAGCTGTCAGCTCACGGTGCACCCTTTCCCCACCCTCTCTGCTAATGTCATCTTCACAGTCACTATCAAAAAAGTTGTGATCCACCTCCCCCTCAAGTTCACTGGCACTGAACATGGCTGTCGATCCTCTTCGAGTATCACACACCTGATCTGGATAAGGAGAGAACAAATTAAACATAATGCAACATTAACTCTGTTGTAAATATTGTCAATTGGTCAATCCCTCAATAGATTACTCTGGTTTAACACATTAACCTTCTACACAACAATGCAAGAAATGCATACGTTAGCTCTGTTGTGTCACTTTCCTCAAAGTGTATGCTAGCGTAAAGCTAATTTCAAAAAACAACATTGTAACCGCTAAAGCTAAGCTAACCCGCGAAGATAAACCTGGCAAATTGTAAGCGTTCAGTTACGTTTACCTGCTAGAATGTATACATTATGCAGCTTTTATGTCTCCAGTATGCGCTGCGTGCATCTATTTAAAGGATTACGTAAGCACAAATTTGTTCTAAAAAGAAAAACGCCGTCTATGAACTAAAGCTTGACGCTGTGAGCGTGACATGGTGCATGTAACTAAGCAACGTCATTTCCTGGCAACAGTTGTTTATCGGTGGTAAGGTCATAAGTGCTGTCGGTGACATCGATATAAAATGTAAAAATGTTTAAGAAATCACATGTAGCTAAAGTCGAGCCTAAATAAGTTTAATGTAAACTACCCCTCCGGTAGCAGTATTTGTATTTTGGCCATAGTATGTGCTCCCACAAGTGCATCTCCATCATCAGTAGAAGGGATTATCTGGAGGCGTCCCCTGAAATTACAATTTGTCACGGGGTTTCATTTAAAAACATAGTTAGACATAGTGACACATAGGCTACTAATGAAATGTTGATGTCCTGGGATAATAGCACTTGGGTGAATAATCATATAACCTGTGTCTGGTCACTGTCGTAGAATTTACATACGAATGCAGGATGAGCAGAGAAGGACTGAATGTGTGTCTGTGTGTTTGTCCCGCACACAATGGAAAAGAGTTACAACAAAGCCTTCGCAAGAAAAAATTACCTTGCAAAAAACGGTCTAGATATTTTCAGAACAAACCAATTTGACTCTATGTGGCTGTAAAAGGTCATCTAGGTATACCTATATTCCAATAATGGGCCGTGTCAGATGGATCAGGGTGCATTCAACCAGCGCTATATGATTTAAAAGTTTAATTGAACAAAAACATATGTTATAGTCAGATCGATAGGAAAGGTAGCCTACAAATTATTAGTATTGAAGACATCTTATTTTACCAAAATACAAATGATTTTAATACATTTATTATAATTAGTTTATAACAGAAAAGAACAGGACTGGATCAAACACTCAAATTACACCAATACACGAATAATCAGTGTAAGATTTTGTATGTGCTTGACCAATTACAACTGATGTCCTTCTGAAGAGCGGTGGGAACTTAGATGACTTTTGGCCTTTGAGGCAGACACAGATTATAATAAGCTGTTTGATCCCAGAACTCTGGTCCTTTCCAGCCACACCAGCCCTGAAAAAGAACCATTCAATATTATAACGTTGTAGAAATGTATTATGCCTTTTACTTGTATGCTTCTGTGCTCACCTTGTCTGTAATGAGCTGTAAATCTTCTGCTCCAGTATAATGGGGATCTAGAATAAGGTACCTGATCTCCCCAGTAGTCTCACTCCATGCCACACCAAGGATAGTGTGAGCTAAAACTCCTCCTCCTTCAACAGAAAACGCAACACAAAGTCTCCTACATGTACATATCTTTAGCTTATTAATGTTTTCCAAAGCATTACGCAAATACTGTATAGTGAAGCCCAAGGGATGTAGGTTTAAAAGAAAATTTGAAAGCACAAGACATAAGAATTATACTAAAAAAGTGCATATTATAAAAGGTGCATGAGCATACCAATCATGACTGGAGTTCCTTCATTTAGGAAGTGGTTTGCCAGTTCTCTCCCTTTGGTTCCCAACTCGGACCCCTGACTGGAGAACAGACAAATCAGCTATCTTTAGATATCTTCAACATACTATTAATCATAAGATGTTCTTATTTGAGATAGTTTTCAACAAACCTTACAAACATGATCTTAGAGGTGACCCCAAGTAGATGGTTGAGTACAGCTTGAACCTCAATGGATCCAATCCACTGACGTGATCCCACAAAGGCTGCTTGTTTGTCCCCGACATCCACCAAAGCCTGGAAAGAATCAAGTAATAAAGAATGGAAATGCTTGAGAAAATAAGAAATTTAAAAACACCTAAATAACATGATAATAAATTGTCCATTGCTCTGGTTTATTGAGGGTATGGAATTTACACAACCTGCTGGATTTCCTTATGAGAGGGCACAGATTGTTCTACATATCCTTGTTGCTGAAACCAGGAGCAGATGGTCTGCAGGGAGCGATAAGCACACCCCCAACCATTGTCTTCCATCCGGTCCTGCATGTAGTGATGATAGCTGTAGACACCCTGGACCAAGTACAACTGTAAAACACACAAGGAAATGTTCTTTTCAACACTTAAAGATTACCCATATTACCAAATGTGTCACATAGTAAGACTTGGAAAGCTCTACCTTGCCATTGTCCAGTGTAGGATGGGTAAGGGAGAGATGAGGGTTACGTAGATATCCATCTTTGTAGGACTCATTTGGGAAGTGGTAAGCATTGGCTCTTCTAAAAAAGGGTCTGTCACCTGGTAGAACAAACTGCTGATGCAAATTCTAATAAAAAGAGATTTAAAAAAATGCAAATGCACTGTAAAGAACATTCACAATTCTTCATGGGTTGGTTATTGATTTGATTATTAGACCTGTCGTGTTGTTTCTAGTTGGCTGTCGGATACTCCTGCTGGATAAACTACAGTCACCAGCCCTTTTGGCTCTGGAAGAAGAAAGTGGAGCGGCTCAGGGATCAGAAATGTGGTCCCCTTCATGTGTTGCAGAATCACTCTCTCCATCTCATTCAGCTGATTAGTTAGCTTTTCCACCATCTGTAAACAAGCACTACAATACCAAAAATAAATAAAAACACAAATGTTTTTGAAAATTTTTATCTGATCAGCACATTTCTAGTTGATTCTTTTATTGCTATTACTTACTTTTTTATTGTGTCCATGAAACTTACACAGACAACACAATCCATTGATAGAGTTGTAGACACAAAGTGTGACTTCTGAACTGTTCTGCAGAATATGGGGGGTGGAAGTGGCCCAGGCTTTGTAGCCTCCATCATCACGCAAAGGTTTATCACCGTCTAAAAGATTGCAGAGAGCGAGATAATTTTAAATTGTGGACATGCAATAAAATAGTAAAGTGTATCAGATGTAGTGTCATTCAACTTTTTTCACTTACACCAACTGAGCTCTTTTTAATTTTCTTTTTTGCAGATCTTTTGCCGGAGCACTCCTGTTCATTAGTCCTGTAATAAAAACAAATCTTTTATTAGACAAAAAACATGTAGCCTTTTTCAAATAGAGAATAAAAACAGTTTTCCAAAAACTTACTGAATCCATTGACATAACTTTTCACATACGGTATTCGGAGCTATGTCTTCTGGTGATGAGTGGAAATTGTTTGGCCAAATAATAACAGGACCATCACAGAGCGTGAAAACACAGGAGTCTGATTTTAGGTCAGCGCAGATGGCCTTAAACGAATTTGAGATCACATTCTGGACATGGGGTGCTGTAAGAAAATGTAAATTAATGACACTATAATTGTCACCATGAAATAGCTCAACTCAGTCACTATCAAGGCTGGAGTCGCATTTATATGACCTGCGTTACTATGATAATACATACCACCTGTGTTTTCGAGCAGACATTTAAACTCCAGCGGTCCTTTGACACGAAGGATAATGTTGGAGTCTGAAGGATGTATGTCAACAACCTGAGATTATACAACAAACGAAGTTATCACGTATTAGGGACAAGCTCTGAAAGAGTGCAGTTTAAATTAGCAAAAAAAAATTACCAACTAACAATTACATAAACACATTGAATATAGCTAGTATAGTTAAACGGCAAACGTACCATTGTGTCCTTGAGCAGAGCAGATAAAACAAAATAAAGAAGCTCTACCTCTCTGAACTGTAGGCTGACATGACAGTTGTCGGAAACATTCAACGTGTCTCTTAGTGAAGCATCCCATTGGTCCACAGTGGCCCCGCCCAGATTTGATGCGTTCAATGTCATCCGCCATTTGGATGATTTTACGCAATTTCACTCTGAACTCAGTATTTTTGTGTGAATATTCATTGAAACTATTTTGGAAAAAAAGGTTATTAATGTTTCTATGTGTGTTTGTCATACTCCGCTTACTTGTACTTGTTGTTGCTCTTGTGAGTGTCTCTGATGTTGACCCGAGGTCCCCCCCTCCATCATCTTATGTAACACTCATGCCTCCGACAAAGCTATACTTGATTGACCTCTTATCGACATCATTCATACAATTTGAAAAGCACTCGGCATGATTGTTGGACCAGTGTGCAAATGATTGACTGTAAAACTTGCAAATGCAGCATTTAAAGAGAACATTTATTATTGGTGTGGAACATTTTAGATGCAGCGGTGCAAACTATGCTCATTTTCATTTGTCTTCAGTCACTGTAGTGAGTGCTTTGATTTTTGATGGTAATACTTCCCTATTTTAAATTAATTAAGAGCCACAACAGTACTGTAAGCAGTAAAGTTGTAGTACTCAAGACCGGTTTTGTTCTGACCTTTTTATTTGGTCTTGTTTCAATCCCGGACACCAAGACCAACCAAGACAACTGGTATATTTATCTGTTCTTGGGATTGAATGAAAACCTCAATCCTTTTATATCCAAATATTTTTTTTTCTAATTCTGCCTTCATCAAACACTAACCTCCATGTCTGGACTTAGACTGTTTAGTTTTATAACTGTTCCCTTGTATCTATTGCAGTGTATTGTGTTGACATGGTCTTGACCTTGACTCAATAATTTTGGGTCTTGGACACAATTGACATTAGTGAGCAGCAACAGACTTGATGAAAAGACAAAAGTACAAAAAATATCATACATATCATACATGCACATATACGTTCTTCAGAGTTAGTGTTTGTTCACTATGAAAATAAAATATCGTATTACTATATTTCTGGCGTTTTCACTGACAGCCTATTAAAAAAAGCAAAGAACACAAAAGGGAGCAGAATGAGGACTAATATATTGTTATAAGACATAAATAAATATACTGTACAGTCACAGAATATTCATAAACATATCTGTCAGTAATGTCACTGTGTCAATATAGTATACAATATACAATCATCTTCAAAACCTGCCAGAGCAAAGCAAGGAAACACAAGGGCAACATTTTTTTAATTTTTAATTTTAAATTTTAAATTTTTAATTTTTAATTTTTAATTTTTAATTTTTAATTTTTAATTTTTAATTTTTAATATTTAATTTTTAATTTTTAATTTATAATTTTTAATTTTTAATTTTTAATTTTTAATTTTTAATTTTTAATTTCTAATTTCTAATTTTTAATTTTTAATTTTTAATTTTTAATTTTTAATTTTTAATTTTTAATTTTTACTTTTTAATTTTTAATTTTTAATTTTTAATTTTTAATTTTTAATTTTTAATTTTTAATTTTCTTTGCATAAACAGCACGAGCACGTGTTAATTAAAGTTATGGGCCTTTAATATGGAGTTAGTTTTGTGTCTTTATTACATGCGATAAAATAAAAGATCCGAGAGAAAAAAAAAAAGATCTGAGAGAAAAAAAAAAGTTTGAGAGAAAAAAAAAAAGATCTGAGAGAAAAAAAAAAAGATCCGAGAGAAAAAAAAAAGTTTGAGAGAAAGTGTTTTCACATAGAACATAAAAAAATATACATTTGAAATTTTTAAAATTATTTCTGAGAAAAAAAATCTCTCTCAAAATACTTTGAAAAAAACTCTCAAATATATTTTTTGCTATCAGTGTGAAAATATTTTCTTTTAAAAAAAGTGTTTCTCTCGAAACGCTTTTCTTTGCTCTTGATTCAATTTCTTTCTCTCGTGTCAGGATTTTGCTTTCACTGTGAGAATTGTGTCATGGGCGGGGCCGTGTTCCTATTGGCCAGTCGGGTGAGTATCGTCTTGTCTTGGTTGACAGCAGCTGTTAGACTCGCAAAGATGTAGACTTGAAGGAAGCTAGTAGCTTTGCTACGGAGCGGTCCTTCTAAGTGGAGCACTTTTCTGTGGACACAGGGCTAGAGCCTTATCAGTTTGTGCCACTGGCTCACACCGCGGTCTCAACAACTCCCAAAGTTAAAGAGCGAAGTCTTGCAGCACAAGAGAGAATGGGGCCAGTGATAAAACGTTAGCATTGTCTAATTTAGGCTAATGCTTAGCAAATGCTAACAAAGTTTCAGAAATTGCAAACCTATGCATTTAGTTTGATTTTGGTAATTAGTGTTAATTACACACAAAACAGAGATTTCAAGTCTCCCTCTACAACTGTTAAAAAACTCTTGTCTTGCAGCTCACTGGTCCTGGGAGAGAATGTGTTATAGAGAGAGATACTCAAGGTATAGCTATGAAATAAGACCAGTGTCAAGTCCAGTTAATTTAATAAGTATTATGCACAAAAGACACAACTCTAACTAAATATTATATTTACATCCAGACAAAGTAGTAATAAACATTGTTTCTCATGTTGTAGGTAATGCACAGGTGTGACAGGTTGGTGAGTTGGCTGCATAACAGCCCATCCAGACTTTGAGGCAGTAGCACTAACCCCCTGTGTTACAGGCACTAACACTTGTAATGTTACACTTATCTTCAGCTTTTTGGTGAGACGTGGTTAAACGGGGTAGTTCCAGGAAGAAGAGAGCAATGTTTTTATAAATAAGTAAATTTAATGTTTTACCCTCCTCTTACACATACTGTACATGTGCACCAGCTCTTTCAGCGGTTATAGACACTTGTCTGCTGCAGTGTGGTCAGGTGGAGCTGGGGATACCTGGGCCAGCAGGTACAGGTCATACCTCCTTGTGCTGTCCTTACAGACGATTACAACACTGGATTTATAAATATAGTTGGTATATAAAAATTTTAAATATGAAGAAACAGTTATACCTGAAGTTACACACAAAACAATTGTTTAAAAACATGCATTATAAAATCAGCTATAAAACTCAAAATGAACATGAATCAACATAAACATTTACAAAAGAATGTCTAAATGACACCCTTTTCTCAAACTGCCTTTATATAATTCTTATATTCTTTAGAGATTGTTCTTACAGTAAGCATTTTATATTGATATAATATTTTATATATACACAGTTAATTTAAATAAAAAATAAATGTCATAGTAAATTCTCATACATCATTTCAAGGCAGGTCCAAACTTTGTAAATCGTGCACAGTCAGGACAGAGGCTTTTTACTTTGTGTTTGAAAGTCACTGTCAGTTGCACTTATTGGAGCGAAGATGGTGAAATGCAAGAGCCAGTGTTACACAGGCTGATCCTAACTTCATGAGCTGTTCCAAAATCTTTAAGAATCTTGAGTGTGTTCAGTGTATTAGTGTTTACATTAGTCTAAATGTAGTCCGCAAAGTAAATCTAAGTCTCAGTAACTATAGCGCTAACTGCAGTTTTCAGAGTCTGAATCTAAGATGATAGACAGCAGCAAACTTGAAGGATGAAGTATCTTCAACAGTGAAGTGACGCAGGAACAGTAACCAGGTCCTGAAAATAAAATAAACATATAAACATGATTTTATTTTTTAAATTAGACCATTTTAATGACAATAAAATGATAGATTATCACACGCCTCATGTGTTCTTGTTAGAGTATTTAAAACAAGTAATAGCACTATAACAGTAAAACAAACAAAACAAACTAAAGAATGGGAATAAATGCATTACCTTCAGCAGTGGACACCTCACACCGTTCCCTCATTATTGGAGTAGAGCTTGTCCTGGGACACTCCGGCAGCTCCATCAGTGTCTGTGTCACATGACACACTCCTATTAGGCGTTCTGGCCTGGGCGGCTGCAAAAGCAGGAGTTTAACAATGATTTGTTATCTTGATTATATGATGAGACCCAAACATCTGGGTCCACAACTCACAAAAACTGCACAATCCCTAAAAGATGCTCTGCCTTTGCACAATCAGCCTTTTCATTTCAAACCATCAAACAATGGAATCAGATCCTAGGCAATTGGGCAACCTGGCCATTTCATACTGGACGGAGCTGCGCTCAATCTGACTTCCTGTGGGCCTGGAGGAATTGGCCATTACACACTGGCTGCCCTGTCGCTGTTCTTGTGGAGGACTTACTGACGAAATCAGGGCGAGTAGCTGCCGTGCCCTCTTCTGTGTCTCAGCTGAATTTAACTGGAAAGGGATTTTAGTTTAGATGTACAAACATATTTAAAATAACTATCTTGCTCCAATGTACTTAACTAAAAATAATTTTCAATGGTTTACCTGTGGTTAGTTCCCCATGCTGGGATTAAAAAGAAAAAATAATTACCATGACAGTACAGGCACAAACATATTTTTGGGTTGCTAATTTAAGAGTTAGTCCTAGACCTGCAATTTACCTTGTCAGCTCTAGACCTCGGCTAGATGGTAAAAATATTTAGAATAAGCCCCGTGTAGCTGAGTTTGCGAGCTATACATGCAGTGTGTAGCTAAGCATGTAGTGCAACAACCATACAAACACTATTTTAAACAAAACTAGGTGGGACACTTTCAAACGGTATATCAATCACTGTCTAACGTTAGCTAGTTGTAGGGTTGCCACCTTCCATGCATACTAACGTTAGTTGAAAGTTGTACGGGAGGTTGTATGAACAAGCAGTTACTCTTCAGGGGTGTTTTGAGGCTAGCAAGTGCAAAGGTAGAAACTAGCTCACTACTCACTAAATAAGGCGTAAAACTATCTAAATCAAAACATTAATTTGGCATTTGATTTAAACAAAGTATAAACCAGGTGAGTTTGCAAGTTTATCTAGCATGGCTGGTTAGCTTTACTAGCGATTAGCAAGCAAATAATATAATACACATTCATTCATGAATATGAGTGCTATTTTTTAATGTTTAATCTTCAGTGATACTGAACTTGCTCAGCCAGCTGTGTGTCATCATCTTACCCAAACATTGGAAGTGTCATATGTCCATGCGGCATCTATGCAGGTGAACCGAACAATGGTGTAATGATTCAGTTTGACTCCCAAGACAAGACGATACTCACTCGACTGGCCAATAGGAACGCGGCCCCGCCCCTGACACAATTCTCACAGTGAAAGCAAAATCCTGACACGAGAGAAAGAAATTGAATCAAGAGCAAAGAAAAGCGTTTCAGAAACACTTTTTTTAAAGAAAATATTTTCACACTGATAGCAAAAAATATATTTGAGAGTTTTTTTCAAAGTATTTTGAGAGAGATTTTTTTTCTCAGAAATAATTTTAAAAATTTCAAATGTATATTTTTTTATGTTCTATGTGAAAACACTTTCTCTCAAACTTTTTTTTTTCTCTCAGATCTTTTTTTTTTTCTCTCAAACATTTTTTTTTCTCTCAGATCTTTTTTTTTTTCTCTCAAACTTTTTTTTTTCTCTCAGATCTTTTTTTTTTTCTCTCGGATCTTTTATTTTCTCGCATGTAATAAAGACACAAAACTAACTCCATACTTTAAACACACATTTCTAAAGTGAGAGAGGAGAGGAAAAACATGCCAGAGAAGCAAGCACACAAATGAGAGTAAATGAGACTGATACAGAACCAGCCCCTGACTCCAGTGATGCCGGTGCTACTAATTTCTTACAAATGCCTCACTATGTGCCGCCATATTTCTTTTTTCATTCCTAGTCCAAATTGACCAATTCATGTCATCAACATCTGGCCCCAAAAATATTCCCTTTGATTGACAGCTGCCTCTGATTTAATAGTTTTAAATCTTAAATCATCCTTATCAGAATCAAGAGTCAAATGTGGGCGTTAAAGCATTGCCTCACCTTGGCATCGATCAGAAAGGTCTGCCTTGTATTCAATCATGACAAAGGGGTTTGTTTGTGCCAACGCAGCTGGTCCCGTCTCCTCTGGGTGCTGGTGGGGGGCAGTGGCGCCAGCTGCCACCTCTGTGCAAGCAGATGGGTGCTAAGACCTGAGGATTTACCCCAAGACGTCACTGCTCTGCATTTATATTTGCCTGCTAAACGAAGAGGAGGAAACACACACGCACAACATACTTTGTATTTGCCAACATTGTCAAGAACATTAAAAAAAGAAGAGCTAAAATTCTAATTCTACCATTTTACTTTATATTCATTCATTCATTTTCTACCGCTTTTTTCCATTAGGGGTCGCGGGTGACTGGAGCCTATCCCAGCAGCTTTGGGCCTGAGGCGGGGTACACCCTGGACAGTGGCCAGTTAGTCGCAGGGCTAATATTTAGACATAGACAGTGGCAAACAACCATTCACTCTCACATTCATTCACTAGAGACACTTTAGAGTTGCCAATTAACCTGCATGTCTTTGGACGGTGGGAAGAAGCCGGAGTACCCGGAGAGAACCCACAGTAACACGTGGAGGACTCCTCACAGAAAGACCGGAGTCGGCCGAGAATGTTTGAGTCGGCCGGGTTTTGAACTCACGACCTTCTTGCTGTGAGGCAGGAGTGCTAACCACTCTGCCACATGCACCCACACACATTTACTTCACATGTTTTTGCAATTGCTCAGTCAGCAGTGCATACAGTTTTTCTCAGTTGCTTTGGCCCAATTCTCAGATAAGAACGTACATTTTCAGAAGTACTTGTTCAACCTCCAAATGCTTTAGTCACTTTTGTAAATCGTAAAGTCAGTTGCTTGTTGTGTTTTAACAAAAGGCAAGTGCTTTGGTGCATTGTTTCTAATAAGTTTGTAATATTCTTACACTGTTCTCAATCAAAGTTCTGATCAAAGTGGATTATGCTGTAAATAATCAAAGCCCAAAAAACATTGTGGAATGGGTTTATTATTTGAGCCATTCTAAAAAAGAAATATGTATAAACAGTAGATAAAGTATGTCATACCTACCATAAAGTTCAGGCATTTATAAAATATACATTAGCAAAAATATAAACAGGATTGTGTGTGAATGAATGTGAGAAAGAGGAAGAATAGGTCAGGTAAATATGCACAGTAGGCTAATAAGGGTTTACCTGAACAGTGAAAACATTTAGACATTGCATCATTGTATTGAATCAGTTCAACCAAAACGGATGAACTGATCGTCATGATATGAATATCAAATAGTTTACAAATATGTAAATATGTTCAGATCCTAACAGGCAAGTCTTTTGTTTCTCCTTCTTGTCAATGCAAAGCAGTAAATATATTTTGTTTGTAACACAGACTGAAACATAACGTGTCAGTAATGTGCAATTCAAACAATTGGAGTCCTGTTGATTATTTTACCAACTTTTGTGCCACTGAGACAGACTGAAACTTTATTCTAATTATAATAGCTACACTTGTTTTTCTCAAGGTGCATAAATTGACAAAATGCAAATGCATTTGATAGATTTTGTTTTCATTTTGAAAGCTAAGACATTTCCACTGACAATGTACTTGAGAAAATGAAAGATTTTGAGTCATAAATCTACTTTTGCAGTTACTACATGATGTTTTGCTGTTTTGTATGAACTGTTTTGGGAAATCTAAAACCTTTGATAATGTAGGTTCTGATCTGAGAAAAGTGCCAAAGCAACTGAGAAAAACTGTAAATGGTGGAGAAACTTGGGGAATATTTTCACCCACCTCCTATTTTGGGACCAGGACCAGGACCTATTTGACTTTTCTAAAGTAAAAGTTAATGTGACCTGTTTTTAAACGTGTTTAACTCTGATTTAAAAAGTCGGCCTGTAGAAACTGACCATTGGTTTGTTAAAATGGCATTATTTAGACACAAAAAGCGTGTCTGACACTTTGGTCAAAACTGTGAGACTTTGTATATTTTCATACACTGACAACAAAATCTGACCTCTGAATAAACAAGTGAAAACACATCTGACTAATTTGGATTGCAGAATTCAGAGCCTGATCTCTATAAATACATAATCAGTTTTCACCATCCACAACTAGTTTAGAAAAACATCCCTGTTTTTTTGTTTCTTTCCCTTCCTTCTTTGAACCCATTGTGGAGTTTTTCTGCCTGCAGCTGGAATGATTCTGACCATCATCTGTATGAAGGAGCTGCTCTCTGGAGGCGATGGAAGCAGCCTGTGGTGACACAGATTCAGAGGCTGCCACTCTGGGCCATAGTTTCCTCGATGCTTGCCCAGAGAAGACATTTTTTGTGACATTGACAAAGCCCTGTGTCTGATCCACGTTGGAGATCAGAGGCTGTAATATCAGAATTGTATTTTTCAGTTAATACTTTGTGATGGGCATTGTAAATAAACATTTTGTTCATGTCATATTTACCAATTCTTTTTATATTTTTTTTACAGCTGTGTACAAAGACTGAGAGATTTATAAATGTAGTGATAATGTGTCACATTTAGAAAATAAAGTGTCATTTTTAGTTTTTTTCAAAGTGCTTCATTTTGCACATGCTCTGAGATGTTCTGAGTTTAAAGGTTTTGCAATTTGTGTGTAAACAGGTCACATTGGCTCCAAGTTTAAGAAAACATGATTTAGCAATGACAGTAAAAATGTAGTTAATAAGTAATAAAGTCAAAAATAAAATAAGTTTCCACAGACTCCAGTATTTGTAATAAATATTTGATCTCAAGGGAAAGTTGTTTTAACAAGATCAGAGGTGGCCCCTAGAGTCTAATAACACAATTCCCCTCGAGACTTTAACCTATAAACCCGTGGGGGCCTTGTATGGGAATGGCTTTTTAAAGTCAATGTGTGCCGTACAGTTTGTCATCAAGTATAAAAATCTGTCAGCTGAAATGCACTAGCTGAAATAACTTTTGATCTGCTATGAATATTGCACATAAGACATTAGAGCAGAGGCTAGTAGTCATCAACAATCATCATTTTAGTCCAGATCCTCAGTTATGCCTATAGTAGCAGAAAATGCAAATGTAAACGTGTATGACATCAAATACATGCATCAAAGTGACATATATGCCACAGAGCACTTCACGAGTCAAGGCAGAGGAAAAGAAAACAACAAAGTCACGTAGAAACACAAATGTGACTTGTACTTTGCAGAAAACAAAAGTATATGCTGTAAAAAGTGTCAGAAACAATAATACAAACATAAATATGACATTGCTGATTGAATCCCTTTTTAATTTATCATCTTTTAAGAGGTCAACTCTAAGGAGGGATGAATTGAAAAGAAGAGTTAATGCCCTGTTTGGGAAAAGTTACTGTAAAGTGATCCTTTTAAATTGTAGCTAAGGTTTTTTGGCAGCACAAAATCAAAATTTCCCATAGATACATGCCAAAAGATCTGATGTTGTAACAGAGTGGCAAGTTATGTGGGAATCTGTATTTCAACCCAAAAAAAATAATGCCACTCTATAGCACTCTTCTTCAGATTTGTAAAAAAATAAAATAATAATAATAATAATAATAATAATTTCAACAAATAGAACAGTGCATGATGTTTATTTGTTTTAACATTTTCTTCAAATTTCCTGGATGACTGAGAACCTCCACAGACTTGAATGTTGGAGAGAACATTTTAAACACTAGATAAATACCCCTTTAAAGGCTTGTCTCTGACCACAGGCTTCGAAACACTGAAAGATACTGGAGCATGTTAGAACCAGTTTTTGCTGGTCCACTCCTGGGGATCTAAATAAAAGTGCATTGCATGTGAAGAATCGCCTGGAAATAATTTGTCTTTGCTGATAGGTTGCTCAGCCCCACTTGCGCTTGGATTGGCCTGCTACTCTTTTCCCTCCAGTTCCTCATTGGCCTTTGGTAATCATAGTCCCCCACCATCATTTGTCGTGCAGTTTTCAATGAATTTTGTATGTGCTCTCAGGCTGGAGGTGCTGCTCATTTGAATGAGCGGCTAGAGAGGAGAGCGCATCCTGAACGCATGCTGCAGATGATGGAATTCGCGCTCGACACTGCAGTTGCACGAGCAGCACTGTCACCCTCCGAATTTAGATAGAGCAGGCAGCAACGACCCCGCATTAGAAGATGTTTTGCGCGAAGCTTAAAGAGCTCAAGATATCTGGAGAGTGTCCGTTCTCCAGCGGCGCAAAGAATAACGAGCTGAGAGACTTGGAGGAGCGCTCCACAGACCGCGACGGACGCGCTGCCCATCGCTGAAGACGTGCACGGACTAAAAGGTGAAGATGTGAGCCGTCAGAGAAGCCCCAGAGCCAAAGTTAACCTTCACACACTTGGGGAGAGTGTCCGCAAATTGGCATGCCCCGAGGTGAGTCTAAAAATATGAGCATTGTTATTCTACACTTATGCAACTCGGGTATTTCAACTCTATTTATGTGAGGGGAATAAATCCTATCTTCAGGGCGGGTGGCTTGTCGTCTGCGAAAACACACATTATGTCGTCATGACCGCAAATTAAGATGATTTAGAAACGAGATCTTATCATCCTTCTGTTTTTATAATGCTTTAAAGTCTGGCCAGATGATAATATTTAACTTCATGAACACTTTATGACCCAGTTTCAGAGGCTGCACGCTGCCCTCCTCACACTGATGCGGCCCTCAGACCACAGCAGGGATGCTGACAGGTAAAGTGTTTCTGTGTTTCTGCTATGATGACAAAAACAGCACCACCTGAGAATAATTCCCCAGCTTTTTCCACTGCCTGTTTAGCTGCACCTGAAAATCCCCTGCTGCTCTTCCTGATAGACTGATACTATAAATGATAACAACAAAAAGCTGTTACACAGAGACTGGCTGCTATGGATATCCGCTAATCACTTCCAAATCTCCAAAGACACCCTCACAAGCAAATACGTTCTGATTCATTCCTGACAAATTCAACATTTGTGTTTGTCTCTCCAGTCCAATCTGCTGCACAGAATCCTGTAGCGGGAAAGTCGAGCATTTAGTGGAGATGATGAACGTTTATTCAGCCCAAACAGGTAATCCTCAAGCCATGAGTGAAAGGTCTGGTTTTGAATATATTGATTTAACATGTTTACCCCTCTCCTTCAGCAATACCCATGGACGCAGTGAGAGTAGCACTTGGCCAACAGCTCTTCGACATGTGTTATGAAGAAGACGGGCACATTTTGCGCGTGGTGGGGGGAGCACTTCAAGACTTCCTTAACAGCTTCAATGTCCTGTTGAAACAGAGCAATCCAGAGAGAGGGGATTGTGTAAACGAAGCATCGGTGCTGTGCTTAGACAAGGATCCCGGCCTGCTTACTGTCTACTTTTTCAACCCCCGCCCCACCACTGAGCTCTTCTTCCCCGGAGTCATCAAAGCCGCTGCCTGCCTGCTGTATCAGACCACTGTGGACGTGCTCCTGGACCTCCCAGGGCCCAAAGACAGCATCCTGCAGTCCAGCCCGCAGCCCAGTCTTCTGTACACTGTAGTAGTTAAGGATGCTAAGAGTCTGAGTCCCAGTCCACTGCGGGCCACCTCAGCTGGGACCCTCCCTACCTCTCTGTTTTCTACCATCTTCCCTTTCCATCTGATCCTAGACCAGAACTTGGTGCTGGTGCAAATAGGACATGGTCTCAGAAAACGACTGATCAGAAAGGATGGACTTAAAAGGTTGGCTGCTTTTCAAGAATTCTTCCTTATTGTCTCCCCTCAGATTAAATGTACCTTCCAAAGCATCCTGACCATGCTGAACACACAGTTTATCATTCGGATCAAGCACGCAGCATCTAGCACGGACCGCACAGGGAAGGTACGTCCACACTGTGAGGACGAGGGTTTTACACTCATTGTCTCGATAGAACCACTGTTCTTTGAAAAGCAGTCAGGCTTATTAGAGGCACACTCATGTGTACTTGGCCTGAGGTAGATATCCACGTCCTACCCAGCGGAGATCACAAGCAAATGTCAAACCGTTTTATCCATCAAAGGCACAGCCATGCCCATGCTGTTTATGGAAGAGTGTGCCGCAATTGGTCGCCATGACAAGGAGAAAAAAGGAGTCTATGAGTAAACATGACAGTGGTGTAATGAGTAATGACATTTAGGAAAGGATGAGTCGACTTATGATAACAGCATCCACCAGTTTTACCTTTAATGGCTACCGAGGCCAAATAAAACCTAGTGAGTGGCTGTCCTATGTTCATTCTTCTCTGTGTTTGGGAAAAGAGATAAATGAGGGCACCTTTATAGACATTTAATGAGTTAGCTGGCAAATGCCAAATGCATAAACACAAGTGAAATGTCAACAGATATGGAAACCCTGCATCTATTATGTTAGAGTTTATAGCTATATTTTAACTTTATTAGTATATTAGTATAACAATGTCCACAGCCAGTTAGCAGGGCCCTTGGCTCTAAACAGTCTTTGTGACCTTCAGCTGCCATTGCTGCATCTGTTTATGTGAAGTGTTTACATTGAGTATTGTTTATATTCTCACAACCCAGTCTCAGATTTTAATGTTTGTATTACTTATGTAAATTTTACTTTTTTGGGTACAACTGTGAGTTGCACTAAATTTAAAAGACTGTCAAACAAAACCAAAAACCCACACTTCATACACATTTCACACAAAATATTTTTTTTCTAGACATTTGTCAAGTTACTTTGTTAGTTACATTTTAATGTGGACAAAGTCATGGAACAACTAACACGCTTTACTTAGAGCCACAAAAACATGAGCATTTTTTTCATTAATAAATGTTGAAACACAACTTAAATATAGTTTGTGTCCATCACAGTGACAGACTGTGGCAGGCAGCTGCTCCTTCACAAGCACCATGTAAAATACCATGCATAGGGCATGAAAGGATTATTTATCCCTTAACTGTTTATTTCACATTGTAACATCTGTCCTTAAAGTAAAAATATAGATTCTTGATGAAGGGTTTGCCTTATACAGGTGAATGTATAATGTATAAAATCAAATCTATAACTGATATCAGCTAATTAGCTTTAATTCAACCTCAATCCTTAAATGATTATCTCTCTTGCAGCTAATGGACCTTAAAGGCCAGATGATCTATGTGTCAGAGTCGAACGTCATCTTGTTCTTGGGCTCTCCATGTGTGGACAAGCTGGAGGAGCTCACGGGCCGTGGCCTCTACCTCTCTGACATCCCCATCCATAATGCCCTACGTGACGTGGTTCTCGTCGGTGAACAGGCCAAAGCCCAGGATGGACTGAAGAAGCGTCTGGGGAAGGCCAAGGCTGCTCTAGAACACGCTCACCAAGCACTTGAAGAGGAGAAGAAGAAGACAGTGGACCTCCTGTTCTCCATCTTCCCCCGCACTGTGGCACAGCAGCTGTGGCAAGGTCAGACCGTCCAGGCCAAGAAGTTTGACCGAGTCACAATGCTCTTCTCCGACATTGTAGGCTTCACAGCTGTTTGCGCCACCTGCACCCCAATGCAAGTGATCACCATGCTCAACGAGCTGTACACCAGGTTTGACCACCAGGTTGGAGAGCTGGACGTGTATAAGGTATGGGTTCTAAAGCAGTACATGTATTCACATTCACATTTGAGAAAAATCCCCACAGTGAAATTATCTCCTAATGGCATCCCAGCATGCTCTGATCAGTTAGGTGCCACTTGTCACCAGATGGGCTTTTCTTATTTGTGTAGTGAGTGACATATGTGACGTCACAAATTAGACTGCAGTTCTGTTCAATGTCAATAATAATACATCTTACAGGATTAAGCTCACTTAAAAAGAGAAGGCGAAAAAGATATTGTATTTTAAAACATGATGATTATATTCTAAACTTGGACACTATTAAGATTCACTTTAATGTTCTTTTATATTAAGTAATGTCAACAAAAACTAAGGCTGTTGCAGCACAGAGTCACTTTTGACACCAATCACTCAGTGAGACAGTAGCAGGACACAAATTATGTCCATTTTCCAAATACCTTCAAGAATTTGATACATGTGATGCTTCTCAAGTACCACACTAGAATGAAAAATAACCCCGACACTACTAACTGCCTTGGTGTGCACTGAAGACCGCTGTTCCACAGGGAAGTTGGATAATGTAATCAGAGTGTCACAGAACAATAACAAAGACTGCAGCATGTCTCGTAAAACACTAGGAAGTCAGGGGTTTCTTCAGGACCCTGTTTTTACTCCACATGTATGTGTTTAAAAATAGATTCACTTTGTCTATACTGCACAGCTGTGGAGGGTACTCCGGTCTAGGTTTACTTGGAAAAGAAGAAGAAGAAAACACTTTCCTTTGTCTTTTTGATTTAATCCAAAATCAAGTACTACTGGAACCTTTTTACCCTCAGTCTTGTCGCAGCTGATTTTAAATCACATTGTAACCCTCGAGCTGTGTTTTTAAGTATGTATATTCAGCTTTTGTCTGTCAGGATGTTATAAAGCCTGTCTGTTCCTCTGCTGTATTTAGGTGGAGACAATTGGCGATGCCTACTGTGTTGCTGGCGGCTTACACAAGGGCAGCGAGACTCACGCTGTTCAGATTGCACTTATGGCCTTAAGGATGATGGAGCTCTCAGACGAAGTCCTGACACCAACTGGGGACGCAATACAGGTGGCGGCCTAATCTTATTTATAGTTATTCATTTATGTTGTCAACAGTTTAAGCTTTCCTGAAGATTTTCATGCTGGTGCAAAATCCAGGTCTCTTTATTTATTTATGTAAACAGATATTGTTGGTTCAGTGTCAAATAATGTTTTACCTGTGTCTAAACAAAAAACTACTGTAGTTTACAAATGTTTTTACATTTGGTCTGTGGCAAAATTGGACTTAATTCTTTACAGATGCACTTTTTTAGTTTAGGCCAAATTTAGTAAAAGCATATGTCCTTATCAGACAAGATGATGTTACAAAAAAATGTAATGGTTTGAGTTTTTATTCCTATCTGGAAAAGTGACTGAAAGAATATTTTACAAAGCCAAGGGTGTAGTTGTGACATTTACTGTAACATTGCCTAAGTATGACCTAAGAATTAAATAATCCAAAACAATGACACTTACTTGTTTTTGTATTTATTTTTTTCATTTCAGATGCGAATAGGTCTTCATAGTGGTTCAGTCCTGGCTGGTGTAGTTGGTGTGATGATGCCACGCTACTGCCTGTTTGGAAATAATGTCACACTGGCCAACAAGTTTGAATCCGGCAGTCAACCAAGAAAGATCAACATCAGCCCGACAACTTATAGGTAACGTTACAAAATAAATGGGTTCAATGAGAAGGTGCATGGTTTTAATTTGCACAAGCGGAAGTTAACACCCAATCTTATTATACAATAAGTATCTGTAATCTTTCCATCTACAGTTGCTACTAACCACTAATATCAAAGAAAGTATACACAGCTTTGTGTAAACTTGTAATTTACCTTCAGATTGATTCAGATGAAGTGCTACACGACAGGGAACTTGCCTTTCAGAGGAGCGCTGTGTTTCCTCCTGTGTCACATCATTTGCTACTTTGTTTTTAGATTCATGTTTTATTTGTGTGCTCTTTGTCCCAGTTTGCTGAAGGATCGGCCAGAGTTTGTCTTCGTTCCCAGGACTCGACAGGAGCTTCCGGCCAACTTCCCACAAGACATCCCTGGTGTTTGTTACTTTTTGGAGGCCTCCTTGAAAACTTCGAAACTGTCTCTCACATAGAGTTAAGCAGCTGCAGATTCCCCAAATATGAAGAGTATTGCATCTTGTTTATACAGTGCAAGCTTTTTGGTTTGTATATATCTTGGTGATATTGTCTTAAGAGTTGAATTCTTGCAGCTGCAGATAAATAAAGATGTCATTTTACTTTCAAGTATTGTGGTCCTGTACAACTATCCATCAGTGGTAGTAGAGAGAAATACCTTTGTTGTTGTTTTTCCAGTGTGAGTCATCCATAATTGAATTTTAAGACTGTTCAATGTATTTCGGTTTGACCTTTTACAACTGGGACCCTTGTAAATTGTTGCAAAGTAATGCAGTTTTTGTTATGTGTGATTTGAGTTTTTTAAGCTAAATTGTGACTGAACTGATATTTAGTAATTTCATTTTGATGTGAATATCTGATTCTTGCACCTTGACCTGATGGTATAGCACATTGAAAAAGCACATTACTTATAGTCAGCATATCTTTGAAGTGGAGGTTTACTTCTCCAACCAAATGAAGGGATGCATTTTAGGTGCCTTATTGAAAGTACAGAGGCAGAGTAGCAGACATTACCTTTGTAAAATTACACAATGTGTACCGTTATTTATGTTCTTTTGAAAATATTATATAGACCACTACACAGCATTCATTTTTACCAGATGTGTTTGATGTGTGTGGTTCAGATTATAACATATATATAAAAGTACTGTCCTAATAAAAAAAAAAAAGATCTATCTTTTAATTTTTTCATTTGTATGCCACACACGTTATTTATGATTTAAAGCACAGTGGTCCATGGATCCATGGACAGTAATAAATGAATGTCCTGCTATTACTCCTAATGATGTATTTTCATCAATAATGTATTGTGATCCAACTGAAATAAATATTGACATTACTAAACATAGCCTATTTATTTATTTGATTATATATCCTATATCTAATTTAGAGAAGTCTGGTATTGTACAGCTAATGGTTAATGTGGTTAAAGTGTAATGGTTAAAGTGTTTTAAAGTTTTTTTATTATGTTAAAAACCACTATTTAAAATATTTTAAAGAACTGATCAGAAATGTCAACTTAGCAAAGCTTCTCGCACCAGAACCAGCCTCAGACTGAAATCAATTGGAGCACTGTTTGCTTCTGATTGGTCAATAGTATCTTACGTAATCTCTGTTTTGGGCTCCCATTGGACAAACGCATTGTCAGTTGGTGGCGAAGAGGGCTGTACGACAGGCTCCCAGCATCAGTACAAACGATGAAGGTTATGTCAGACACAGCGGATTTTGCTTAAAATAAGAAAAAAGCTGTCCAGCGATCATTATGGTAAGCGTACTGTTTTATGTTTTATGTTTATTAGGACAAATTATCACGCCATGTGGTTTCTTGAAGTTTATAAAGGCCTTACGATTTTTTCCTCATTATACTGTATGCTACTGTAGCTACGCATTAACAGGTGCAATATGTGTGCGCTTTTATTTAAACTACTGCATTTATTTAGGCAAATATAGAAACAATGTCTTTGTACTGTTTGAACGATGGTACATAGCAAAGCTTTTAACCAGTTTTGATAACCATTATTGATATCGCATGTGTTTGCTTACAATTCACAGTACGGTTTTGTAAATCACGCCTTGGAGCTCCTCGTTTTAAGGAATTATGGACCGGAAGTTTGGGAGGACATCAAGTGAGTGGATCTGGATTTGCTTGTTTGTATCATCTGTAGTTACCAACCAGAGCACACCGAGCAAACGCCTCGTAGCACTCACTATGGCCTTGATGGATCCACTAATGATTAACCCATTCTCTGAAACCTGGGCTAAATAACATACTTTACTTTATAATTACCTTACATTACAATGTTATGGTTTTGAAACTGTTCATTTTCAAGCAACATGAGTGTGAGTGTTTTTGGGACACAAAGAAACCAAAGAAAATGCATTATATTTATTATAAATTGTGAATAATAGGAGAACTGAGGCTTGAGTGCACTATAATCCCACTGTGCATTTAGTTGTTGATTCAGTGCATAGGTTAGGCTACATGTTAAATATATGGCTCAGGTTTAGAAATATGTTGTATTGGACACTTGGAATAATGATGTATAAAAGTACTTTCCAGCTAAACAGTATGGCGCTGTTCTATTTGGTGCAAATTTATTTTTATCTGTGGTTTGCCCTGGACATGACCCTGATACAAAAAAATTAAAGGAAGAAGCAGCAGATGTGTTTCGTAGACGTTTAGGTAGTCTGAAAACCCGGCATCACTGTACAACTCTTCATGTTGTTTCTGCAAATGCACCTCATTATTATTTAATGCACAATTTATCAGGTTTGGTCAGTTTTCAGGATTTGATTAACTTGTTTTTCTGTGTAAAAACCTTGGTATGTTTTCTCAGCTGTTTAAACTTTTGATTATGTGATGTTTACTGGTAACGACAGTAAATCATTTTGTTTTTCTACCTAAATAGAACTAATAAATAAACCAGCCGGGTTCATGATAAGACAGTTTCATCAAAATGAGGTTGTCAAAATAATAAGTTGTACCACGTTCAAACATTAAACATCTGTGCTGCAGTAGATCCCATAAAACCACGTCACTCTCCAAAGCCCTTCTATGCAAAACCAGCTCTATTTAATATCAAAAAGTGCCCTGTGTTGTTTGGCAAGTAAAGGGATAAAAGTGTGTGCATGCTTGTTGCTTGTTTGTTTCCAGACGGGAAGCTCAACTTGATATTGAGGGGCAATTCCTTGTGAGGATCATATACGATGATGCCAAAACCTATGACCTTGTTGCTGCTGCAAGTAAAGTTCTAAGTAAGTGGTCACATATAATTTGACCTTTCTATGTATTTATGTAAGATTTTGTATAAATACAGTTTTTTTAACAAGTTTGATGTTTTCAGGTTTTGGTGTTTTCTTTTAAACTGTATTCTGTATTACAGAGATTGATGCAGGAGACATCTTGCAACTGTTTGGAAAAATGTTTTTCGAGTTTTGCCAGGAATCAGGCTATGACACTATCCTTAGTGTTGGGATCCAATGTTCGTGAATTCCTACAGGTAAACTTTTCATTTTTTTACAAGCATCAAATTAATGGCTTAAATCAAAGATTGAATCCCGTATTTGGAAGTTTCTTCTATTTTTCCTTTATATTTTCAGAATCTAGATGCGCTGCATGACCACCTTGGTACCATTTATCCTGGCATGAGGGCTCCCTCATTCCGCTGCACTGATGCAGAGAAAGGAAACAATCTAATTCTTCACTACTACTCCGAGAGGGAAGGCCTGCAAGACATTGTGATTGGCATCATTAAAACTGTCGCTCAACAGATCCATGGAACAGAGATAGAGATGAAGGTTTGCTTTGCTTTGGTGCTTCTATGCTCAGTGGATGCTTCACTAATGGGCCATTTTGCTGCTTCCACCAATGAAAACTGGTGTTTCTAGTTTCAGAGGGTACAGTGTTCAGCAGAGTATTTGTATCCTTGTCATACTTTGTATCGGCCTTGTGTAAGTCCAAGAATATAATTAAAAAGGTTATAATGCAAGGATTTCCCAAGTGGGACCTGGGATGCACTGTGACAGTGGGAGATCAGTTCAGTTTTTGGCTCATTTTGGTGAGTCACAGAATATTTTTTAGAAGTTTTAGAGTCTCTAGTTTTTTAAGATTTCTTTCTCAGGTTTTGTTTTAAATTTGCAGACATGACTACAATTGGCTACCATTTCTTTTCCCATAAGAAGTGACATATTGTACTTGTACCATATAAATCACATTATAAGTAAACTATTAGAAATAATGGTTAACAAACTATCAAAGCTTTTTCTATTTATATGTTTAGCTCATGAATTACAGCTTGTAGCTTGTACTCATCACTGTGTCACCTCACATACTTATTGTTCTATGGCTGGAGAAGTAGGCTTTTCATTTCATAAGTGACATTTTCTCTCAAACCTATTCAGATTGTACAGACAGGATAATATTTTTTATCAATTGTGTGTGTAATAAAAGACCAGAAATGTTAGAGGCTCCAAATGTGACACCCAATTTCTGGGATTATTAGCTACTGTTGCTGTGGCAACAGGGTGCAGAAAGAGCAGTTTGACGTCAGAATACCTTATGCTCATAAGCCTACTGAATAATGTCGTTTTACACCGTCTTAATTCCATAATAATAAACATGGGATTAAAAATATTAACTGCTGGGATGACTTTAATTATATTGCAT
Source organism: Perccottus glenii (assembly GCA_024416835.2). Taxonomy (NCBI): domain Eukaryota; kingdom Metazoa; phylum Chordata; class Actinopteri; order Gobiiformes; family Odontobutidae; genus Perccottus; species Perccottus glenii. The sequence goes on from CM044549.2 coordinate 14,775,827, forward strand.
TAGCAAGCTTCTTAATTGGGAAAGTTACTTTAATGTCATGTGTGAAAGCTTACCACGTTTTTATTAATAGCAAACATGACCATCTAGTCAGCTACTTTATGTGTTTTATATTCTGCAGATGATCCAACCTAAAAGTGAGGAGTGCGACCACATCAAGTTCTTAATTGAGGAGAAGGACTCGGAGGAAGAGGCGTTCTATGAGGATCTGGATGGGTTTGAGGAGAATGGCACACAGGAGACTCGCATCAGTCCTTATACCTTCTGCAAGGCCTTCCCTTTTCACCTCATGTTTGACAAGGACCTGATGCTCACACAATGTGGAAATGCAATTTACAGAATTCTCCCTCAGGTTATTATCCAGATTACTCCCTACAAAAATATGTCCCACCGGCACAAACACATCACACAATTGTGTTTTCTCAACCAGATTATAAGGCCCACATTTTACTTCAGAAAAACCCTTGGTAATTGAAAAGTTCTAAGCTGTTTGGTTTAATAAAACATGCATTTTCTATTTCACAGCTTCAGCCTGGAATCTGTATCCTCCCTTCCGTGTTCTCTTTGGTTCGTCCTCACATTGACTTCAGCTATCATGGCATCCTTTCCCACATCAACACTGTCTTTGTTCTTCGAAGTAAGGTACATATAATTCACATCAGTGTATTTGTCTGCTTTTGTCAAACGTATTACTGCTTAGAGAATTATTTTTATGAACATTTGATTAAGTGTGACAGAGAAAAGAAGAAAAAAGTGAGCTGAACTGTTTTGGGGGATTTGGAACAGAGCAAAGTGAAATATTAATAAGCATGATGTAATGCTGACAGGAGGGCCTTCTGAATGTGGAGACCGTGGAGAATGAGGATGAGCTGACGGGGGTGGAGATCAGCTGTCTCCGATTGAAAGGACAGATGATTTACTTGCCCGAGGCTGAGAACATCCTTTTTCTTTGCTCTCCCAGGTAAGCTAACCATGCACTGTGTCTGGAGCACTTACGCACTCCAAAACAAAAAAGGAATATTATTTCAACAAATTCTAACTGTTTGATGAAGAAAAGTAGGTCATGTGTAAAAAAAACAAAGACAAAAAAACATTTCTTTCGGTTGCTTGTAATTAAAATGTGCTTCTAATCTTTGCTGGGGTAACATGATTGTCTTTCATGTTGTTTCACAGTCAATAATTAGGAAATAAACATGGTTTTAGCATTTAATAAGGAAAAGGTTAAGGTTGATAAACAGAAGACTGATTGACAGAAGCTGGTAATTACAGTGTTTTTTTTGCTGTGACCTCCATTACCCTCAGAGGCTCTGAAATGAAAATAGTGGATAGTGCAGAGTAGGTTTCAGGGGGTTTTGTCTTCTCAGATCATAGACATCTAGCAAAGAAATACAGCAGTGTTTTCCCCAAAGGTCATAAAACAAGCCAAAGTAGAGACTTGGCCTCAAACAACAGGGACATTTATCTGGAGGCCGTAAAAACAAACAGGGATCTTCACTTGTGCTTTGTACTTTTTTGTTTAATTCACACCTTTTATGAGCAAGAACAACTTCCTCCCACTTCAAAGACATATTTAGCATTTTAGTTTTCCAAATTAATTGAAGCACACAAGACACTTTATTATTTTTACTTTGATTGGTCTGATCTTCTTTCTGTTTTTCTTTTATATTTAGTGTTATGAACCTGGATGATCTTACGCGAAGGGGGCTTTACCTGAGTGACATCCCGCTCCATGACGCCACACGGGACCTGGTACTGTTAGGGGAGCAGTTTCGTGAGGAATACAAATTGACCCAGGAGTTGGAAATCCTGACTGATCGTCTGCAGCACACACTCAGAGCTCTGGAGGATGAGAAGAAGAAGACTGACAGGTTTCAACATGTTCACACTTTAATTGGAATTTTGTAAAAGTAGAAGATGCTAAATGTTATTTAGCATTGCATTCATCCTGTAAATGTGTGCACCTGCTTTATTATTTTCAACTTTTCTATCAATATTTCGCACCTTCAGCTGGGCTGCCCCCAATTAGCCATAAACGCATCATAACAATGTCCAATATTAACATTAACATTTCTGCTAGGTCTTGAAATAAAATAAGCTTAGTCTCTTTCTGTAAAGTGCCTCAGCATTTATGGCACTTCTCAGCCCCACTTATGCCACCATTGGTGACAGCATTTTAAAATCTGTCAAGCATACAGATTTTACATCCATGTTAAATATTTTAATCCATAGGCATTGTAACTCTTTTGTAAGAGAAAGGCACATGTAAGGTAGATGTCTTATAATCACATTAGATACTAAATAGATCTTAAAGTGCGATAGGATAAACATTTAGACATGTTTGAGAAGCTCTATTAAAATGGTATTAATTATTTTTATGTCATGTAATATTCATTATTACTACAGTAGATTATCAATTATTTCCACATTTGTTTTGATATGCTTTGATTTCTGTTATTGCACTTTTGGTAATGGCAGTCCGTTCTCAGAAAGCAGAAGTATTTTCTTTGAAGCGCAGACTTAAAACAAATATTCTCTGAACTGGGTTGATCTTCTTTTGTCCCAGTTTGGAAAAGAAAGAAGATCTCGTCATAGTTATTTGGTACAGCAGTAGGTGACAGCTGTAGAGGAGCATGGAGGTGGAGTACATTTTTTATAAGGAGTACAGTAGCTGCTCTATCATATCATTTTTAGGAAAAGTCTTTTACCAATTCATTTACTGCGGGCACCTCAGTCACCAAACAATGATAGTAATTCTTGTCAACTTTCTAAATATGTAAGAAAAATGCTGGTGAATATTAGTTTTAAAAATGAACCACAGACCTAAAATATGCTCTTTAATGTTAAAAGTACAAACATATACATTTATATTAACATCTGTTCTACTCGTCTTTTAGGATGACTGCTGTATTTTGCATGTATCGATTTTCGTGCAGCAACTGTTGTATGTATGTCCTCAAATTATGTTGCATGAGGGAAGGTATTTTGCTTTTAACAGGCAGCCATGATCTAACCAGTTACCATAGAAACACAACCCTCCCGTTTTTAGAGCAGCTTGTAGAGAGCAATGACCAAAAGGTGGTGGGTGAGCAAATAAAACGCTGATCCAAAGACTTGATTTTGGCAGTCCCCATCCCATTACTCTGCTGCCCATCCATACCATACACGAATATTACTCATAATGTTCATTTCTCTGCTTTCTTTTCAGATTGCTCTATTCCGTGTTGCCGCCATCTGTTGCCAATGAGCTGCGTCACAAGAGGCCCGTCCCAGCAAAACGCTACGACAATGTAACCATCCTCTTCAGCGGCATTGTCGGCTTTAATGCCTTCTGCAGCAAGCACGCCTCAGCTGAGGGAGCCATCAAGATAGTCAACCTGCTCAACGATGTGTACACACGCTTTGACATCTTGACAGACTCACGGAAAAACCCTTATGTATACAAGGTTTGCACCAGTAATAGTAATAAGACTGCATATACATTTTTTTAAATATAATTTGGCATGCGGGATGATACAATATAAGGCCCTAAAGTCGTATTTATAGATGTTTTGAGCAACCATTTTCTTTTCATTCTTCAGTCTAAATCCGCCAATAAAGCTTTCTTATCTGCTTGTAAAAGCAGTAAAAGAACATTCATATCAATTAACTTTGAGTAAAACTACGTTCTCAGTGTGTAGTGTTACAAAGGGACAGGAGTATTTATGGGCAAGTGGAGCAGATTTACACTCCAGGCTTTCAGGCAAGAATGCACTTTAAGAAGTCAAACAGATCTGTGCACTTCCAGCAGATCAGCTTTAGGCAATGGGTCACCAAAAGAAGTAATATTTACTTTAGGAGCTGAATGGCTTGGTGGTCCTAGGTTTTAGTGGTGCTCAAAGAGGCCCTGGATGTCTTTAAGGTGATGTAAGTGTTTAAATGTTAATCTCATGGTGTTTAAGGCTGTGGTAAATATGTAAAATGCCACTTTGTTGCACAGTAGGGTCAGATTTTAGTGATACTGAAAAGAAAGCATGGGGAATCTGATGGTGATGTCAGTGGTGTGTTGTTGAAGAACAATAACAAGAAGCCTTTGTTTTACAGGTGGAAACTGTGGGTGATAAATACATGACAGTGAGTGGCCTGCCGGAGCCGTGCACACATCATGCCAAGTCTATCTGCCACCTTGCACTTGATATGATGGAGATTGCTGAACAAGTCAAAGTGGACGATGAGCCAGTTCAGGTGTGATTTTAATTTTAAATAAAAGATAGACTTTTAGGAGCATCTCATTGTTTTCATTTGAAAGTTGTTTCATAGTAAAAGTACCTTCCAACACGTATACTAGAGGCTACTCCCCTGGTGCCCATGACTAAGATCTGGAGATGCTGCACAGTTGCTACCCTCTGCCCCCAGTGGCACTAGATGAGTGATGGGTTAAATACTAAGACTCAATTTCACTATGGGGATAATAAAGTGTCATGCATTACATAACAATGGATTTAAAATTGCATTTAACATCTACAAAGCCCAAGGCCTGATTTAACAGTCTAGCTGACATCATCCTTGCACTACCAGCACTCAGTGCTCTTGTATCAGTGATTGATTTCTGAATAATTATATTTGCACATCTGGACATACTTTCATGCTGAAGTAATAAACAGTAAAATGTTGGAAACAAAACAGCAGACATTTTGTTAAATGGATGGTTTGAGATTGTTATTGTATCAATGACTGTTGAGACTTAATGTTGGAAAATCATGTCTGGCAAAAAAAAGGTTGTTTATTTTGGGCCATGGCCCTGGTTGAAGAGGAGTCCAGTTTAGAAACAGAAACAGACTCAAATCATCTCACGATCCAGCAGCTAAAAATAGAATCTCATTTGTTTCAGACACTCAGCGTGTTCATGCTCCCAAGACAACAAGCATGAAGTGCTTTTAAGAGTAAATATTACTTTGTACAGGAACCTCTTTGAGATCTTTGTGATTATCTCAAACCTGGAGCCTTCAAAATAATATTGTGCGTGAAGGGATTTGTGGCCAAAGTGACTTTATATCAACCCAAATGTTGCACGTTTTTGCTTTAAGAGCGCATGTGCCAGAACATTAAGAGGAGCATTTTGCTAGATTGGTGCTCTAAGTTTTATACTTGTCTTATTATTCAAACACAGGACACTTTCTGTTTGAAACAAATTGTCAGATCATTATCTAATTGTTATATGAACTCATATTGCATTTATATAATGTGGAACTAAGGGGTGTTTTGTTGTTTCTAGATCACTATTGGTATCCATACTGGAGAAGTGGTGACTGGAGTCATCGGCCAAAGGATGCCTAGATATTGCCTTTTTGGAAATACTGTCAATCTCACAAGTCGCACAGAAACCACTGGCGAAAAAGGAAGAATAAATGTCTCTGAATATACTTGTCGGTAAGTTAGACACATTCATTCATTTATTCATCTCAGTGTCTATATTGCCTTTGGTTGCTGTGTATTTTCGCAGTGGGAACAAAGCTGTTGTAACATAGTAAAGTTTAGTTAGTGGGCAAAAAAAAAAGGAAGGGAGGATCTTAACAAACATAAAATATTTGTTCATGTCTTAGTCTTAGTAAGATTTAAGGAAAATAAGACACAGATCTTGCAAGCTGTGTTTTATCTGTGATTTGTGATTCTGTTGATGTTGTATTTCAGGTGTTTGCAGTCTGTGGAGAACGCCGACTCACAGTTTCATCTGGAGTACCGAGGCCCCATCTCCATGAAAGGAAAGAAAGAACCCATGAAGGTGTGGTTTCTGTCCAGGAAGCCCACAGACATAGAGTCAACCACAGTTAACGCTTAATTCATTGTTCTAGATTTACACACTACACTAATAATAGAAGCTTCAGCATTATATGTTTTACTTGACTTAGCTGACATTATTTTGCCAACGGTTTTATTGACATTGCTTACCCTTCTTGTTTCTGCCTCATGCCATTTGTCTTAAATAGCTTTCATTTTGACTAGATCAGTATTTGTCTTGTTGCTTTAACTACATTTTTGTCCTCTAGTCTGCAAGAAACAAAGTGTCAGTTATTTATTTGAACTATAATTTTAATGTTTAGTTTTAGTTAGTTAATTAGTTCGGTCACTTGTATAAACAAACAAAGACACAAATTAGACCATTGCAGATCCAGTCATGTCACAAAACCCAAACAAAATGGAAAAGGCAAAACAATATATAAAGAAATTAAACATGAAAAAAACTTTGTCACCTTATACTGACACACGGCACTGTGTGTGTATATAAATATATATATATATATATATATATATATATATGTATGAGGTATAAAGTAAAATGGCTATTCTGAGGAAATTTCACAGATGGGATAATAATTACATTTAATTTAAGATTTGTTACTTGTGTTAATTGTTAAGATTCCGATGCTGTACCACTTCCTGCAGCATTTTGCGAAGTACTATTGTCTGTTAAAGAGAATCTCGGTGTTATTTGGATTTACATCACTGTCTCAGCAGAAGACACAAACCACATTGCAATGATAGCTTTTAATAATGATGACATCTTAAAAATTCATATAAATCAGCACTACACTTGTTTTATTCTATACTAGTGTTCCAGTATGCTTCTTGCACATTTGCCTTTTGTCTGTAGCAATAACCCACATTTTGTGTACTACTGTGTAGAGTCAAGATGGTTTAAATAAATGTATTGTTAACATCCTATACAGTATTTATTTTCCACTGTGTGCTTTATAGACAGATTAAAAAAGTTTAAAGTTATATATTAATGGAAGTACTGTATTAGTCTTTATATATTTGAATTCAAGGAAAATGGTATCCTATATGTTGCATTTAATTCACGTGTGTGTTTTACTCTTTCAAGATGTATTACTCTAGTTTAATATTTCAATAAATCTCTCTCTTTTTGTGCTTTTATGTGTGGGGGAGCTTATATGATTTCAGTTATAAAGCATGTGCAGTTGCACAGCATCATTGTGTTGAATGCGCCATCTAGCGGCAATACTGTGCGTTTGCGTATCAGCTTACGTGTTAAATGCGATTCCTTCACAGTTCTATCTTGGGGATGGTTTTGGTTCATGTCAAGTATATTATTTTGTTTAGAACTGTTATTTAAGAATTTTAGTGCACTGCGCCGTAAATAAGAATTCCTTGACCAAACGACAGAGGGCAGCAACACGCCGCTGATGACTCTAATACAACACAGTCGAAAAAGAAGAAGAGCGGACATCTGGTGGACATTGGCGCAGAAGCTATTCTCACTAAAATAGTGACCAAAAGGAGCTTAACCTGGGCACAGTGGAGTGGTACATGGCACAAGTGAAAGTGAAGGAGGAGGTGGACGGCTGGGGTCCCTCAGAGGTCGAGCACAGGTGAGAATATAGCCATGATAGAGGTTTAAAAAGAAAAATACGGTGGCCGAGGAAAGTCATGGTAGGCTACTGCAATTTCAGAAAATGGATGTAAACAAACACCAGCAATTGAAGATTAATTCAGTTTGACGACACATGCAATCGACTCTGTCTTGTTTCCTTGCTGACTTTTGTAAAGATTGGCCTTCACTGTGTGTTTGATAGACTGACTGTACTCTCATGGGACTTATGCCAGATGTGTCTTTTCTTTGTCTCAGTCAGATGCAAGGCTCAGATCGACAACATAAACTGCTCAATCAAATTCTCAAAGATGAAGTGCAAACAGGTAATCTAAACTTCGAGCAAAGTAATAGATCTACTCACAATTTACTGCCCTCTGGTTTGCTGTTGATGGACCAAAACAATCCAGTGATCTGGTGTAATTTCTATTAAAAAATTGTATTTAGTCATAATTGCTTGTTCAGATGGTATGACAGAATGCAGTATATGTATTATGTATTCTGCTTTGTCCTACAGACAATGACCTCACCCTCGACCTCGAAGGAACAGAGCAACCTCATATTGAAGAACAACAAGAACTGAGCATCAAACAGGAGGAAGAAGACGAGCTCTCAGAGTTCCCATTTACAGTTATATCTGTCAAAAGGGAAGATGACGAAGACAAATTCTCTCTGCTTAGTCACAGTCCAGCCGAGGAGTGTAACGAGGGCCCAAATGAAGAGGACTGGGGAGGACCAGAGCTACAGTCAGATAGTTATGACAACACTTCTGACACTGAGGACTCAATGAATTGGGACAGAGAACCTCAAGTTAACAGTTCAACTAGAACAGAAGCAGGCTATAGCTTACAGTCAGACAGTGATGAACAAACAGAAAACCTAGAGGATTGGACTCATAAATGGGAAGATGGGGATGATGCTTATAATACTGTTGAGAGTAGTAAGACCCTGAACAAAGGTTTATCGACAAGTGATGAGGGTACAACAGAGCAACACAAATGTTCTGAGTGTGGGAAGATTTTTATGGGTAAGTTACACTTAAAGAGACACATACTACGACATACTGGAAGGAGGCCATTCAAGTGTTCAGTTTGTATGAAAGGTTTCACACAGAAAGGTCATCTTAGAAAACATATGAGAATTCACACAGGAGAGAAACCATTCACTTGTCCAGCATGTGACGCAAGTTTTAGTCTCAAGCAAAACCTGCACCGTCACATGACCGTTCATAGTGGAGAGAAGTCTTTCAGCTGTCCAGTTTGTAAGAAAGCTTTTACACAGAAATGTCATCTTAGGAGACATATGAGCCTTCACTCTGGAGAGAAACTGTGTGGTTGTTCAGGTGACAAATGTGAGCACACAAACCCTTTAGATTGTCAGATGTTAGCGCATAGTGGCGAAAAGCCTTTTAGCTGTCCATTCTGCGATAAAGGCTTTACTCGCAAAGATCATCTTACCTCACATATTAGTACTCACACGGGGGATAAGCCATTTGATTGTCCAGAATGCGATGCAAAATTTCATCTAAAGCAAAGTTTAGATCGGCACATGACAGTACATAGTGGAGAAAAACCTTTCAGTTGTCCAGATTGTAAGAAATGTTTCACAAGGAACAGTACTCTTAAGCTTCATATGAGAACCCACACGGGAGAGAAGCCATTTAGTTGTACAGAATGTGAAGCCAAATTCAATCGGAAAGAAAATCTACTTCGTCACATGACAGTTCATAGTGGAGAAAAACCTTACAGCTGTCCAATTTGTAAAAAGGATTTTACACGCAAGCCAAATGTTGATAAGCATATGAAATCTCACACTAAACAGAAAAGGCCTAGTGTCGATGGTTAGGGCTGGGCCTTAAAACAAGTTCCAGACTGCCACATTGAGCATCTAAAATAGGTTTCACTAAATTTTATTCTGTATTTAAATGATCACGTACCCACTTTTAACTTGAAATCTGCATAATTGTTGGCTTTAGTAGAGTTTGTCTGAATTGTAAAATGATGCAGTCACACTATGTTTACACTATTTATCTTCACTATACTGTATTTACATGTTCACTGTTTGTATTTTATCATAGCTAACTGAAGCTCTGAAGTTCTCTCTCCAAAGAAACACAAATTACTGGTCCACTGCTCAGACTGTAAAATGTGGTAGGCCTGTTTAACTTTGATTTTCTGTCGAGTCCTACCAGTGGATGTGCGTTAGCAGGTCCAATAAATGTGTGGTTCAATAAAAAGCCAGTAGTACAGTCACCACATACCTCCCAGAACATACTAGAGGCTTAAAAAGTCAGTGTAAAGTTTGCATAAAAGAAGAAATTACAATAAAAAAAAAAAATTATAATGTGATAATATCAACAGGGGTCATACAAGATTTGTAGATTTTATTTATGAAAGCAATCCTTTGCGGTGGCTCAATGGTCCTTCAACCGGAAGGTTGGCGGTTTGATTCTCGCTCTCCCCACAGTTCATACTGTCGTTGTGTCCTTGGGCAAGACACTTAACCCACCTTGCCTACAGCAGTGTTTCAGCTGTAACACTGGTGAATGGAACCTTAATGTAAGTCGCTTTGGATAAAAGCATCAACTAAATTAATAAAAATGTAAAATGTAAATGTACTTGTTACTCAATGCATCATACAGTGCTAGAGTGCATAATAATGCAATTGTGTAATGTATACCCTGCCATTTATTTAGAAGGTAGTTAAATGTGAACTTTTAAACAAGAATTATTAAACCGCCTTAAGGAATAAATGATTTTAAGATAACACTGTAGAAGTGATTCTTATGGCTCTGTAATTTAATCTGATAGTCAAAGGTCTCCCTCTGATAAGATGGTTCTTTTGTGGGAGTGAAGGTCAGGCAAAGGTCTCATGTGCAACATCAGATGAGCAGAAGTTAATATATTTGAAGGAAGTCAATAAAGAAGAAGTTCCATTATAGTTAATGCATTTATTGTTGGTATCTGAAGCTAGACCCATGCATCAAAACTCCAAAGAAAATAGAAGTAAATTGGGTCAGTTTGCACAGGATGTCAATCTTAGTGTTTGGAACGACTAAATTGATCTTGTATAAGACTGCGCAGACTTTGTTTTATATTAACTATTGATAAGACATTTTATCATGCTGAAGCATCATTTTAACTGATTGTCTCTATAATCTTGTTACATACAGTGCAAAGATAGGAAGATTGCTACAAAGTGTTGCCACACTGTCCATTGCTCAGAAAACAGGGTAGTTTGAGACGTCAAAAGAATAGAGTTTATGAAGAATATAGTATGTAAGATGTTCACAGGTTATTTTATTAAACTCTGCAAGACTGTTGTTCTGAATTAGGAAAGAGGGGAACACCCCTTATCCAAATACACACAGGTAGAACAGGAACATCTGTTCTTAAGTCTTGCATTAGTTTATTTCACTCTGGGTTACCTGTTGCCTTTTGGAATACACTTCTAATAAAGACAAGTTTGTACAATGAATCATTTACCTCAAACATATCAGTCTAACAAGGTGCAAAGCTGCTCATAGTAGGCGTAGTTTTGTAAACTGTCACTCAAAAACTCAGCTATTGTGTAAGTGGGAATATTAGTAATTATATTGCCTGGAAAGTGAATGAGCTTTAAACAGCCACATCATCATTCAAATAGATAAGGTGATAAGAGCGCTCAGGTTTAAAGGTGTGTCAGAGAGTGAGAAGCACTCCCTGCCGCTGAGTCTTGCACTGCTCACCATCACCTCCGCCACCATGACCTTCAATGGCACCTGGAAGATCGATCGCAATGAGAACTATGAGAAGTTTATGGAACAAATGGGTGAGTCCAGAAGCCTGTCATTCTGTTTATCGTATCTGTTTGTATCTTGGAGTTGTAGGAGACACATAGTGATACTCATATTATGAAAGCATAATAACAAAGGTAGTGCATGTGTTTGAGACATGATTCTACCATGTTTTTGTGTTTGTTGTGTGTTTCACAGGAATTAATATAGTGAAAAGGAAGCTGGCAGCTCATGACAACCTTAAGATTATCCTGGAACAAAACGGAGACAAATTTAAAGTAAAGGAGAGCAGTGCATTCCGAACAATAGAGCTGGACTTCACTTTGGGAGTCACATTTGAGTACAGCCTCGCAGATGGAACCGAACTATCAGTGAGTACAACTGACATCGGTAAAAGACACCTACTATTTAACCTTAGATTCAGTCGCAGAGGTAGCATTACAAGTCTGTCTATAAATATGTAATGACTTTTATTGTGGTTAATGGCACTGCCCACTTGATTTTAATAAGCATCAATCTGTCAGTGTGAACTTTGCAAAAGTGTCATGCTGTGTTGTTTGGATGACAGGGCTCATGGAATTTGGAGGGAGATGTGATGAAGGGGGTTTTCAACAGGAAAGACAATAACAAACAACTTATTACAACAAGAACTATCCAGGGAGATGAACTTGTACAGGTAGGAGCACTTTATCCAAAATATTTTTGCATGATACTTGGGGGATACTATAATATACTTTCTCCTACAGACCTACAGCTATGAGGGCGTGGATGCCAAAAGGATTTTCAAGAGAGGTTAAGAGTCAACTGGTCAACTGTTTGAGAGATTTTTGTGTTAAATCTCTGGCAGTGAGATAAAATTACTTATGTTTTGGAAGATTTTTCACCTGGTTTTGATACATGCAGTTATAATAAAGTCTGTTTTTTGTGGTGAAATTAGCTTATTTTATTTACCCCCAGTGAAATAAAAGACAAGATGCACATTTTACTGATACAGTTTAAACTTTATTTAACAATGAATAAAAATAAATATATATTATCTACAAAAATATAAGGTGTTGACATTTTGCATGTTCCTTTGAGTTGGTGTGTCACTCAGTTGGGCACTGAGGAACCCATAAGTTCTTTAGTAATGAGAACCAAATGTGACTACACACAGAGGTAAGAGGGAAGGATTTAGCGATTGGACATATCGAGCCACATCCGTCAGTATCTTTTCACACAGAAACTGTGAGTAGTACAGAAGTATGGCAAATATAGCCAATTACGCTCTGTGCCAGCCGAGTATGGGATTACAACATAAAAGGTACAAATTAATGCATCACCATCTGTGACTTTATGGGACAAAATCAGGCCACTATATTATATAAAGCTTTATGTGAAGACTATTAAGAATGGGCAAAAGTACTTGTACATGCATACACATACAACAGTATTAGAGTAATTTTAAAAACGGCTCTTTCAAAATAGGAAGCATCACATTCTGCTTTCAAATGGAAACCTGATCAGCTGTGTGGAATATCATCCCTTCACAAAATCTGAAATCATGTTCAATTCCTCACAGTCTAAAAGAGCCAAAAGGGTCCCTCTTTCTGCAGACCTAGACACTTGTCTCGCCAGATGTCACTGTTAGAATTGCATATTTAAAGGTTTTGCATACATCTGCTCCATTTCAACTGTTTCTATCCTAATTCCGATTTTCTTTAAATGTGAAGGCACTTTTGACACACCGTTTATAAAGAATTGTACCATGTGTCAATTCAGTAGAAAAAAAAAATACAAATAATGGGCAAGCTATAACAGGAAAAATACATTAGATAAATAACACAAAAGTGACCACAAATGTCTTTGCATGTGAGGAAATATTATATTTACTTTTAAATGTCATTTAAAGTAAAGTCTCCAGTGAAAATATAAAATTATATTTTACACAAGGTATTTACAAACACTTCAGCATCAACTTTGAAGGCATCTGTAAGTTGTGTGTTTTATTGTGTCACGTGTTTATTATATTAAGCCTATTTCTATAAAAACAGTGCAGTTTTGAGTTTGTGGGTTGAATGTGAATGTGATAAATAAATATATCCTCTGAAAAACAAAAAGTGAAAAAGAGTGAAAAAAGGGAAAAGAAAATGGCTTCTGTATAGACTCAGACACTGTTATTGAAAATAAATTCATAATTGCACGTGTTCTAGTAAATACTTAAACGTTTCCTGCAGGAAATACTAATAGATAATAAGTGCATAGAATTTCTGACAAATTTTGCAGTGTATCAATCATATCTTCTTTTTTACAAATAGTGCAGAAGAACTGTTACAGATACAAGTGAATAAATTTAAATATACTTGGTTAAAATCCAGTATAATGTTCCTCCGTTCAGTAATCCAATATGTTCATGCTCATGCTAGTAGGACTTTGTAAAGGCCACATGCAGGTTTTAGAACATAAATAAATAATATCGTGTTAGGCATATCCATTATATTGGCATATTTATGAAAATAACTGTAGATAAAGACCCACTTCAATCTGCCTACTATCAGAGGAAAGTAGACGGAAATGTTTGTAAACTAGTAAAAAAGAATGAGTTCAATTGAAGAAAAAATACACAAGGTTGTAAATATGTAATAACTTAATGACCAACCGGCGAGATGTCCCAGTTGTATATCTGGAGATTGTATTAGTCAATAGTAATGTTTATTTAATATTTTGATGGCTAATAATTATGATAACTGTGTCTCTAATAGTGGAAAACCTTTGGCCTTGGACAGTGGGACAGCCCCCAGCCATTCATTAACAGCTAGAAGTTGTAAAAAATAAAAAGTACTGATAAGTGATAAATGGTTTACTATTCTGACCTCAGGCCCTCAAGTACATAAACTTAGTAACCTGGTCATCCTTCGTGAACAATTAAATAGTCAAACATATCTTGAATTTCTTAATATAATGTCCATCTTCTGTTATTTCTATGTCAAAGCACATTCCTTTTTCTGTTCATCATCATATCATCACAGACCATTACCGTAGATCTACATTCGGGTACATTCTTGTCTCAGCAGCACAACGCAGAAATATTGCACAAATCAAACTGGATTGGAGGAGAGGACGTTGAAGAGTCAAACCTGTTTTGTGCAAACTGAAAACGTTTTGGTGCAAACTTATTTCTGCAGCAGTTCAACGGCTGTACAAGATATCATAGGCTCTACTTAATAAACAATTCTTAATGTGAACTTCGTGCAGAACCGCCAAACTTCATAAAACACACCTTTCTGTAAACTCTTTGGTGTCCAGTAAGTACTCTACTGACAATCTGTGTAAACAAAGCTTATCAATTAAACCCTCATAAAAAACCTCGTTCATCCAGTCCTTTGGCTGACACTGGGTTCCATTTTGCTGTGGGTTTATTGCTATTATGGCCTGTTAAGAAAAAAAAAAGGAAAATAAAATAAATAATTTAAAGAAATGTGCAAATTAAATACTAAATTTTACAAAACAATCAAAATGGCTGCAGCGCTACCATTTTAATAATTGGCAATTTTTGGTACAACTCCTTTCCCTGGTATTTTGGTCTAACCATCAAGTCTACCTGATACTATACTATAATACATGGAAGTGCAAACATGGCATAAATTGTTTGCTAGGGGCAATGCAACAAAAATTATAGTATTTAATAGAAAAATTATGTGAGTGCAAATAATTGATGAATAAGAACAATTTGGGTTTAGAAGAGTTATGAATTGTATGTGTTGTTTTTTATTTTCATTTTCATTCTGTGACTGACATTACATTGTGATGTCAATTGTTACTACAAAGTATTACACAGTCAATCATTATGATGTTATCTTTTAGGCACCTTTCAGTTTTCACAAAACATTAATGAACTTATGGAGTAAGAGCAACAGAAGACTTACTTGTATCAGGTCTGCTTTTTGGCACCTCTTGTGAGTGTGTGTCTGTGGGTTGGCCGTGAGTGTTATCTCTGCGCTCACTTGGGACAACTGTCCGTGGCACTGTGGCTGAGAGGACCAGAGGCCTCTGGTTGTGGTACTTAAGACGGTATGTCTCCGTCATACAGTTATCTACATTGAAGTACGTCGTCAAGGAAACCTCTTGAGCTGGGGCGGCCTGTTCTACTCTCGATCCACTGAGTCTCTCTTCACTGTCACATGATGACGGGGTGCTCCTCTCCAGGTCGGAGCCTGACTTGGAACTTGCATCTGAGAAAGTTCTGAGGCCTGAGATGTCATTTTTCCTGTGAGGACTGACGTAGGATGAGGCTGAGGGATGCGGACTGGAGTGGAAGGGTTCTTGGAGCAGCTTCGGACGAAATAAAGTGTGACTGGTTTCCCCCTGGTGAGCAGCGGCACGCGGAGTGGGGCGGATGTGAGGGGAGCCCGCAGTGCCCGGCTGGCACTGACTGTTCAGTTGAAGGGTCTCTGAGCTCACACTGCTGGGAGGATGGTAGGAGAGGGTGATGTGGGGATACTGGGAATCAGAAGTGACAGGCTCACTGTTGGAGCGGTAAGCACTGTCTCTGTCCTCGGGCTCTGACAGAGCCAGATCATCGGAGCTGTTCCACTCAGAGCTGCTGGTTTTGGCCATGTGCCTCAGGATTGTACTTTCTCCACTGTGCCCTCTACAGTTTGACGGCTCCTGCTGCTCACTCTGCCTGCTCTCTGAGCCACTGCACTCCCTGTCCGAACATGTGGCTTTTCTGCACGAACTGGATGTGTACTTAGACTTTCTCCTGAAAACAACAAAAACATCATTTTAATATTAATAAAAGTCTAACTATACTCAACAATGTTATGTGCAACCATTACTTTTTGGTCTCATTTTCTATTCATTGTTTCATTAATAAACTATACAAAGGTAATAAACTATACAAAGGTAATAAACTATACAAAGGTAATAAACTATACAAAGGTAAAAGACAAAGTGCACTTTTTAGAATGCCCACAACAGAATCAAATTATTTTAATAAATGACAGGTGCTTACTTTTATAAAAAATATGTTTTATTAAATTTGTGAACAAAATTAAGAGTAACATCTAACCTATCTTTTACTTACATTTATTCAAATATCCTAATAAAGTACAGTGGATGGATTTAATATACTACATTATTAATGTTAAAATAAGTTCGGCTGATCCATTACCTCAAACTCGGACTGGACTTGAGTTGTGAATGAGATCCCTGGTCATAGTTCTTTCCCTGAGATTTGGCTGGATGTTGACATGAAAAATATAACCAAGCACAAGTCAAAAGGATTATAATACACTGTTTACAAACACCACAATCTTAACAAGAAACGGATTAAAGCATTGTGTGTATTAGAGCATGTTAAGACATTTCCTTTGTATCTCTCAGAATCCTGAGAATTAAGACAGCTTCCTTCATTGAGATTTCTTGAAATGAATCAAATACTGTTTGCTGTAATCTGCCTAATCTATATTTAAACAACTCAATCTACAAACAAGCAGGCCTTTGAGTATTGATTTGTGAGAACACTAAGAGGCTGTAGTGCTGATAGTACACAAGGTGGCAGCAGCACCATGCTAATCTGGAGACCTTTTGCAGCTGGAGGAAGCTGACAGTACAGTAAGAGGCAGCATAGCACTGAATTCCTTTCATTTAAAAATAGATGTGTTATTTTTTTCTTTTCTGTTACCCTAGAACGGGCCAAGCTTGTATAAATACTGGAGCTAACGGTGGGGAATGCAAGCTGTAGATGCACACAGCCTCGATAAAGTATCAAGAGGCGCATTCACAGACGTGCAGGAGCACATATTAACGACAATACCAGCAGCAGAGTCCAGCTGTGCTATCAGAATGAGCTTTGTGGGATTATCATCAGATTAATGCCTGTGCGGGGCTGACAGGGTGAGGAGGTTAAAGAAGCCAGTCCAAGCTTAGAAATCACCCCAGAAATTAATCAATGTTTAATTACACTCACATATCACTTATGAGCACATGCCACCTTACTTTGCCCTTTTGTGAGTAAATAGATAATTTGATACATTGGTTCAACTATACGAATAAATAATACAAATAACTATTAAATATTAAAGAACATGAGAAACAGCAACCGGCTCATCACAGCAAATACATGGTAATTACTGTGTGTACATTTGAATAAAGATAATATTTTGTAAAAAAACGTTCTTACCATTGTGTGACGGTGAAGACATGCTCGACTTTGCATCTACTCCTTTTTGCAACTGGCTAAAAAATACAGTCATTTTATTTGTAAATTTAAACATGGTTTATATATGTATTTATATACAGTGTGTATACTATATGAACTACCATCTGGGCACTAGTTATTGGGTAGGGAACATAATGTACACGATGATTTGATGACATAACCTTATTGATTAATAATGAGGGACTTTTGGTTCTTGTCAAATGGGGAAAGTTACATAATCCTTTAGAAAGGTCAACATTTCTACAGTTTTTAAAATGTATGTGTGTCTCACCTTTTCAGCTGTGCATCTGCTGTTGTCCTCTCGTCTTTTACAACAAAGCCATCAACACCAGGGGAGTCTGGGTTGGTGGAGCCACTGCTCAGCCGATCACTGCTCTCATAACCAGACTCAGTCCTCTGAATCGTCCAGGTGTCACTGCGCAGCAGTGTCTTGGGGCCCCCCTTCAGTCTGCCGCCTCTTTGCTGGTTGGCCCTGCTCTCCGAGTCTACAGAGCTGTGGCTCTCAGTCTCATGGCGCTGCTCATCTTCATAAATAGTCATTAAACTCTTCTGCTTCCGATCCTCTCTGTTACGAATAAATTCCCGCTCCTGACTCTGTTCAGAGTGACCTCTGTCCTGGGACAGAGCTTTAGTGCGGCGCGGACTGTCATGTTGCTGCTGGCGCCGCTGTTCTAGTTCGTTCAGCACAGTGTCCACATTCAAAACTTCTCGAATGGGTCTCCACGTGGACTTGATTTTATTACGGTTTCCAACACTTCCACTTTTTTCCCAGTGTTCCTGACTGCTTTCCTGATCTGGATGACAACTTGGAGAGAGGTTGTTTTTGCGAGTATGCCCAGGACCGTGTGTACCACGTGAGTCCTGAGATGCTCTGCTTGAACGGTTGGACTTTTCAGTGCGTGGACATGTCTTTATCCTGTGATCTGCAGCAAGTCTAGGCCCATTTTCTGGTGGAGAAGAAGATCGAGCATAAGCTGTGTCTAAAGAGAAAGCACAACAAAACACTGTTTTTATTGTGTTGTTGTCTGTGTCTCTGTTTAGATGACCAGAGTTTTACCTTTGTGTTGGGATGGGTCCGATTTTCGATGTCCTCTTTCCTTTCTGGATATGTCACTTTGCCTGTCCATGAAAGGATCGTGGTATTTTTTTGGGCTACCAAAAGGATGTTTCACTGAAGAATAAAAAACAGATTAGTCTGTAGCAACCAAGGGGCTGTGGGTTTTATTTATTCATTAGCCTGCTCCATTATTTTACCGTTTGTAGGCTGCCAGTGCTCATTCCTGATCTAGTGGTAAGCCAATACACATTTAAACAGTGGAGTCAACACTGCTTTCAGTGTTAAAATGCTAAATATCAAAAATTAGATTGGGGAAACAAAACAACTGAAACAAGCACTCCAAATCTTGTGTGAACATCTGTCTTGGCATTAACTCTTATACCAGAGCATTACCATTGTCAGCTGCCACTTTATCACTTACACTGTTCTTTTTACAAAAATGTGATAAAAATAAAAATAGTAAATCTTTTTTTTTATAAATTTAAAGCATTTTACATTGTTCAATTACAAAACAGGGAAAACAGTTTCTGAATAATCAAACATGTAGTAAAGAGAACATTATTCATTTGTCTGCATCTGTATGTTACAAAACAGTAAGAAGCAGCAGATGGTAAGCTGTAGTATTACATTTAAGTGTGTACATTTAATAACAGACATATCATTGCTAAGATCTTGATACTAAAATGTTGGAGGGAGTGTTGCAAATCGAGCAAAGAGCTGAAAGGAAATACAGTTAACAACCAGGAATAAAAATGCAATGTTTCCACATTTGAAGTAATTCTTATTCTGGAAAAATAGCAATAAAACATTACTTACAATTATTTTCTAGTCCCATGTCAGTCAAAATATCAGGGCACCACACAAGACCAAAGCTAAACATCTAAACAAGCGGTGCCATTACCAAACACACAGGTTGAAAACTGAATGTGAATGTGGGAAGGAAGAGTGAAGTATGGACATGGAACATGAGCACGCCGGGACACAGGAGCAGGGATTAGGGAGGAGGCGTGGGTGGTAATCTGCATGCAACAGAGGCATCATCCTCATGTCAAGTTCAAGCCAGCACACAGGGCAGCACAATCTTTGAGCTGGCGCTAGCACAACGCTGCCTCAATCCCAACTGGCAGTCATCAGCTGGATGCCGCGCTGTCAAAATGTTTTTTGTATTTGCTTGAAGTGAAATTGAAAGTGAACAAAGGCAAGGGGAGTTTTGGGGGTTTAGTTGAAGTACTGTATGAAGACCTGTCACAGATGTGTGGCCACAGTGAATAAATCTTACCTGTGTCATCACCATTCACTTGAGGTTTGTAGCGTGGGCACATAGTGGTTTGTCGTGGTGCGTCCTCATTAGACACTGGTGTTCCCTCAGGATTAGTGTAAAACAACAAGAGTGGCTGGAAATGTCCCCTAATGCATTTGGATGCAACATCTTTCCACTTGGATCCAATCTGATGAAGAGAGCTCATATGAGAGACAGTGACAGGTACTGTAGGGCCACAGACAGTATATGATTAGGGATAAAGAAGATTAATAGCAGGGTGCCTAACCTCCTTTACAGTAGCATCATCAAAAAACATCCATTTGGAAGATTTTGTGTGATAGGCAAAGGCTGAGTAATGTTTACTCGAAAAACAGATCATCCCCACCAGATGTAGTTCACTGCGTTTGGCATTTTCATCCGTCACACGGTTGAACAGCTGAGAGAGAGCGAATTGAGACAAGTTTGATCTGCATATACTGCTCTTTAACAGATGGGATGGAACGATAAATCCCATGAAAACAAAATCTTATCTGTGTGTTTTTGATGCCAGTGTTGCACATTATATGAACATTATTCTACTGTGCATCAAGTTTTTGTCTTACCCCAGTCAGGTTTAAACGTGGGCCAAGTGCCCGGATGACATCGTCTGTCAGATCTGACTGCTCAGCGTCCCACACAAATCCAATCGTGACTATCTCTGGACAGTTCATGAGCACACGACGAATCTTGATGCTCTGACCACAGTCGCTCTGCAAATGATGTATATTATCAACCTTTAATCGGATTAGACAAGTACTGTTTATTTTTTTTTAATAAAGTAAGAAAGACATGCTAAGAGTTTTCTTTTGCATTTACTGAATTTCATCTGGCGAAAAAAAACAAGTCTGGAATCAAAAGCAGTTCATGTGTTATTTCAAAAAGAGATGTGGAAAAATAGACAAACAAAGTAAAAAAAAAAAGAAAAGCCACTTGCTTATTGCTTTTGTCTATTTCGAGGAACTTAATAAAAGGCAGCTGGGCCAAAAGGCTCCAAACAACACCTCAGAAGAGTAAATCACTTTCTTCTGAGTGAACCCAGACGTGCTTGTCAGAATAAAGTGTCATTTTAAACCATTGAAATGTGTTCTTCCTTAAGTATGGTTGTTCTGTTGTTCTATTTAGATCAGCTAAGTACAAAGTGGATTTATTTTGTTTTACCAAAAGTATATGCCTATATACTTACTGTTTATACCTACATTATTACACTAGTACGAGCAGTCTATTATGGGAACATGGCAGGATTATTCAGTTGAAACGTTTTTGCAGCTTTTGCAGAAATGCTGTGTTGAAGAACAGAGCTGTCACCTTCAAAACTGATGCACAGCAAAAAAGAAGACAGCGGTAGCAAATACAGATGAGAGAAACCTAGTGGATAAGCCTTTCCTGCTATTTATAACCTAACACTAGTCTGGCACCAACTCCTTCCGGCCACTTCAAGTTCACTGTCACAGCACAAAGCACACAGTGTACTCTGCAACATTAGGGACACACATTTTTGAGTTTTTGCTGCAATTCTGACACATTCTTCATTAATAGAGTTGATAAAAGTTGATTAAAGTAAATACCGGGCAGCTTCTGAGGTCACCCGTGTTGTTTGCTGCCTGCAGCAATTCTCCAAACATGTCTGACCTCAGTCGCTCAGTCTTCCCCAGCATGTGATCTACCTGTTGGCTGGACAATAAATAATAAAGAGACATAGATCAAACACAGATAGATTCAAAAACTCAGCAAGTTCTTTCTTTTCAGTGCAAACCTGAGCACATTTAAAACCTTCCTGAAAACATTACACCTTTTTATTACTGCTGACAAGAGTGGAAAATAGCACATTGATTTAAGAGGCTGCAAAATGCAATCAAATCATTTTGTTTTGCTGAGACCAGTAACCTTATTTAATACTTTAATATTCAAACCAGGATTAGCACTTTGACCTGATTTTTATATCCTGGTTTTAAAGCCGTGGCACCAAATCAAGCACTCACCATAAAGCAGTTGTGGAAACATAATGAACAAACTCTGTGAACGGGTGTGGGTCCGAAGACGCACCACAGCATCGACACACAAACTGCAAACAAAATATTAACAATTTATTTGCCAAAATCTAAATATCTAATCCTATCTGATAAGCCTATGCATAATAGTTTTTAAATAATAGTTGGAGAAGTCTCTGTTCCGTTTTGCTCTGATTATAACATTGCGTCTAATTACCTGTTCATAAAGCATCATTGCAAACTTCTGATGTGTGATGCAGGATTTGGATGTGCAAGCATCTGTCGCTGTGTCTGACTCGATGTGCAAATGGATCCGCTCCAGGATGTTCTCCTAACATCACACAAATACGGATATGAAAATATGAATACGTCCAGGTGCACCGTTGCAAAGACAAAATACACGTCTCACTGTTAAAAGCCATGAATGCTTCAGTGTCAAGGAGAAGGAAGGACTACATACTCAAATCATCCAGAAAAGAATCAGCTCTGAACTCTTCTTCTAAATTAAAAGCTCACTTGTGTTAACGTACAAAGCACTCAGCTGCATCGTCCATCAAGCCAAGTTGGAAGCGCTGCTCATCCTTAAAGGTTTCTGCTAAGGCATTACGCAGGCTGTCCGAGGGTAGAACACGTTCCCTGCTCTGCTGGAACTGGCTGAATATGCTCTGGAAATAAGATCAGAAACAGGAAGGACTGTTTGGAAATGTAGCACTATAGCTCATGACATTTGTGACTCCTAAAAGACAGTTTTCCTTTTTATCATGAAAACTAAATTAAACCTCGTTGGGAGCAATACAGCAAGAAACCAACCTTTAATGCGCAAAAAATACAGGCATCACCGAGACAAAAGTGACCTGAGAGCTGCCTCAAACTTCTCCTGAAGATGTCCAGCTGCCAGAGCACCTGTGTTACACAACAGCATCAATTCAATCTGATCAAAGCAAATATAAACTCGCGCTTATTAAATTTACGTTACGGTATTTTCACATCAAACTTAGCTTTTACTTTAGCTAGTGTTAACACATCCTCATCAAAAGTCAGTTTACAACACTACGTGTCAGGCTTCTATGCAATGTCTATTGTTCATAGGGGTTTTAGGCAGCTTTATGCAACCTGAGCCAGATGTTGTACCTGAACGGCGCTGTTCAGGAAACAGCTGTTCTGACCGGGCTCATTGAACAGGCCTTTGGTTAGAGCCAGAGACAGCATGCTGCCCGGCTGGTAGGATTTCTTCAAGCCTCCTCCAGGTTTTTTGAACATCTTCACCCATGCCTTGGTGTTAGAACCTGGGGATGATATGTATTAACATATTTAATTACATATAAGATACCACACAGCTTGCATCAGTTTCCAAATTGCAGGAATCTGTACCTTCTCCAGAGTTTGAGGAAGACTTGTTGCAGCTGGACATACTGGGAGCTGGGAGCTAGTGTGCAGGTCTGGCCATGGGTTTTCTCCATTTCAGCCCCACGCACCTACACAGCTGTTAGTGGAAAGCATCACCACAATCAGCCATGGGACAAACTCAGACCAGGGCTAGTGGACATTGAATGACACCTGGACACAATCTGCAGAAAAGAAAGAAGAAAATAGCAGCCTCATAAAGAGAAATGAACCACAGTAAGGCAGGTAGTTAAAATGACAACTGGCCTCAAGTCTGTTCTTTAAGATACATTTACAAGAAAATAGTTTGATTATGATTCAGATTGAAATATTTGAGAAATATTGCTTTGTGAAGTTGTCTTGTTGCCTGCCAGTTGGATTTACAGTAGGCCTATTAATAGCTTACTGCATGAATAAACACTTAATAAAATAAAAAAGTGCATAACTTAATAACGTAACTTCTCACGATTTCATTTTTGCTCCTCAACGAGAATCGTTCTCAACGTGCCTATCTCACTGGAGTCTATTTATCCTTAAGCTACGTTACGTTCCCAACGTAAAGCTTATTGATATACCGTCCACATGTGTTTGTGCACCATCCTCGCTCTACTCCGACACAACATGTGATATGCTATACTGTATGATATAAGCACCCATTTCATAAAGAAGTCATAACTCTTTTGTTAAACGGGATTGTTGTGTGGTATAGGTCCTTCGACACAGCAGTGGACACGCTGCCAGCAGCTCTGTACGTTATTTAGTGGCGCTACATTTGCCGCAACTCGGGTTTGGACAAAACAAGCGGACTTACCTTTAAGCGAAAAGGAGACACGTCTAGTGAGGTGCAGGGCTGCTGCTGTCAAGGCGAAAAATCTCACCACTTCTTTCCGACACCCCGCGAAGAAGCTGGCTAGGGCTCACTGCAGATGTCCAGACCCATGTAACGCACTATCTGTCATAGTGCACCACTCACAGTCCCTCCGACATGCACATTCACAGCAGCTGGAGTATTACTGTGAAGCCGCGAACGCCCGCCCAAAACACCGCTGTTTGTTCGGTGCAAACTGTCCCCTTTTCGCGCACAATAGGGGCCGGTGCTGGTGGCCTGTGCCAGAATGTCCGACGCGGATTAGTGATGTTTTGAGACTTGGTGAGGTCAAACTCCGCCCCTAGTGTAGCCTCAAGTACAGTGCCGCTCCACAGCAGTCTTCAGTCTCTCCGTGGCGAACTGCGCGCTGGCGGAAGGTCAGACTTCCAACTTGTCATGATGATGATGAGAGAAGACATCACATGACTTCAGTGGTTTCATAATCATGCAGCACCGTGGGCAAAAAAGCTTACCCCTTTTACTGTTTTTGCCCCCCCCTCCAAAAAAAAAGAACACAATGTCTGATTTTGGCACAAATGAAAATCATAAGACACACAAAAGCCACCTTTATACTTAAATATCCATTTCTTACCAAGATCACCCGGGGTGTTAGTCACATGTTAAACATACCCAGTCTTGTAACTCTATAAATGTAGCTATATCTGCAGTAAACAGGACATGGAGTCACAAAATGGGGGCAGATGGAGGGCCTGGCAGGGGAAAGCCTGCAGAAGCCAGGAGCCTTTAAGTGCACACACACGAGAGGGGGACTGATGCAAGTCACAGTCAGCAACGTTCACACTTCCCTAATTCTTGTGTCTTGTCCAGATTCTCTCTATGTAAGTTGCTGTTTTTCCTGCTGCTTTTCTCTTTCCTTAAAATGCAAAGTGCTAGTAAACCCCAGCAGAAGTGTCTGGGAGCATATTTATTTGTGACAACTTGTAAAAATGCTTCTCACAAGCTATTACACAAAAAGGGTTGCACTGATTTTGAAGCCAAAAAATAAATCTGTTCATTATTAAACAGAGATAGTCATAAAAAAGAGCAATTAATGATGTGCTGAGTGCTGCTTGATAACACTTTGTTTCATGTTATGTCTTTATTTTTGATATTCCTTGTCCCCAATCCATTCCCCCAGGCTTCACTATTTTCAGATTCTTATAATAGTCTTTTGGCTCAGTTTATCAGTGCAGTGAAGGATTAATCAGCAAGTTTTGGAGATCACATGCCCAGAAATCATGTCTTGAAGCTCTGCTCTGGCATTCCCCAGGATCTAAGTAGGGGGTGGGACTGAGACTAGATGGTGGTGAAGATCATCAATCCTGTGAATCTTGAATGCTAATGAGATTGACTGAACAATATTGTGTTTGTGGTGGTCTAATTCAAAGTTCTGTAGAGTGTATCCTTTCTTCTAGGCTGAAGAAATTGAATTGGGAGTCTGTGTTCTTAAAGCATGCACTTAATAACATGTCTGAAAAGTATGTCTGAGTGTTTAAATACAGGATATCTGTATATGGCATGTGTTGGATATTATCTGACTAAAATGAAGGATTTGTGCAGTATAATGCACTCTCTGGCACTAGCCCACAGACCTCCCCTGAGATACACATGACAACGTCTTTGAATTGTTTATAAAAAGAAACTGAGTCCTATTTTTGTTCAGTTCAGATTCACACTCCTGAGTTATTTTGGGGACATTTTATTTCAGATTCTTGTATAACTTCTGTGCTTTTGTGCTGGGGTTTCTAAAAACATCTTCAAAAACTCACACAGACAGACAATGTCAGCTAACATTTCCTGGAGTCAAAAACAGTGTCTGTGCAAATATATGATGTGAAACTAAATTTATGTATGTGGCAATATTTCATAATAATAACATACTTAACATTGAATCTAACTAGAAATGTCATGTTTCTAAAAGCTTTTTCTGGAATAAATAACAAATGATCAATAATCTATAGTTTGCATTTTGAACTTACTTTCCATAGTCAGAAATTTAATTGAACAATGATATCATTTACATTTTTCAGCACAAGTCATAAATAACTAATAACTTTTTTATGTACATGAAAATGCAGCAAACACACTTTAGAACTAGAAAACAAGCATTTTGTTCACCATAGGACGACTAACTAAACTGTAGCTGTATGTTTTATGAGTACTGCTTCATCTCAAGCGAATCATTATGGCATACAACATGTTATCAAGAGAGATTGACCTCTTCACAGGTCATCGGACTCTGCGACTTTGGGTGGCTCCAAAGTGATGGTGGGCACAATCCAGTGGGTGCCTTCTGTTATCCATCCTTGGGCCGACCTGTTGAAGGAGGGCCGCTTTAGTCCCGGTTCCTGTAGCTCTGGATACCTGGGCAGGCTCAGATCCAGCTCTGGAAGTTTGAATGTGATTCCTTTATGAGCCTTCTCAAAGCCACCATACGGAGTAGCAACCCTGAAAAAAAAATGTTGTTGAGAGATATCAGGGTTGTCACACACAGGATTTAATACTGAAAATTGCATTTTATATTTTTAGATATTTTTGCAAGTTGGGTATAATATGAATATATAACGCACGGGGCAGGCTCCTGTGTAACTCTAGATCCTTGGTTGCATTCTAGTTATGTTGTTTGCAATTCCATATCTAGATGTTTAATGATGAAAACTTTTGTTGAACAGCTAAAATGTTCATGTTTGTCCAAGCTAACTCACTCTGCAAGATTGTGGCACTAAATTAATTACATATGTAGGCTTATCTATATTCACTTGTCCTTCAGACTGCATGATTGAATTGTTTTTACTCTTGTATGTGTCTGTAAAACTATTAAAACACAAATTCGGTGTAAGGATGAGTTAATATAGCTTCTTTGTCTCTGTCCACCTGTTTGTAAAAATTGTATACTGACCGGTTAAAGGATTTATACTCAGGCAGCCCTGGTCGTGGGTCAGGGGCAGGCATTCCCAGTTTCAGTGTTTCAGCCAGGTCAGGATCACTCAGTATGGCCTCCTCCCAGGGGGAGTGGTATGATTTATGCAAAGCTGTGGCATTAAACTTTTCCTCTGCAGTGTCTGCTAAGCAAACAAAATCCCATTAACACTGTGAGATGACGTGTGAAGGGTAGTCTGCATTAGAACAGTTCTGTTACAATTCTGCATTTAGTAGCTTGAACATGGGGTTAAACACAAAACCGTTTTGTTGTTACTTTTTTTTGTAGAGTTTATGAGCAGATGGGATTCTGAATAGAGAACACTTAACACAAGCAGACTGAGTTGTCTGTCATTACATTCAGAGGCCATAAATAGCACATACTTCAAGAGTGCACTCATCATATAATATGTCGACAGGAGATGACACTCACAGGAGCTTTCACACTTAGCACACAGCTTATAGTTATCCCAGTTAAAAAGAGGAGGCAACCAAACAGAGAAAACATTTAAAAACAAATCAATAATTATTAGTTTTCATAAGACAAAGCTGTAGATTTTTCTACAGTTCAATTACGAAACATCAATTCCTAGATACTACAAATATGTTCATATTTTGACAAAATGGACCTTTAATATTTGATTTACACAGCATTCTGAACAATTACCTGAGACAGTGTTTCCTGGATTGTGCTGGTCTGGTCCATCTATTTTTATTTCCAACGTGTGGGTATTCACATTTATAATGTCATTCTACAAAAAAATGAAATAAAAAATGAAAACCATATCTGTTTGTTTTTACGGAATACAATTTTTTTTCAATACTAATGTCATGTGTGCTCAATGTTTTCCTTGTGTGAGCACAGAGCACACACTCATCAGCACGCACTGATAAACACTGGAGCCTCAGTGAAGTGGCAGCAGCCCTTCACTAGATTTGGCTGGAGGATGCACACAGCATGAGGCACATGTCTCTCTTATCGTCAGTGTGTTTGTACACTTTATCCAAGAGCATATTTCTGATACATATGCTCAGTGAGTACTAATGGAAACAGCTACTCATCAGACAGACAAGACAGGCAGTACAATGGCATTAGAAGAAGACTCACATTGAGTTGTGAGTTTGTCTCATTTTGGATACTTTCAAATGTGTATTTGTCGGATCTTCTCTGCCTCATTTTAAAAAGCCGAGAACCTCTGTTGGAAAGCAAAGACAATTCCTCCAACATAATGTCTTTTGGGGTGCTCAGCTTCTTTCCCAGATCGATAGTGTCTCCTGCAAAAATTTAGAGAAAACAAATTTAATCTTAACAAGATCTTTTGTTTTTAAATAATAATCACATTGTATTTTGAAAGTCCTTGCATTATCAAATTCATCAGGGGACAGTGGTCACAGTTTTTTTGCACTGTGACCTCCTTGTGGGATCTGTGGGTTTTACAGTTTAAATATAAATAGTTGCAGCTTGATGAATATAAAACTGAATGCTTGTCATGATTCTTTTATCACCCTAAAGGTTCAAAGAAAATAGACACAAGACAACGTGTTTCATGAAACCCATGGGTTATCATTGTACTTGAGAGTTTTGGCTGAACGCAATGCTTCCTCACCCATAACTACAAACAAAATGTTACCCAGCTGTCATGGACCTTCACCTTATCTAAACAGCCGCACAGTTGGCTTTGCGGCACTTCCAACCCCTCCCACACCCACCAACCCACCCTGAAATAGACTTTGGAAAAGGACAGGCACAAAGGATTAGTCACCAGAGGTAGTAAATCATCTCATTAGCTTATTTATGGCTGAAGCTGGAGCATAGCCCCTGACATTTTGAACCTAGATCAGAATGGATATTGTATTTGTTCACTGAGCCCCAGCTCTGGATCATACCATTGGTACCATGGACCTCTCGGCAAATGGCTGAAGCACGTTTCTTCCTCTCTCCAGCTGACATGGTGCAGAACTGTGACATTGTTGTTTGGGGTTTTGAAAAAGGTCTGAAAAAACACACAGGAAATGCGTCGCAGATTTTCTTTCTATAAAGTCACAAAAATGAAATAAAGGTATTGTGGATAAATGTGTGGTTCTTATAAATGTATTAGTATAACATGGATAAAGAGCAAGTACAATTTTTTGTTTGCATCCCATTGAAATTGGAAAGTCCCATATTATATAACCTCACTCTTTGGTTTGCGATGTAATCATATCTCTAGTGGTTACATTGAAAGGACTACAACAGATTACATAATCGTAACGACCCATTTTTATTTTAAACCATATGTATAAATCCTAAATCTGTCTTCATTTCCAGAGCAATTTGTTTAGCATGAAAACTAAACTTCTCTTCATCTGCATGGGACTTAATAAGTTATATATATATACTATTAATATCAAGGATTAATATCAAGGATAGAAATATATGGTATGGTGGTAAAGCTAAAAGGCCAGAAACTGAACCATTGCAAAAACATTGTTGGGGTCACACTTTTAATTAATTACTTTAATTTGTTAGTGATATTGTTGTTCACATTTTTAAAAGTGGTGTAGTACTCAATTCCTAATTGTATTAGTAATGTTTGTAATGTATTTTTATATTTTCCAAAAAGACAACATTTTGGATTAAATTATAGATTGTTAGTGTTAAGGCTGATTATTAATGGAGTTATGTCCGAAAGTTAAATTCGATGCCATTCAAAGTTACCTATACTGTGAGAAGGTGTGTCCGTACCTGTGCTGCTGGCCCTGTGCTACCTGTCTCCTGGTCTCCTGCAGGCTCAGGGGTCAAACCTTCAGCCGCTCGTCTGATCTTCCCTGATCTTCACACTCCCGGACACTAAAGCCAAACTGTGACAGTGTTTCTCTGTGTCTGTTGTGAACGGAATGCAGCTTACATCAATAGGCTAAATTTAACCTGCCAAACACTCAAAAGCACTCTCCAACGCCACAGGGGAAGGAGAAGGACCGTGGAGAGAAAGAGAGGGAGGATGGCATCCTGTCAATGCCTCCCTGATGTCTTAGGGACAAGAACTGCCCTCCAGCAACGGGTTTCTTTCCTTGACGGAAAACATTCAAAGTTGAAATGTTTCTTGGGTTGATGTGACCTCAAAGGTAGCACAGCTGCAGCATGTGCGACTGTAAACCCTATTGTGTTATTGTTAAATTGTGTTCTCGTGGGACAAGCAGGCACCGATAAGCAATGTGTGGCTTCAACCCAGAAATGACTAGTCACCAAAATATTTTTATGAAGCTATCTTAATGCCCTTACTCTGACAGCTTGATCTCCAGCTTTAAGGCATACTGTATTCATTTCAGACACAAACTATAGAGCTACAAGATACTTAATATATGCTCCGTGTAGCGTCATGTTACATTTGAAAACATACAATATAATCTTTTGCAATGATTTTTTTATTTTTAGTGTTGAAATAGTGCAAAATGTCGGCCAAACACCATGTAACCATCAATTTGTAACTTTAGACTGTCTAATAGAAAAAGAGAAACAAGCTTCGACAAATGTAATAAGTGCCTGACACCACAAGCTTGAATGTGTGAATGGTGCTGCTAATGGAATTTGCACTTGCAGTTCAAATCACAACAAAATTCTAAAATACATTTTCAGTGACATATATTCATAATAGTCCGTTGTGTACAGATATTTAAATCATGTGATAAACGATGATGTGTTTTTGTGAGAAAAACCACACCACTCTGTTCAAACTGTGGTTCTTTCAATATTATTACAGCATTGGGGCTGTTTTTTACATTTTCACCACATACTTCAAAGATACCATGATAAGAAAAATCTTTGTTGATCAACTGCATCTCACCAAACTAGTGACATTTTTCTACCAGTCATAATCATAATTTTTCACTTAAACAAGGTTAAAGCAAAGCATCTGGACAAGGTTTTTAAGGTAAAGATGTTTTGTCTCTTCTCCATAAGACTTTGTCAATTCTGAAGTCAACTGGTAAGAAGGCTAAGCTTATATCTCTAGAGGGAGGGGTTTGACCTGAAACTGACTCTGATTGGACAAAGCTGTCCTGGTCTTATAGTTGTTAGCTATGAAAGTGTGACTCTTGATGGGAGAGTCATTAGGCTCAGGGGAGTCATTAGTGACCCTGTTCCATTCAGGTGTTGTTGTTGTTCTAGAGTGAAACTCTAGATTTCACTTGTAAGCATCCAGGGGTGGGCAAACTGTTTGGCTCAAGGGCAACAATGGGTTTTAAAATTTGAGATTGTCAGAAATTAAATATTTTGCTGAGCTTGTAAATCAACTGCTTGTTTCTGAGCTGTAGCTATCCTTTCATGCATTGCCTGATACTGTAAAATATCAGAAACACAGCTTTTAATCAAACTTTAGTGAAAAAATATTTAGCTGTTTACTATAAACTTTTCTTTTCTTTGGTCCATTCATTGTTAAGGTAGGGCTCAATGCAATGGCAACTGTGAATAATTGTGTGTAGAGAACATAGTTTCGGCTTTAGCAAAAGTTGGTAGTGTTGGGGTGTACCTTCTGGAAACAAGAGAACACTGCAGCATATAACAGGAGAGAAAATATATGCAGTCTTTAATAATTCATTTTCATTATGAGAACACGCTTGGCGGGCCAGATTAAACAGCGCATGTAGCCCCTGGGCCATAGTTTGCCCACCACTGTTCTATATTGTTTTTTGACACAACTGGCTTTCTCTCAGCAATACTGATTTCTGTACAAGACAGGGTACTGAATTGGACTTGTACCTTGTCCTGTGTACCCAGTGCTGGGCCTCGGAGGCTGAGCAGGCCTAAAGGGAGGCCCATAGTAGGGTTTTTTCTTAGGTAAAAATGTCCTGCACATGAATGGTGCCTGGAAAGCGGGAGCAACTTGATAATGACCTCTAGCGACAGGTGCGGGATCAAGAGAGACCCTGCGCTTCCATTCATCTGGAGGCTCTGGCAGAGACTTGCGGTGCCCTGCTGCTTTCACACTGGACACAATAGTTGACGGGACGCTCTGAAACATGAAGGCTTCATCCACTGAGCCAATGGGGCTCCTGGATGCAGCCTCCCATGGTGTTGGAGGTTTGTGGGTTTTTTCCTGAAAGGATGCTTGCCTCTGTGCAGGTAGACCAGAGGGCTGTGTTCCAGCGGTGCTCACAGGAGACAGAAGCCCAGGAGAAGACACGACACTCAGCTGTCTGGGCAGACTCAGAGAGCGGCTTCGACCAAAGAGCTGCAAAAAGATCACAGAGTTAAGTAACTTTAACAAGAGTCTTTTAGATATCTACCGCCACCTGCTGATTCTGTGGGAATTGCAACCAAAATATTAGACTTGAGGTGAATGAGATGAAATTGAATTAGTTTGCTATTGCATCAGGCAGATCTGTTTGTACAGTTGTCATTAACTGAGGGAAAGTTAACAAGAGGGAAAATGAACCTGTCATTTTTATAAGAATTTAAATGAAAAATATGTGGATTTGGATATTGAAATAGCAGATGGATTTTAATCATTGCAGAAAATATGAGGCTTTGTTTTGAAGTCACTTAGGGGGCAAATCTCCATCAAAGTTTTTTTTTTCTTACAGTTGCAATACATACAATTTATCATGCATTTTAAAGCAGCAACTATAGCCTCAGTTACGTAGCTGCTAACAAATAACATCATGATAACCTTTCGATGTTACCTTCTAGTTAGCATAATGTATGTTACTCAGTTTAAAGCAGAAACAACATAGCTTAGCTTTAAATAGATCCGTTTTAGTGTTAGAGTTTTTTGTTTTTTTTTGCTGTGCTGCAGTAGTTCAGATCTCCATCTAGCTTGTTAGTGGTAAAGTGAAGGTGTCAAGTAATAGCAGGGTTTAATTTCTTTCTGCTATAGAGCTCCTGGAGACAACACAACCCGAAAATAGGCCGCTGGCAGGAAATTGCCAAATCTGTACATTAGTAAAAACTAAACTGTAGAAAAGGATTGAGCCCATTTCCAAAGCAGTTTACAGTAGATTTGTGTAAAGTGTTGTCCCACCAACACCATTTGTCTGTGAAACATTTACACAGAAGAACAAAAACATGCCTTGCTGTTTTAGTGACTTTGGGGGTTACAGCTATGGGTTACAGCTAGCTTATAGCTAATAAAGCATGTGTTGTAGATTTATGCGATCAGTCTAAATTTTTTTAATAAATGCACGCCTGCTGCAGGATAAGTGTCTTGATATAGATTTAATAGAGTTTAACTTAATAACTGTGGTATTAAAGTGCTAAATAAAGTCTGTCCATTGAGCTCTACACTGGTGCTGGTTATATCGTACTCGCTTTTTCCCGCTGTTATGGCCATAGATAGTATAAATATGGATGATACCCGCCCATTGGTCCCCTATTCACCAATATTGTCATTATGAATGGGCAATAAAATGGCCGTTACATCCGGGCTTTTTCCATAGTAAAACAATAGTTTTTAGATAGCATAAACAAACATATTAATCAAAAATTCACCCCCCCCAGAGTTGTCATGTAATAAAAACTTAGCTCTAGAGACCGGAGCCATCTTTTGTACCAGGTTGTAAACATGAGTTTTACTCTTGTAAAGTCGCCATTGGGTTTCTCCTTATATTTCCGCTTTTGGAGCCTGCCCTCTGGTGGACGGAGGTATATTGCTGTATTTCGCTTTAAAATCACCGTATGGCGGCGCCCTTACACGACGGATCATTTTAGAGGTTCCATGAGAGAGGCTTGGTTATGGCCAATAGAACGCATTTAGTCACGTGACGTGCGCAGTTCAATTTGATTTCCAGCCTCATGGTCATTATTTTAGCTGTACTCTTCTCTGGTGTTTTATTTGAGCACTTCCTGGGGGCCTGTATATAGAATTACTTTCTCAAACACATTCATTTTCAGTTTAATCATTAGTTCATCGACATTCAAAAATTGCCTTCTCCCCCATTCTTTGAAACTATAGCAAGTTTGTGCAAAATTGCTGGACAGATTAATAGGTTCACATAAACAGACATAATTCCTTTAGGTTTACCACTATTTTGCCATTCCGGAGACATTAAAGAAAGTTGATGTAGAGCAGTTTTAGGCTGCAGAGTGATAAAGGAAACATGTAGTGGCCTATAGTGTATAGGCTACTACATGTACATATAGTATAGTAAACAATATAGTGCTAGTATAGTGCTTCATGCAAAGAGAGTAAACAAGAAAGAAAATAGGGGGAAAGAGAATTTTTATTGTGCTTTAATAGTGCTGAGATCAAGAAGTGCAATAAACAGTGACTGTTGGGAAAGACATACAAAGTGACACCATTTTCGGGCTGACATGCTAATGTGAGGCCACAGTTGAAAACTTCCTAAACTTCTACATGAACAATAAGGATAGACAAAGAATTAACTGGCCAAAACTGACACAAAATTTTTTTTCAAGGTGTTTACACATCACAACAAACATTGCTGCTTTGAGCTGTTGTGACACTAAAGGTTGGAATGAGACTGAAGCAAATGCAAACTGTATGCATTTGAGTAGAAGTGCATTTACAGTGATGAGATGCTAAATCAATACATATCTTTATATGGCAGATGAGAGAACATAATATAAATGAATTACACTATTGAATTTGAACCATGAATTTAAACTATCAAATGAATTTATGGCCAAATGGTAGCTGTGTGCTACACAAATATGCATATGATGCATATCATTTTATTTCTTACAATAAAACACTAAAGAAAGTCAACCAAACTAACTTGCATACATTATTGCACATTCACTTCCTAAACATCATTGACTATTGTCTAATTTTTGCATTTTTATAATTCATGTTTCAGAATTTCTGCTTCTGTTTTTATTTATTTACTAAATGCAATTATGACAAATAAATTTCTTTTAACCTGTGCATCTATGTTTTAAAGTAAATTAAAAGTGTTTACTGAATTGTAGCAATCCTAACAGGTCATCCTACTCCTGACTGAAACCCAAACATGACCATATATAGCAGCAAACCTAAGGGTTGACAGCAACAGGCTTCCACTGTTTGTCTGCCACTACCTGCTTCTTGGCAGAAAACTTTGGCCTTGGAGCCATTTGGCGTACGCCTCTAGCAATAAGAGATGCAGGGGAGAAAGCAGCAGCTAAACTGTCACTTATGGATGAGATAGATGAGTGCTGGGAGGACGTGCTGGCTGGGCGGTTGCTGGGCTTGCTGCTTATGTGATTCAAAGCAGGTGTGACGGTTTGCTTCTCATCCTGGTGCTTTTCAACAGCAAGAACCTCATCTGATTTTGTGTTTTTGTGGGGAGGAGAATTAAGGGAACTTACCAACCCAGAAGACTTAGCAGTAGTCTCTGGTTTAGCTTGAGAGGCAAGCTCAGAGACAGGACGAGGAGAACGTGTTGGTGCATATTTATGTTTTGGACCTTTCCTAAGCTCATACTTTGGAGTGGGAGATGGTTTGGGGCTGGGGCTTTTGGTCTCAGTGACTGCTTCATATTTGAAGAGTGATGAGTCCAACTGATAAGGCTGATGTTTCATGATATCTAAAGCATTAAGGTGTTTAGGGGCTGCCTTGGGTTTCTGTTTGGTCTTGGGCTTAATTTTGGGGCTGGTTGAAGGGGGCTGCTTGGCTGCTGCTGGAGGATAGAAAGGTGAGAGAAGAGGATTGTATGATAAAGGAGGTGGAGCCCGAATATTGGATGAATACCTCCAAGAATTTGGGAGAGATGAGGTAGGGGAGGGAGCTCTTTCTTTTTTAACTTGAACTTTTTCAGCATCAAGCACAAACTTCTCCATTCGGGACTGTCTTTTGGCAAACATCTTAGCACCCTTTCCAGCCATTCTGCCTGCCTGACCGTTATCTCTTCCCCCTGGAGAATCTTGTGCTGTTTTTGATGCGTACATATAAGTCTTTTCTGTTTGAGGGGGGCAAGAAGCAACAGAGTTTGGAACACTGTCTGTCTTATTCCGGGAGGACAAGGGCGGGGGTTGAGGGCTGTAAGAGGGACTGTGGGGCTGCATACTCACAGGGGATTGGGGCTGCTGAAGACTCCAACTATTTTGAGCTGGCTGAGGATGAAGCTGAGAAGACTTGTTGGTAGATGTTTGTGCAGCCGCTGTTTGATCTTGTGCCCAGTGGTTGGACATCTGCTGAGGTTTGACCCAGTCATGTGGTTGTAAGTAATTCTGACTATGTGGCCCAATGGGACTGGTATAAGGTTGGGAAATTGGACTTCTTGGTGCAACATCCAAGTGACTTTTTCCAAGCCAAGGTTGGCAGGCTGGATTTATGGTGGGTTTTGGTGCCACTGGAGGGGGATTCTTTTGTTTTATTGTTTTTGGTTGCATAAAGTTACAAGCCTCAGCGCCCAGACTGAAACAGTCTTCCTCACACTCAATAAAGGATCTTCGTTCACCTTTGTTTTGAATGTGACTTGCTTCTTGCTCTGGTGTAGTCTGTTTATAGGTGCCTTTTCTTTTTGACTCAGGCAGGATGCCAGTCTTTATGGCTGGCACAGATATTCTTTCATCTCTTGAGGCTATGATGTCTCCGGTAGGGGACCAGACATGTGGGCTTGTAATGCTCGGTACTGGTACTTTGAATCTGGGCTCAGGCTTCTTTGTCACTGAAGTAACAGGAGCAACAACACTATGTCTAACTGGTGGAGGTGCTTTAACTTGAAATCCCAAGAATGGCTTTGCAGTTCTGTTTGGAACCAAAGGTTTTGGCATTTTCAGATTTTCTTGGTAGTCGACTTGCTGTTTGACATCTGCGCATGCGTAGTCGGCCTGATCATTGTACATATATGTGTCAGTGGTGTCGTAAATATTCTGTGCTGCTGTATGTTGTGATTCTGTTACACCTTCCACTGCTAATCCCTTACTCCTCATTTCCTCATGCTCGGACACAATTTCATCCATACGTTGTCGGCGTTGAGCAAACATCAAAGCACCCTTTCCTTTTGTCTCTGGCAGACTTTCCATCTTTTGCAGACTTTCCCAATTCACACTGAGCTGACACTGATGGTGGTAAACAGAATATCCTTCCTCTAACTCAGAATCACTTGTTTCAATGACGTTGTACCCAGTCAATGTCAGTTCCTCCTCTTCTTTTCGATCTTTGCTTTCCTCGCTGGTTCCGTAGCTGACAAATGTGTAATTCTTGACTCTTTGCTGACGCTTCTTGAAGAGAAGGGCTCCTTTATTCTGAGGGTTGGGTGCATTTGTTAGAAGACGAGCAATGCGCTTACATTTGGACTTTGTCTCCTTAACATGTCGCTCTGATTGGCTGAGTCCTGAGTCAAAAGACAAGAAAAGACAAAAGACAGGTCGGACATAAGAGGTGATGAAAAGAATTAGAGTTGCAGTATTAAGTACTTTTTAACTGATTTATGGTTGTAAAGATAAAAGTATTGAGGGTCCTCTTATTCATCTTAATAACAAATAAAAAGTTTTTCCTGATGCAGCAAGTGCACTAATAAAAGCATCATATTTACTTACAGTTAACTTAAGTGGGCCCATGAGGTAAGAAAAGCGAGGAGCTCACTTTCCATGGGGGTCTTACGATTGGAAAAAGGATCAAGTGACAGGCCAGGGTGACACATGCTGGTGTCTGTCAAATCAGTTTCTGCCAACCTCATCATATGGTCATATTTTATTCTTATCCTGGTCTGACTAGTAAAGCACTGGGAATTCTCCCTCTAAGTCCACCTTAAATAGGACTTCTATTACAGCACAAAAATAACCTGCACCCATAGCGCTTAAGTTCTTTTCTTTTTTTAATCACTTTTTTGACGTAACCTCCTGCTGTACATGCATTCAGTGGGTTTTAATGTTATCCAATGTAAATAATTTTCACCTCAATAACTTTTCATGAAAAAACAAATGCATTAACAATTAAATTTTCTTAACTACTGTACACCATTCATTCATATGTTCGCTTCCATATAACATGTAAGAGTAGAAGACATACTTACGTGTGTACCTTGCCCTGTGCCTGTCCGGTCTGCACAGATCTGTGTCAGACCCCGAGTCCCACCTCTGTGCCTGCTCAGCACCCTCTTCTAAAATTCCAAAGGAAACCGAAGCAGGAGGTGCTTCACTGCTCCCTCCTTCTTCTGAAGATTCAACCCTTGTGCTCCCAGTCCTATCGCTCTGCCTATTACTGGCTCCCAGCCGTTCCGCTGCAGTCAGGGTCAAGGCCAGGGTCATGTCAGGAGCAGAGCCAAGAGATGAGCAAGAGCATAGGGACGGAGAATGTGAGCGTGTGACTGAGGTTGTGATTGACTCAGGGCCGGGGTGTTGATGTGGGGACATTGATGTTTGAATGTGAGGAGACTCTATAATGGATTCTCTTGATTTACTCAGGTACATGTCGTCTTCATAGGAAACATCCCCTTCACTGCCACTCAGTTCAGATGGCGATTGTTGCTCAAAGTCTGGTTCCCAGCATTCTTTAGGCTCACTGTCAGATGTGAGGATTTGACCAGGTTGTGAGTCTATGGAGAAGTCTTCATCCTCTTTACGGTACAACCCCAAATCACAGCCTTCTTGTGAACTGTCTGATCCTGACCAGGATGCCATGTTGTCACTGTTTCCTTGATCTTCAGATTCTGGATTCATCTTAAGTGATGTTTTACAAAATACAACTTTTCAGCAAATACACCTGGAGTCAGAGAGAAAAATGTAATGCAGTGTTGTATTTTAAATAAATCATTTAGAAGATTGTTGCAGAAATGTTGCACTTGAACTTGAACTATACAAGTCATCATGCCTTTAATGCATTTGTAATATGTTTATTCATTCCTCAGTAGGAAAAGCGGTTTGTCTTTGGTATTTTACCCAGAGCTGCCAACGCTGTAAATGGAATGGTATGTTATGGGGAAACAGTATTCACATCCAAGAGTATAAGCAAAACAATTGGGTGGCTGTTTTTTTCTGAGGCTTTATATAGACAGCAGGTCTCTTTCCCACTGTTTATGCCTGTCATCACAACAAATAGCATAAAGGGCTGTAAGCATTTCCATTTTAGAACTAAATATGAAGACATATTTAACCAACTGTTCTTTAAGATGTGGTAAAATTTTAAAGGGTTACTTTTCACAATTACCAAACTTATACTGTACTATACCATGCTATACTATAATTTACTAATAATGAAAATAATAATTGACCTAATTAAATTTACCAGAACCATAGTGTAATTGCTATTTAACTATAACTCTTACAAATCAATTATGTTAAAATTACTGTGTATCTACAATTCAAATCAGCAGCTTCTGAAACAAGGCCAGCACTTAGTATTCCTAGTATCCACCAGAGGGTGGTGAAATGACACTGAAGACTACTGTATATTAGTGAGTGGCTCACTGCATTCTTACTGTGTCAGAATATTAATATTATGGTATGGGACTATTACTTTTTGAGTTTCTATTTAAGTGAAACACAGATTTAAAAGTTCATAAGACAAGCGGGATGTTGAGTACATCTACTATTAGTCCTGTAAACTAATGACACACAAGCATTTTGCCGTTACTTAAGCATTCAGTAGAGGTATCTGTTAAATAATGTTAAATATGATATATAAAGTTAAGTAATGGGAGTTCAGCACAAGCATTCTGCAAAAGCTCCACAGTCGGTCGTAGCCTCCAAAGGCAAATAAAATCTGATAATCTGATGGCACGTTTAGAGTTGGTATTTTTTATGCCAGAGTTTTACTTTGCCAATGGACACATTATTGTAACACAAAGCAACAGTATTCTGTAAAAGTGCACTAAAAACTGAAGATCTGTAACACCAAACTAAATATGCTTCTCTAAATGTTTGTGGTATTTATGAGTGAGGTAGGCTACCTATTGTTTTTGATGGGCTCAAATCAATACACTGAAAAATCTGAAATAGAATTAATACATTTGAAGTTGTGTAATTTCTAAACATTTTAGTCCTGTCAATGACATCTGCAGCTTAAGGACTTAAAGACGCCATAGTTTCCGCCCACGCTTCTCTTCACACTTTGTTCCACTTCATTTTACCTGCTCGCCATTGTAAGGCTTAACTTTGTTGCTGCAGACAGTTCTGCTTCCTAGTAAGGCAAAAACCTGATTCTGTTGCCATGTTGCTATGGAAATGGAGCACTGGCATCCCCAACATTAGAATGACCCCTTGCGCTTGGGCCGACCTCTGTGAGGACTGTGCTCTAGAGTTCAGATGTTTCCATGCCATGGCATCTTTAGTCTCTCATATCTTATGTGTAACCCAAACGCTCTGTTATTGGACATAATTATTTATTTTACAGAGTTCAGCTGTCTAGTGTAGTAACAACACAAAACAACAGTAACAATCTGGTACAATTATGTGATTGTATTTGTTGTGTGACTGATGTTTAAAGTTATATTTAGGATACTGTGAAATATATAATATATTACATATTGTGTTAATAGTTATCTTTTGTCTAGTGATGGTGATCAATGGTATGTGGCAAATTAACATGGTTAAATTAGTGCAAATTAATTTTAATAAATAAATCTGCTTACCTTTACTCATATAAAGCAGAATTACTAGTCTCTTTTCATCCCGGGAGCTAGTGTAAAAATGTAAAATAACTTAACAGGTAAATAACAAGTACTCTTGTGTGTGTCAGTATGAAAAATGCCTGCCCTTCCGTCATGGTGCCTCTTTTTGAAGATGAGATAGGTGTTTCTGTTCCAGCCCCCTTCTGTCACAGCTTCAGTGCTCATGTAGTCTTTTTTTTTTTTTTTTTAATTATCAGGTTCATTTTAAGGTTTTGTTATGCATTGTGCTAAAGCAGCAAAAAATGTTAATTGATATTTCCTTATAAGCTTATAATTTAGATACAAGGAAAGAATTGTGTGAAAAAGAATTTCTAACTGTTTAAATAGTGCCATATTTCATTTATACAGATACACATACCAGGCTGCTTTTAATAACATGTTTACTAAGTTATAGGTTGATAACATCGGTTTAAGACAATGGTATAAATAAACTGCAAGTAGTGTTCCATATATTGTATAATTTTATTAAATTGTTGCATATTGACTTTTTATAACCATGCATCTGTTTGAAACTTAAGAGTTAAACCCCTAGTTATATTTTCTAGTTTACTTAGTGTGTCATGCCATTAGTGTGTGAGCCACAGGGGCCTTCTCCGTGTGAAAAACAATAGGCATCATTTCAACCTATTTTCCGGTCTAATGTTTAACATGTTGCTAGTAAATATGTGCAGTTCAAAACCCTGTCACATTTCATCCTCACTGTGAAAACATTTAGCTTACTGGGAGTCCTGGAAAAGCAGCACCATGAAATTTGACAACATACTTTCAGACATAAATGGCTTTGGCAAATTTCAAATCAAATTAGTTCTGATTCAGATGATTTCTCGAATCACTGTTCCTTGTCACTTTCTGCTAAATAACTTTATTGGGGCTGTTCCTTCTCATCGCTGTAACATTAGTGCTCTGGATGATGGAGACCTCTTTAAGAACCTAACTTTGGAGCAACAACTCACTGCTGGTATTCCTTTGGTCCAGGATGAGTCTCAGAACTCCTGTCTGATGTTTTCAAAGCCTCAGTATGAGTATCTGTCCGGTTCCAACAGCAGCAATGACACACTCACTGTTGAGTGTCCGAACGGATGGGTGTATGACAACAGCACTTTTAAATCTACTTTAGCTACAGAGGTAAGACCTGAATCGAGGTAACTTTTGTATCTTTAGACATAATGTATTGAAGCGACAATGTTTTTCTCGCAGTGGGACCTGGTGTGCAGCAGAAAAGGGATGAACAAGGCAACAGCCACAGTGTTCTTCATTGGTGTTATGATTGGTGCTCCTTTATTTGGATATTTTAGTGACAGGTGTGTTCCTCATTGTTGCAGCAAGAAATAAGAAAAGAATTTGAAGAGCTATTCAAATATGTTTTATTTCTCTGAACAGATTTGGAAGGCGTCCACTCCTGCTTGTGTCCTACTTGTGCTCCATGACATTTGCGCTCTTAAGTGCCTTCTCCAATTCCTATGTAATGTTTTTAGTTATGAGGTTTTTTACTGGAATGTCTCTGGCAGGAATAAGTATAATTTCTCTTGTTCTGAGTAAGTTGGACCTTTGTTTTGTCATGAGTAACGGGCAATTTTAAAGTTTAGTTCTGCTGATTTCTGGTGTTAACCTTGCTGCAGATGTGGAGTGGTTCAGCATTGAACACAGGACATTTTCTGGTATAATAATAAGCCTGGATTGGACAATTGGAAACTGGCTTTTGGTAGCAAATGCTTACTGTGTCACTCAGTGGCGGATGCTCATCTTGGCGGTGACCTCGCCCCTCATACTGGCTGTATTTGCGTGGAGGTATACAGCTGTCACATTGCATTTAACTGGTTTCTGTCTAATTGGGTGTTGGTTATAGAAATGATTTTGACTGATTTCAGGTGGCTTCCTGAGTCTGCAAGATGGCTTATGGCCAATGGAAAGATGGATGCTGCTCATCAT
Source organism: Perccottus glenii (assembly GCA_024416835.2). NCBI lineage: Eukaryota > Metazoa > Chordata > Actinopteri > Gobiiformes > Odontobutidae > Perccottus > Perccottus glenii. Next base: position 14,818,141 of record CM044549.2, read on the forward strand.
TATATTATGAAATGTGCTGAGATGAACAACAGGTCCAAATGTATTTCCACAATTACACCAAAGGTGCAGTATATTGTATTTTAGGGTCATTCTCAGTTGGCAATTGGGAAATTGAAAAGTTGTTAATTATTGTGTTCGCTCTCTTGCAGACATTACTAGAAGTTGTAGAAGGTGAAAGTAGAGACAAGAAGTACACTATTATTGACCTTTTCAGAACCCCAGGCATTAGGGAATTAGCTATATGCTCAGGCATAGTATGGTAAGTATTATCTGAAATACTGATTATTAAGGGTGGGTATTGTGAGACGATATATTGCGATTATCAAAACAGTGAGCACTGAAATTGTATCTTACAGCATTTTTTGCATTTTTTATTAAAGTAGCAACAAACCTATTGCTTGCAGAATTTTTTTCAGAAATACTCAACACAATGTTTGATTTTAATGCAAAAAAAAAAGAAAAAAATATAATGTTTTTTAGAATTTAGAATTTTAGAATCGCCATGAAAAATCACAATATTTAACAGAACCCCTACTGATTATATACTTCATATATAGTACAATCACAGCAAAAGTAATAAAAGTTACATTTTGCATTTTATGTCTGATTAATATACAAAGATTTATGACATTGTGATTTTAAGTTGTTAATTGTATTACGTGTGTACAATTTCCAGGTATGGAGTTGCCTTTACATACTATGGGATTAGTCTGAATATCACAGGATTTGGACTAAATCCATACCTCACACAGTTTATATTTGCATCTGTTGAGTTGCCTATGAAGATTGGGGTCTATTTTTTCCTGGAGAACATTGGTCGAAAACCTGGAGAAATAGCAACATTGGTGTTGACTGGGGTCTGTCTCTTTATTAACATGTTTATCACACAAGGTATCAATCTTTCTCTTCATTCCTATCACATACAGTGTTTTGAAAAATATTAAGTAATTATTTTGTCATAAATATTATTTTATTTTTGGTTTAGATAAGTGGATTGTTCGAACTGTTGTGGCCGTTCTTGGGAAGGCTTTATCAGAAGCCTCCTTCACAATTGCATACCTCTATACTACTGAGCTTTATCCCACAGTCGTAAGGTGAGTCGAGTATAAAGACATTTTGTGTAAAAGTTTAAGGATAGACAATGATCTCCTTTCTCGTGATAACCACATGCTTTAAAGGTTATAATTGTTTTGGATTTCCAGACAGAACGGTTTAGGCTACACATCCTTTATGGCGCGACTGGGGGTATCCATCTCACCTCTCATTGTCCTATTAGAGGATGTGTGGCACCTCCTCCCTTCAGTAATATACTGTGCAGTGGCAGTTGGATCTGGTTTAGTGGCCTTCCTACTACCTGAAACATTAAACCAAAGTCTGCCTGAGTTTATTGAGGATATTGAGAAACCAAGGTAAAGTGTTTGAGAAATTTACATACTCAGTTTACAAGGACAGTAAAAGATTAGCCACATCCACTTATTCCTTCTCAAACAAGTAGGTAATGAGTAAACGTCATCTTTTTTTTAAAATACACTGAAACACATCTAAACACAACACTTTTGTTTTTGCCCCCATTTTTGATGAGCTGATCTTAAGACTTTCCCAAATTTGTGTTAGTAGCACTACTCCTTTGCCGAGATAATCCATCCACCTCACAGGTGCTGCAGTCAGCATGCACAACTGCACACTCTCAAAACTTGCAACACCTGTGGAATTGAGCAGAGTCATAAAACTGAACATTTTAGAGTGGCCTTTTTATGTGGAATAATCATACTCTCTAATCAGAATCTTGATATGCCACAACTGTGAGATGGATGGATTTGTGAACAATATTTGAGAGAAATAGGCTTTTTGTGTACATCTTTTAGTTCAACTCATGAAAAATGGGGGCAAAAATAAAAGTGTTGTGTTTAAATATTTGTTCAGTATATTAGACACACAATGTTTTTCAGGTTTTACTGTATTGCTCAACCTAGTCTCAAAACTTTCCAGACAGACAGTAAACACAAATAACTCAAAGTTTACTATTACAGGGACCACAAGAAGGAAAGAAATCCACTAAAGCTGAAGGCCAAGAACAAAGCTCAAGAGTAAAAGATCATCAATTGAAGAATAGCAATAGTAAAGAGAATAGATAAATAAAAACATTTTATTTTTTTGGTTATGGTTTGATGAGATTGAATGCAAATGCTGTAATGTATGAAGTCCTATTAAAGCCTGTTGTTATTAAATAAGTGTTTTATGAGTTTTTCTTGATTAATGCTAGATATTTTATTGGAAAATATTTTCTAGTTCACTGTTTTTTCAGTCTAATTGTAAGCTAACTGACAGTACCTCTGGGTGAGTTGAACTCTGAAAAGCTGGTTGTACACGTGAATAAGCAAATGATTCATTCGAAATCCTTACTTATTTCCTTACTTATCAGATGAGTTATTTACCTGTCACACTTGTTGCAACACGGTTTTACCAGAGCCCATTGTCTTTGCTCAACTCGTTGTATCATTTAAACATGAAGTTTGAGAATATACTGGCCGAGGTGAATGGTTTTGGGAGATTCCAGTTAAGAACGATCCTCTTATTGGTGATTCCTCGAGTGACTTTGCCTTTTCATTTCTTGTTGAATAATTTCATTGCGGCCATTCCAGGACACCACTGTGATACCTTTGGCTTGGATGACACAAACGCATCCACACATTTATCCCCGGCTCAGAAACTGACCGTGAGTATTCCTGTCCGTGAAGATGGAGCGCCAAGCTCCTGTGAAATGTTTGCAGAGCCTCAATATCATCTTCTGTATAATACTACCAACATAAGTGACTTGGTGACAGTCCCATGTCAGAATGGATGGGTGTACGACAAGACTACCTTCAGGTCTACTCTTGCCACTGAGGTAACTATAGGTTACTACTTAAATTAATCATCAAAGCATAAATCTGCCACTTACACAGCCTTACATTTTTCATATATGTCTGTTTCCAATAGTGGGATCTGGTTTGTGATAACATCAGACTTAACAAAGCCATTGTCACAGTCTTCTTTATGGGAGTCATGCTTGGATCAGCCGTATTTGGCTATCTTAGTGACAGGTTTTTTTTTTTTTGGTTTTTTTTCAAATAAACAATATATACAGTGGATTTGATATATTTATATATATTTGACTTTTTTTATTGAAGTTGTATGATTTTAAACTAAAATTGGTGTGATCATTTGTCATAGGTTTGGCAGGAAAAGAACACTTATGGCGTCTTACATTGGAACTACTATCTTTGGATTTGCAAGTGCTTTCTGTGATAATTTTGTTGGATTTGCTGTCATGAGGTTCTTCACTGGATTCTCACTTGCAGGAATTAGCATTATCACTGTTGTTCTTTGTAAGTTTAATGTCATTATATTTGTAAATTAAATTAATGTGGGAGAAAAGAAAATGTAAAAAAATTAAAAGATTTGATACTTTTCAGATCATGATTTTGATTGCCTTTGCACTATATAAAATACTAATGACTGTTGTTTTCTTTGTGTATAGGTATTGAATGGGTGGACATCAAACATCGAACGGTTGTTAGTGTTTTATTGAGTTTGGATTGGAGCCTAGGTGTGATCATCTTACCTCTTATTGGCTACTTTGTGAATGACTGGAGGAACCTCATTGCTGCAACAACTAGCCCTCTATTTGTGGCTATGATTTGTTGGTGGTAAGGACGCAGTAATAACTCACCATCATAAATTCCCTACAGTTATGACAATGAATGTTCAAATTTAAATTTAAAATACTAACATTCTTGATGGTATTACTGGAGAAGAGAAATTTAACTTGAATCATTTTAGGTGGGTCCCTGAATCTGCCCGATGGCTGATCAGTAATGGGAAGGTGGACAGTGCTTATTACTACTTGAGCATGTGTGCTAAAGTTAACCACAGAGAGAAGTTTATGGCTGACCTAAAACCAGAGGTGCAACCTTTTATTTCTTCATCTGTATTTCTTCATACAAAGACTGGTAATAATAATGCCTCCTTTTGATTTTCAGGTTCTGTCAAATGTAATACTCGTTGTAGACGTAAACAGAAAATACTCCTATGTGGACCTTGTGAGGACGCCGAGATTGAGGAAAATAGCTATATGTACCGGAATTTTGTGGTCTGTACACCCAACTAAAACAAATCAAATATTTAGTGCTTTCTTGATATTGTTGTATTTGTTCATAGGTTTGGACTGGCTTGTAGTTACTATGGAATCAGTTTGAACATCGATGGGTTTGGAGTCAACATTTATCTTACGCAATTTATCTACAGTGCAATTGAAATCCCATCCAAACTAATAGTTTTAGTTTCTGTGGACAAAGTTGGTCGAAGGCTCTGTGAGTCAGGAACACTCATTATGACAGGATTATGCATATTTAGCAACATATTCATCTCAAAGGGTAAATTATTTATTTTGTTTAACAATTTTGGATTTACAATCTAAACAATAACTGACTTATACAAATCTAAACGATGTTTACAGAGAGAGGACAGGTTCGAACAGCTTTGGGAGCATTGGGAAAGATGTTCTCAGAAGGAGCATTTACATGTGTATTTCTGTTCACAACAGAGCTTTACCCCACTGTACTCAGGTCAGAAGAGGGTACATATTAGTATAGCTAGAAAAAGGCTGTATAAGTGCTCCAAATCTGTTTTTGTGTTTACAGGCAGAATGGAATGGGCTATTGTTCCTTCCTGGCTCGTATTGGCGTATCTGTGTCCCCTCTGATCATGCTCTTGGAGGAACTCTGGGTACATTTACCCAGTACTGTTTTCTGTCTCCTAACTCTTATTGCCGGGATTTCAGCTTTTCTTCTCCCTGAAACAAAAAATGTGCGCTTACCAGAAACTATAGAGGATGTGGAACAAACCAGGTATAAGTCTAATTTTCAATTTATAGAATTATGAGTAGAATCTTATTGTCCTGTTTTAGGAAACGGTCAATCTGCACGTTGGACGGCAATACATCTCCTTGAACACAATACATCTAATCAACTCCACCGGTTATAATAAGCGGCTTGAAGAAATTTATTTCACCAACTGTAAAAACCTAATAAAACTGATTTGACCAACAGCTTGTTTTGTCACTGTTTTGTCACTAAAAGTTCTCTTAAAGCAGGGGTGTCAAACTCATTTTAGTTCAGGGGCCACATACAGATCATTTGATCTCAGGAGGGCCAGACCAGTAAAACAAAAGCAAAATAACCTATCAACAATGACAAATTTGATCCCTTTGTTTTGGTGAAAAGTAGTACAATGTTATAATGTGAGTGCTCTCATCATTTGCAACCTAAAAGAAAGAGGAAGAAAGAAAGAAGAAAATTTGCATGTTTTCAATCAAACTTTGCAAAAAGAAAGAGAAATATTCTTCTCAGAGATCATCAACAACAATAGTAATAACCTGCGTGTCCTGTTTGCTACAGTGAACAGATTAACAAACCCTCCAGCTCCATTTCCTCCAGAATTGGTTTCCACCACTAAATGCAATGAGTTTGCATTGTTTTTCAATGACAAGGTTCAAGGCATGCGATACAGTCCAAAGGGCATAAAACAACACTGCAGCCACCTAGGAGACACTTGGTTGGTTTAACACATTTTACACAAATTAATGACAGAACAATTGAAAAAACTGTCTCCAGCCTGAGTTCATCCACCTGCTGCCTCGATGTTTTACCCACTAGATTTCTAAAATCAGTACTAAGCAGTTTGTTACCACAACTCACTGATATAGTCAATAATTCCTTACAGTCTGGAACATTTCCAAGGGCCTTAAAAACTGCTGTCATTAAGCCTCTCCTAAAGAAGAGCAGTCTTGATGCTACAGTGCTCAACAACTATCGGCCCATATCAAACCTGCCATTTTTAGGGAAAGTCATCGAAAGAGTTGTATATCAACAACTTAATGACTTTCTATTACTTAACAACTGCTTTGATCCTTTTCAGTCAGGATTCAGGCCCCATCACAGCACTGAGACTGCACTTATCAAAGTCACAAATGACATCCGTATGAACACTGACGCAGGCAAAGTCTCTGTCTTAGTTCTGTTGGACTTGAGTGCTGCGTTTGATACAGTGGACCATGGAATCCTGACACAAAGATTAGAGGAATGGATAAGTATCACTGGAACTGCCCTTAAATGGTTTCAGTCCTATCTTGAAGACAGGAAGTACTTTGTTTCGGTTGGTAACTGAAACAAAGACCAAAGACCAAATGGTCCTGCGATGTGGAGTTCCACAGGGGTCTATCTTGGGACCTCTATTATTCAATCTCTACATGCTTCCTTTAGGCGAGTTAATACGCAGCTGTGGAGTATCCTACCATAATTATGCAGATGACACTCAGATTTACATTTCACTCACAGCAGGTGAAAATGGACCAATCCATTCACTGTGTCACTGCATCGAACAGATTGATGTGTGGATGCAAAATAATTTTCTCCAACTGAACAGAAACAAGACTAAACTAATCATCTTTGGGCCACAGAAACAAAGAGAAAGTGTCAGCAATCACCTCGAGTCTCTTTCTCTAAAATGTAAAAATCAGGTTAGAAATCTAGGGGTCATCATGGACTCAGACTTGAATTTCCACAGTCACATTAAGTCAATTACATCATCTGCATTTTATCACCTTAAAAACATTTCCAGAGTCAAAGGGATGATGTCTCAACCAGACTTAGAGAAACCTATCCATGCTTTTGTCTCCAGCAGGTTAGAGTACTGTAACGGCCTGCTCACTGGTCTCTCAAAACGAGGGTTAAGACAGCTGCAGCTTATTCAGAACACTGCTGCTCGAGTTCTAACCAAAACCAGGAAGTACAACCACATTACGCCAGTTTTAAAATCTCTGCACTGGCTTCCTGTTGCTCAGAGAATAGACTTTAAAACAGCACTGCTGGTTTACAAGTCTCTAAATGGTTTAGCACCAGAATATATCTCTGACATGCTAGTTGCTTATGAACCTCCTCGGACTCTGAGAACATCTGGGACAGGCCTTCTGCTCGTGCCCAGAGTTAGAACTAAACAGGGTGAAGCAGCGTTTAAGTTTCATGCAGCAAAAATCTGGAACAGCCTCCCAGATGAAGTAAAACAAGCCTCAACTTTAACAATGTTCAAGGGGAGGTTAAAAACCTTCCTCTTTAGCTCCGCCTACACTACAACCTAAAGTGTTTTTTCTTTTATCTGCACTCTTCTTTTTAAAATGTTTTAAATTTTTCTTAATATAAATCTTGTAATCTTGTCTTTTATTCCTGTAAAGCACTTTGAGTTACCCAGTGTATGAATTGTGCTATATAAATAAAATTGCCTTGCCTTGCCTTAAAAAGGCTAATATTGACAAAAGCCTAGAATTTACTGTGGAGGGAGCGGGTTATTAAACTTGTGTGAACAGGACCAACAATGACACCCGGGAAAATACAATCAATTTAGAGCAAAAGGCCGCTCATGTTTGGTCACTGAGACAGAGGACGTGACGCTTCAATACATACATACATTATATAGATTACTTTTATTTAATCACAGTAGATTTATAATACCATAGGCCTGTGGAGATACAGTGGCAAGAAACAGTTTAAGAATTCTTTTGGATTTCTATAGGTTTTTAATAAAATGTATCTTAAAATATAATCTGATCTTCATCAAAGTCAAGGGTATTAGGTATTGACAAACAATACCACGGACAAATAATTTGGACAAAACAACGGCATCTTCCCTGGAGAAGAAGGCGACGGCCGTAAAACTGGACCAGACAGCGCCTGCCGGCTACAGTGCATGCTCACAGGTAGCCGGAGGAGGGGGAGAAGTTCCAGCAACAGCCCAGGATTCTAGGTAGTGCAGCCGGTGTGCAAGTAGTAACAAAAACAATACGTAGTGTAGGTGGATAGATTGATTGTTCAAAACACATCAAAACCATAGATTGTAAACAAACATGGATGTCATGTGCTCATTGCTCCCCCAATCACCCATATTGGCCTTACCACAGGGCAATAAAATGGTAGTTACATCTTTTAAGGGGTTCAATGAGAGAGGTTTGATCAAAACACGCGGCCAAATAGATTTTGGCAGACTTGCTCCTTCCCGCGGAAAAAAATGGTGGACGAGCAGGAGCTCCTAGTTGCAGTGGTACGCATATATAAACATTTATACGGCTCTGCTCATAAAGATCAATGTGATCTTTAGAGAGAAATTCAGGTTTAGAGACAGTAAGAAAATGTTGAGAGAATTATTTTGATTTAATGGACGAGTGGACCATCCTCTTTTTCTTCTCTGTCTCAGCATTAAAGTTGCATTACGGAAGAGTTTTTGTTCTAGTATGCCACCTCTGCCGTTAGTAGTACTGCACAAGCACATACAACAACCGAAGAAAAATCTGTCGCTCCACAAGTCATTGATGTTTGCAGGCACAAGCAAACATCAAGCAGAAAAAGACAACTCATGTTAGAGCTAACTTTGCATGAGATATTATTGATTGCATGTAACGACTCATGTAGCTTTCACATAGTTTTCTCAGCAGGATAACGGCTAAAGTTTGTCAACTTATATCAGACAGGATACTGTACATGTGTTATTTTGTCAAGTCTTTAGACAAAGCAGTTAGAGCACTCCTTTTTTATAAGGTCAACAAATGTCTAAACCGCTGAACCGCTTATCATTGTTTACTTCACTGTTAGTGTTATTCAGAAATGCCTCCATCAGAAGTTTAAGACAATATTATGTATGTCATTTATTTTTATTGTTTTTTTCTTAGGACTCTCGGGAGAGTTTCAAGCTCCTGTGGAGGAGAGCTCTGACAGTGACTCGAGAAGGAGGAGAGCAGGAGCAGGAGCTGTCAGTGAAGAGGACAGGGCTCAGCTGACTGCTGCCTGAACAACAGAGGCAGACAGGTCATAGTATATAGAAATTATGATACACCCAAATAAACTTCGGTAACACAATGCTTGCTGTTTCATTTTCAGGCACAGTTACAACTGCTGTTCCAGTAGGAGAAGGAAGAAGTTCTCCAGATGGTTGTAAATTATCTGCCAGGGGTTTTTCTGTAAACCCATGGCAAAATTATCACTTAACAAAAAAATATTAAAAAAATTCTCTGCCATTCTACAGCTCCGTATCTGTGCTGTATGTGTAACACGCTGCTGCTAAGGGGCGTGGCTGCTAGCGTGGGCGGGGTTTGGTTGCATGCGCCGCTGAGTCACGTGACGTTGTAACAAACACAGGAGGGGGAGTAAAGTGAGACAGCAGCAGACGAACACAGTCAGGTTGCGTCTTTGATGAAACCGCTGCAGTCGAACAAGAGAGAAACTGAAACTGAAGTATTGATATCGTTACGTTGGTATCGATCCATATCAATCGTATCCATATTATAGATATTCGGATCGATCGTGGTTATGATGAGTATGGTCCAATGGCCTGAAGTGTCTGAGCTTAATAAACTGAAGGTGAGAAGAAAAAATGCACACTTGAGTGCATTGTTTTGAAAGGATTTGAGATCAGAAGTTGACCTACAGAGCAAAGTGAAAACATTGTCAAAGTATATATAGATCAGAAGTTGACCTACAGAGCAAAGTGAAAACATTGTCAAAGTATATATAAAAAAACAAACATCTAAGGTCAGAACATATCCAGTGCAACAAGCCATGATTGCACAAATAACAAAATAACAAAACATTATAATAAATAGCCTACTAACAAAATATAGTTTAGTGAGTAAAAGACTTTTACTTTTTGCAGTCTGTGACATGGTCTTGTGTACTGCTAAACCGGCTGGTATGACCTCCACTCGTGCTCTGCTGACGCGTGGCACCTCCCCACAGATCCTAAAATACATTGAATTTAGAGTCAACGTGACAAATGTCAACTTTATAATATTCACAACTGAGAGACCAGTAGATGGAATTTTTCTATTACAATAAACAGACCATAGTAATCTGATGTGACGTGAATATAACGAGGCAAACAATGATAACAATTACATCCAATATTACTTCCTGACAAAATGTATAAAGTTGTCATGGCTTGTGTTATCTCGAGTGAAGGTTATTTAGCAAATGAGCCAGGAAGAAAAGCATCCCTGACAAAGTCAAACTTCAAAATGCTCCTTTGTAAAGACATTCAAAAAAGACATTAGAAAGGCCAAGACTGCAAATCTATCAGACTCATCAGTCTTGGAAGTCAGGCTCACGAGGGTATTTCTGAAGGTATTTAATCTATTCAAGACAGTAACTTATTATGAGAGGTTTCTGTTAGCTGGTTAACATCCCCGAGTTACAAGCATGCTAAAATTATTTAGCTTTAGAAAACTGAAAACAAAACACCACAATATATTATACATGGTCTATAATGATTTCTCACCTTTTAAATTTTTTTTTATTATATCCTTTAATTAACCAGGTGGAAAAACCTCATTGAGATTAAAAACATATTTTCCAAGAGTGACCTGGCCAAGACAAATACAAGAGATTAACAAAAACACAAATAACAATATCTACAATAAAAAATTACAAAATCAAAGTCAATGTGTGCTAGTTCAAAAACAGTTACATTTACTGTTATAATAATTTTTATTATTATAATTGTTTATAGTTACTGGGTGCTCATAGTTCTCTACAGATCATGTCAAATCATGTCATGTTCTCCATGCTAGTCCAAGCATGGAATAGACAGTGGTGGACGAAGTACACAAACCAAGTACTTGAGTTAAAGTACAGATACACTAGGTAAAATATTACTTCAGTAAAATCCAAAGTACTCCCTTTTAACTTTCACTTGAGTAAAAGTACAAAAGTATTTGCCTTCAAATGTACTTAAGTATCCAAGTACTATCATTTATTATAGCTATAATGCCCTTATAATTTTTGTCAGTCTCTTGCTTAAAATAATTTAATATTCTTTTTTCATGTCATAGATTTAATTGATTTTAATAAATCTAGTGATATATTTAAAAATTATTCTTAAAGTAGATCACTACGGAGCCTCAGACATGACATGCAGGAAAAAAATAAGCTAAATCATGCGTACAATTTAATAATTCTTTCGCTCGAGTTTCAAAATCATGCACATAATTTATAAATCGAGGAAGCGAAATAGTAAATAGTGCGCACGTTTTAGTAAATCAGTCTGGGGGAAAACACAGTAATGTTAAATCGTGCACAATATTTTTTTTCTTGCATGCCATGTGCAGGGCTCTGTACATCACAGTCTTTGTAAGCTGAACTTTTGAAAAGAACGATCTCGGTTTATAAGCAGCACTCCACTCCATCTTTCAACTGTTTAGCATCATAAGCTGCATATAAAATTAGTCAAAATTTAATTTATATTCTACCAAAAGTGTTAACATCAATCGACTGTCATTTCACAAATCGAATCACTCAGTTTAAAATAAATACTACAAACGTTGGTGAAACAGCTAACTAACGTTAGCTTAAACACAATGGTGCGAGCTACTGTTAGATTACTCAATAAAAAATGACCACCAAAAAATGGCTTACTTCAATGTGTTTCCTAAGATTGGAAGGAGAATTCCAGTACGAAGAAATTTTACAGTTCCGAGGCAGGCAAAGAAGGCAGTTGAAAATGAAGGACTCGTTTTTCTTTTCAACGACTTCAAAATGACACCGCAAATAAGGCCACGGATGTTGTGTCACTGGCACTTTAGATTCAAGAGTTTGTGATTCTTCCATCCTAATGAAGAGTGAAGACAATCGGCACTCTCAGAATGATATGCTGTTGCACTGACGCACTAAATAAGCGGTAACCAGAGTTACCAGACCAAGTTCAAAACAGAGCGCGCGCTGTATCCTGATTGGTGGTTTGCCGCTTTATTGCCCTCTTCAGTTTTTTTCTATCCACTCATAAATAAAAAGGAACGACTAATTTTGCAAATTGTAATTGAGTAAAAAGTAAGATATTTGACTTTTAAATGTAGTGAAGTTAAAGTAAAAAGTATCCTCGAATGGAAATACTGGAAATACATGGCTTGCCACGGGACTTCTGCACCTGGAGCTGGGGCCTTGGGGAGGGTGTATGCAAGATACACCTCCCTCTAACAGCCCCACTGCAGTGATATAAAATCTCATGTTTTGTTTACTTCCTAAAGCTAATTTAGTTTATGCTTCTTTAGAATAGATTTAAATTCTCCTTAAGTCACAAGTTCAGATTTAGGTCCTTTTGCAGTTCATTCCATGCACAGGGGGCAGCTACTGAAATGCTGCCTTACCCAACTCCGTTCTGACTCTGGGAACCAGAGAGTCAGAGTATATATTATAAATAAATAAAAATAAGCAAATGAGACCACCTGCGAACATACAAGGATGGAAACTCAGCATACAATGTACAATGGTGAACACAATTTCCACAACCAGTCATAAAACAGTGTCCAACTTTTTAAAAAGATGATCAGATGCATTCATAAAAAGGAGATCTCCGTAATCAAATAAAGGTAAAAAAGTTGCAGGAATTAAACGTTTCATGATATAAACAGAGAGACACGATTTGTTACTGAAAAGAAAACTGAGCTTTAGCTTCAGTTTACATAAAGGACGCTCAATATGTTGCTTGAAGGACAGATTTTTATCAATAACAAAACCTAAATACTTGTAAGAAGAGACCATTTAGATTTCTTTTCCTTCAGCTGTTTTTATTTTAGGGAGCTGAGAGGTTAGCCGTTTTCTATTTGAGAAGACCATAACTTTAGATTTGTTTGCATTTAACACTAGCCTCAGCTGATTTAGATGAGACTGCACAGCATCAAACGCAGACTGTAAAAAAAATCAAAGGCTTGTTCAATTGAAGGAGAGGAACAATATATAACTATGTCATCAGCATAATAGTGAAAAATTTGACACATTTTGACAAAACTTATTCACATAAATAGAAAACAGCAATGGCCCCAGAACAGAACCCTGGAGTACTCCTTTAGTTACTGAAAGAAAGGAGGAAGGCATGCCAACTAGATGTACACACTGAGTTCTACCTGACAGATAGACAGACAGTTAGAAAACCAGCCAATAGCAGTGTAAGACAGACCAATATTATGAAGCCGATTTAACAAGGTGACATGACGGTGTAAAAGGCCTTTGACAAGTCAATCAATGAAAGTCAATGAAAGGAAAGCCAGGTAAAAACGCTACACACGTTCTCTCGTCCTGCTTCCTTACGTCTCATTTCCATGCGGAAAGCTTAAATTCAGCTTAAAGGATGTTTTGTTTTAAATTTTTGTTGCAATATTACTTGAAACTGACTTTATTGTACTAACTAATAACAGACTATTAAGTGCACTGAAAGGAAAAATATTAATATACATCATCTGTGGACAAGGTTGGGCCTTAAACATCAGCCAATGGTTGGCCTCATCTCCGCGCCAACCATTGGCCCTCTGGGTTATCAGTCACTGTTACTACATGCGTTACGTTATGCAGGCCCGTTCCAGTTGCTGCGTTTATGTAGCTCCGGTGCTATCCCCGGCTTTCATTCATTATTGCTCCACCGGTTTGACCGTGAAGTTGTAAAATGGCTGGAAAAAACAACCTGAAGCAGGGAGTGGCAAAAGAAAATCTCCTTTTGAGGTATTTGAGAAAAAGAGAAAAACGGCTGAAGAGCTGAATAAAACTAGAATGTGTCTTGGTGATTCTTTTTCATGATGGCAGTTTGATAAGTACTGTCGAGCGAGTTAGTACGCCCACTATTACTCCTATACTGGAAACAATTCTAAGCGGTGAGTCCGACATAGTATAACGCGACACAATAAATACCGGTAGTAAACAAACACTCGTGTACCAATGCTCGTGCATGAGATTTGGAAGGTGTTCACTCAAAATTTTGACTAAGTCGATTTCTCAGTCGTCAAAAACATCCTCTGTAACACCTCTAAGTTGCATGTGTAATGTTCTAGCCAAGCTGCTCTCATCAAACCCCTTAAATGGACATCACGTATGGTAGAGCGGTCGTCCTATGACCGGAAGGTTGGCGGTTTGATTCCCCCTCTCCCCTGTTCACTGACGTTGTGTCCTTGGGCAAGACACTTAACCCACCTTGCCTCCAGTGTCTGTAGCACTGGTGTATGAATATGTGTGATTGTAGAGGTGAGTTTGGTGGTGGTCGGAGAAGGCTGTGAGCGCCGTGTGTATGGCAGCCCCCCCTCTCTGTCTGTCCCAAGTGTGAATGTGTTTGATTGGGGTGAATGGAAGCACAAAGTAAAGCGCTTTGGGGGCCCGAGAAGGGTACAAAAAAGCACAATTTTTATCTTTTTGGCTCTATACACCACCACAATGAATTTGAAGTGAAACAAAAAAGATGTGTTTTAACTGCAGACTTTTAGCTTTAATTTGAGAGTATTTACATCCAAATCAAGTGAACGGTGTAGGAACAGTTTGTATATGTGCCTCCCACTTTTTAAGGGACCAAATGTAATGGGTCATTTTGGCTGCTCAGCTGGCCAGGTGTTTGTTATTCCCTCATTATTCTATTTACAAGGAGCAGATAAAAGGTTTAAATGTTCATTTTAAGAGTTCTATTTGCATTTGGAAACTGTTGCTGTCAACTCTCAATATGAGATCCAAAGAGCTGTCACTATCAGCAAAGCAAGCCATCATTAGGCTGAAAATACAAAACGAAAAGAAAAACTTTAGGTGTTGCCAAATCAGCTTTTAAAAAGAAAGAACGCACCGGTGAGCTCAGCAACACTAAAAGACCCGGAAGACCACGGAAAACAACTGTGGTGGATGACCGAAGAATTCTTTCCCTGGTGAAGAAAACACCCTTCACAACAGTTGGCCAGATCAAGAACACTCTCCAGGAGGTAGGTGTATGTGTGTCAAAGTCAATCTAGAGAAGACTTCACCAGAGTGAATACAGAGGGTTCACTACAAGATGTAAACCATTGGTGAGCCTCAAAAACAGGAAGGCCAGATTAGAGTTTGCCAAACAACATCTAAAAAATCCTTCACAGTTCTAGAACAACATCCTATGGACCGACGAGACCAAGATCAACTTGTACCAGAGTGATGTGAAGAGAAGAGTCTGGAGAAGGAAAGGAACTGCTCATGATCCAAAGCATAGCACCTCATCAGTGAAGCATGTGGTGGTAGTGTCATGGGCATGTATGGCTGCCAATGGAACTGGTTCTCTTGTATTTATTTATGATGTGACTGCTGACAAAAGCAGCAGGATGAATTCTGAAGTGTTTTGGGCAATATTATCTGCTCATATTCAGCCAAATGCTTCAGAACTCATTGGACGGTGCTTCACAGTGCAGATGGACAAAGACCCGAAGCATACTGTGAAAGCAACCAAAGAGTTTTTTTAAGGGAAACAAGTGGAATGTTATGCAATGGCCAAGTCAATCACCTGAATCTGATTGAGCATGGATTTCACTTGCTCAAGACAAGACTGAAAATGCCCCAAGAACAAGCAGGAACTGAAGACAGTTACAGTAGAGGCCTGGCAGAGCATCACCAGGAATGAAAACCAGCATCTGCTGATGTCTATGCGTTCCAGACTTCAGGCTGTAATTGACCGCAATTGACCGCATCTGTCCCATTACTTTTGGTCCCTCAAAAAGTGTGAGGCACATATACAAACTGTTGTAATTCCTTCACTGTTCACCTGATTTGGATGTAAATACCTTCAAATTAAAGCTAAAAGTCTGCAGTTAAAACACATCTTGTTAATTTCATTTAAAATCCATTGTGGTGGTGTATAGAGCCAAAAAGATTAGAATTGTGTCAATGTCCCAATATTAATGGACCTGACTGTAAATGCACACCATTTACCATTTACAGCAATATACTAACGTCCACCAGAGAGTAGGCTCCAAAAGCAGAAATATAAGCAGAAATCCAATGGCGACTTTACAAGTGTAAAAATCATGTTTACAGCCTGGTACAGAAGATGGCTCTGGTCTCTACAGCTAAATTTTTGCTACATGAAAACTCTGGAGTATTTTTGATTAATACATCCGTGTATGCTATCTGAAAACCATAGATTTGTGCATAAATGTGGGTGTGGCTACTTTGATTGGCATGTGTCAATCACCAAACCACGCGCATGTTGTGTGGCTAACGTGACTAGTTAGCTGGTCCGAGATGCTAGCTGGTTAGGCCGGCTTGTGGTGGTTTTAGGCGATAGGTGTCAGTGTGGTGATCGGACACAAAGCTCGGCTTCAGTACTTGACCGTTGACTGTTCTCTGACTTTTTGAGAAATTGTTGAAATGGCTTGCTGTGCTATTGGCTGTACCAACAGACCCTCCAAGAAGTGTGGTCTTTAGTTTTTTTTTTTGGTGAGAAATTGTTATTCTTAAATTTTTTGTTTGGTATTTAGTGCGCTTACTCGGCTAATTAGCTAGCATTACTCAGCTATGCGGACGGCAGTAGCTCAGTGGTGGGCGGCTGTAGCACAGTGGTGGTTAGTTACACTATCTTATTAAGCATATAGAAACAGAAGTTGTTGAAACAGCAATGCACAGAGTTTGGACACAAAAGATGCATGCACAGACTCAACACAAGATGGCAGCAGCAGGGGTTTAATGCTGACAAGTCTGATCTGAAGAGCCACATTTTTAAATTTAGAGCAAAATAATCAATATGAATTAATTTCTATAATGGTAGATGGAATACTATTCCATTCTTTGGAAACTCTTACAAAAAAGGTAGAATGACTGAAAGCTGTTTTTCTAAGTGGAATGATACAGTTTTCTCTAGATGCTCCTCTAGTGATGCGTTTTGGGATTGGTCTTACTCTGATTAAATCACTGGGAGGTGGGGGGTGCCATGCCCTGAGGCAATAAGTCAATTGGTTTTGGCAGATTGAATTTTACTTTTTTGTATGTGTTTAGGTATTTGTGTGCTTAAATAAAAAGTATAATAAAAAGTGTAAAATACAATGTCATTTTTTTATACAGTATCTACATCTACCGGTGCAAAGTGGATTGGGTGGCAGTCGAAGGCGGAGGCCTCGACGACCCAATCCCCGGACACGGATTCTGGGGACATGGAACATGGAATGTCACCTCACTGGCGGGGAAGGAGCCTGAGCTTGTGCGGGAGGTTGAGAGATACCGACTAGAGATAGTCGGGCTCACCTCCACGCACAGCTTGGGCTCTGGAACCCAAATCCTCGAGAGAGGCTGGACTCTCCACTACTCTGGAGTTGCCTGCGGCGAGAGGCGGCGGGCTGGTGTGGGCTTGCTCATAGCCCCCCAGCTTAGCCGCCATGTGTTGGAGTTCACCCCGGTGAACGAGAGGGTCGCTTTCCTGCGCCTTCGGGTCGGGGATAGGTCTCTATCTCTATCTACTGTTGTTTGTGTTTACGGGCCAAATGGCAGTGCAGAGTACCCGGCCTTCTTGGAGTCTCTGGGAGGGGTGCTGGAAAGTGCTCCAACCGGGGACTCCGTCGTTCTACTGGGGGACTTCAACGCTCACGTGGGCAGCGACAGTGACACCTGGAGGGGCGTGATTGGGAGGAACGGCCCCCCGGATCTGAACCCGAGTGGTGTTCTGTTATTGGACTTCTGTGCTAGCAACATTTTGTCCATAACGAACACCATGTTCAAGCATAAGGGTGTCCATCAGTGCACGTGGCACCAGGACACCCTAGGTCGGAGATCGATGATCTGCTTTGTAGTTGTTTCATCTGACCTCCGGCCGTATGTCTTGGACACTTAAAGCTGGACAGACTCGGCAGGCCCAAACGTACTGTGAGGGTCTGTTGGGAACGTTTGGCAGAGCCCCCTGTCAGAAAGACCTTTAATTCCCACCTCCGGCAGAGCTTCGACCAGATCCCGAGGGAGGTTGGAGACATTGAGTCCGAGTGGACCATGTTCTCCACCTCCATTGTCGATGCGGCCACTCGAAGCTGTGGCCGTAAAGTCTCCGGTGCCTGTCGTGGCGGCAACCCCCGAACCCGGCGGTGGACAACGGAAGTAAGGGATGCCGTCAAGCTGAAGAAGGAGACCTACCGAGCCTGGTTGGCCCGTGGGACTCCTGAGGCAGCTGATAGGTACCGGCGGCCCAAGCGGACTGCAGCCCGGGTGGTCGTGGAGGCTAAAACTCGGGTCTGGGAAGAGTTCGGTGAGGCCATGGAGAAAGACTATCGGTCGGCCTCGAAGAAATTCTGGCAAACCGTCCGGCGCCTCAGAAGGGGGAAGCAGTGCCCTGCCAACACTGTTTACAGTGGAGGTGGGAACCTGCTGACTTCAACTGGGGATATTGTTGGACGGTGGAAGGAATACTTCGAGGATCTCCTCAACCCCACCAACACGTCTTCCACTGAGGAAGCAGAGGCCGAGGGCTTGGAGGTGGACTCGTCCATCACCCAGGCCGAAGTCACTGAGGTAGTTAGGAAGCTCCTCAGTGGCAGGGCACCGGAGTTGGATGAGATACGCCCTGAGTACCTCACGTCTCTGGATGTTGTAGGGCTGTCTTGGTTGACACGCCTCTACAACATCGCGCGGCGGTCGGAGACAGTACCTCTGGACTGGCAGACCGGGGTGGTGGTCCCTCTTTTCAAGAAGGGGGACCGGAGGGTGTGTTCCAACTACAGAGGGCTCCTCAGCCTCCCCGGGAAAGTCTATGCCAGGGTACTGGAGAGGAGAACGCGACCGATAGTTGAACCTCGAATTCAGGAGGAACAATGCGGTTTTCGTCCCGGTCGTGGAACACTGGACCAGCTCTATACCCTCTTCAGGGTGCTGGAGGGTTTATGGGAGTTTGCCCAACCAGTCCATATGTGTTTTGTAGATCTGGAGAAGGCATTCGACTGTGTCCCTCGTGGCGCCCTGTGGGGGGTGCTCTGGGAGTATGGGGTCCGGGGCCCTTTGCTAAGGGCTGTCCGGTCCCTGTATGACCGGAGCAGGAGCTTGGTTCGCATTGCCAGCAGTAAGTCAGACCTGTTCCCAGTGCATGTTGTTATGGACAGGATTTCTAGGCGCAGCCAGGGGCCGGAGGGAGTCTGGTTTGGGGACCACAGGATCTCGTCTCTGCTTTTTGCAGATGATGTTGTCCTGTTGGCTCCATCAAGCCAGGACCTTCAGTGTGCACTGGGACGGTTTGCAGCCGAGTGCGAAGCGGCTGGGATGAGGATCAGCACCTCCAAGTCTGAGACCATGGTTCTCAGTCGGAAAAAAGTGGCTTGTCCCCTTCAGGTTGGTGGAGAGATCCTGCCTCAAGTGGAGGAGTTCAAGTATCTTGGGGTCTTGTTCACGAGGGAAGGAGGGAACGTGAGATTGACAGACGGATCGGTGCAGCTTCTGCAGTGATGCGGTCGATGTACCGGTCTGTCGTGGGGAAGAAGGAGCTGAGCTGTAAGGCAAAGCTCACGATTTACCAGTCAATCTACGTTCCTACTCTCACCTATGGTCATGGCTTTGGGTCATGACCGAAAGAACAAGATCCCGGATACAAGCGGACGAAATGGGCTTTCTCCGCAGGGTGGCGGGGCGCTCCCTTAGAGATAAGGTGAGGAGCTCGGTCACTCGGGAGGAGCTCAAAGTAGAGCCGCTGCTCCTCCACATCAAGAGGAGCCAGCTGAGGTGGCTCGGGCATCTGTTTCGGATGCCTCCTGGACGCCTCCCTAGGGAGGTGTTTCGGCATGTCCCACCGGGAGAGACCCGGGAAGACCTAGGACACGCTGGAGGGACTATGTCTCTCGGCTGGCCTGGGAACGCCTTGGTATCCCCCCGGAAGAGCTGGAGGAAGTGTCTGGGGAGAGGGAAGTCTGGGCGTCTCGGCTTAGACTGCTGCCCCTGCGACCCGGCCCCGGATAAGCGGTAGAAGATGGATGGATGGATGGATGGATCTACATATTATTTAACAATTTTCTCCCTACAGCTGTCAAACAAAGCACATTTAAACTATTATGTTCTAAGCAACATAAACACAGTTCCATAGAATTTTTGGAAAAAAAGCTGGGTTAAAGTAGACTGGAGTATGAACTGTGGGAAAGCGGTAATTGAACCGCCAACCTTCTGGTTGTAGGACAACCGCTCTACCACTGAGCTCATTAGTACTGCTAAAGCACTTTTCTCATTCACAACAAACAATGCTCTAAAGTACCATCCGTCCATCTTCTACCGCTTATCTGGGGCCGGGTCGTGGGGGCAGCAGTCTAAGCAGAGACGCCCAGACTTTCCACTCCCCAGACACTTCCCCCAGATCTAGTCCCTCCACCATGTCCTATGTCTTCCCCAAGGCCTCCTTCCGGTGGGACATGCCCGGAACACCTCCCAAGGGAGGCGTCCAGGAGGCATCCGAAACAGATGCCCGAGCCACCTCAGCTGGCTCCTCTCGATGTGGAGGAGCAGCGGCTCTACTTTGAGCTCCTCCCGAATGACTGAACTCCTCACACTACCTCTAAGGGAGCGCCCCGCCACCCTGCGGAGAAAGCTCATTTTGGCCGCTTGTATCCGGGATCTTGTTCTTTTGGTCATGACCCAAAGCTCATGACCATAGGTGAGAGTAGGAATGTAGATTGACCGGTAAATTGAGAGCTTTGCCTTGCAGCTCAGTTCCTTTTTTACCACAACAGACCAGTACATCGACCGCATCACTGCAGAAGATGCACCGATCCGTCTGTCAATTTTACGCTCCTTCCTTCCCTCACTCGTGAACAAGACCCCAAGATACTTAAACTCCTCCACTTGAGGCAGGAGCTCTCCACCTCTCTAAAGTACATTACTAAATATTTGAATTTTCCCTCAGAATCAATAAAGCAAAGATCTAATCTAAGCTAAATTAGATTTTTGTTTAGTCACACATTATAAGTAACAACAACAAAGACAGGGCTATAGAAACTGTATGTTTAATTAGGAAATTAGCCCACCACAGCAAAGAGTGCTTTGGACAACACTTTATTAATTGTCTAGTTAATATTTTTGTTCAAATTACAATGCATCAACAGAACAGGGACAGGGAAATGTGGCTGTGTCAAATGCCTGTTCAAAAATCCTGCAAAATAGTATAATGGTGGAAGTATCATGTGAAACTGCTGTTACTAATCGCTAAAGTTTGCTGTTAAAATCTAATCCGATTTGAACTATGTAGTTTTTGGCACAAAGGTAAAGTGGTTTATTAACCCTACCACACCCCTAGAGCATTTTTTGATGTTTCACAATTGTGTTTTGTGGATAACCCTGGCAGAGTCTTATTTGTACAAAATACCAAAAAATTGCAGTACCGATTAAGAATACGTGTTTTTTTCTTACAATAGTATTTTTTAGAAAACAAATGAGAGCGGCTGCTGTCATAACAACACAGAGAGTCTGTCTGGCTTAAAGTTCCGCAGGGTATTTTTAAACAGTGCAGTTTATGTCCTCTATGTAATTTTCTCACTTTCCAAATTTATTCCCATGGCCAGATTTAACCCACTGGCGGGCCGGTTTTGGCCCAAGGGGCACGTGTTTGACACTTCTGTCTTAAAGTGATATTTTGAGATTTTTGGTCTAGGGTTGTATACACATTTTAAACTATGCCAATAAACTATGACTTCTCAAAGATTCATATATCAAATCATTTAATAATTACTAAGTTTTCCTTCACTGTTCGACACTAAATCTTGGAATTTAAAGTGTGACCGCAGGTTGAACAAAAAGCACTAAGCACTAAAGTCAACAGGTGCTGAATCAGTTAAAGACATGCTGAACATACCATTTGACAATTACAACAAAACAATTATCACTTACAATGCTATTACCACGTTTTTTTTTATTTGAGCGATCAGGTCACACTAACATATCTTACAAAATGCTAATTGAGTGTACAAAAACTCTAAACATAATGGGTGTGTATTTATAACCCTTTGATTGTTTAGGGCTTAATCCAAGTTTTATTTATTATATTTTTTGGATGTTTCACATGTCATACAAAGAAGATTGAACTATATGCAGCAACTCTAAGTATTTTCATTAAACCTTTTATAAAGCTAAATAAAATATTACCACAAACGCACAATGTGTTTCCACAGACAAAACAGGTTAAATATTAACAAATTTAAACTGCAGTGAGCCACTGGCATGGTCATGTGGCAAAGGTTACATTTCCAGTCTTCTTGTCTATCCTTCATTTCTGTTGGGAGTACTTCTACAGAATTATTTTTGCAGTGTGAAGCCATGGTGAAGTTTGAAGATCTTCTTTTGAACATCAATGGATTTGGAAGATTCCAGGTGATGATCATTGTGATCAGCTTTATTGGTCGCTTTACTCTGCCTTGTCACTTTATGCTAAATAACTTCATAGCAGCCGTTCCTTCTCACCATTGCGACTTCAGCTTTTTGGATGACAGTGAACAATTTAGGAACTTGAGCCAGGCAGAGAAACTTGCAGTTAGTATTCCACTTAAAGACGATGGGACTCCAAGCTCTTGTGAAATGTTTGAAGAGCCTCAGTATCATCTGTTGAACAATTCTGTGAACATCACTCATACTGGCGTCCAAGCCACTGTGCTTTGCCCAAATGGATGGCTTTATGACAACACCACTTTCAAGTCTACTCTGACCTCACAGGTAAGGATCATGTCAAATTTCTATATTTAAAACAATTTTTGACACATTTAAACCTTTATATCCATCTCCAAGTGGGACCTGGTGTGTGATAAACGAGGAAAGAACAAGGCAACAGCTACCATCTTCTTTGTTGGAGTGATGTTTGGAGCCATGACGTTTGGCTGTTTAAGTGACAGGTTTGATTTGTTTTCTCACAACTGAACTTTGATCACCCCAAAGTTTATGGTCAACGTCTCAAACATTTGTGTCTAACAGGTTTGGCCGAAGGATCCCCCTTTTATTGTCTTATGTGTCTGGAATGCTGTTTGCTGTAGCAAGTGCCTTTTCTACAACCTATGTAATGTTCATAGTGCTGAGATTCTTCACTGGATTTTGCATCACTGGGATTGTCATTGTTTCATCTGTCCTCTGTGAATATACATTTTATATACAGTTTTGTTTTGATTACAAGTTTCTTGCCACCTCTTGAGTTCAATTGTTTGCTCTGCAGGTGTTGAGTGGGTTGACATCGAGCACAGAAAACTGGTGGGGATGATCGACAGCTTGTCATGGACATTTGGGAACACGGTTTTTGCACTAATTGCTTACTGTGTGACTGATTGGAGGTGGCTTGTAATAAGTGTAACATCACCTCTAGTCTTGGCCATTATCACTTGGAGGTAGGACTCAGAAGAAGCAATTTTCCAGGACTATTTCTCTTGACAATTCAGGATAGCATGTTTATGTTAACGATTATCAAATTTTCCACAGATCTGGTTTTATTTTTATTATTCACCTCTTGCATGAATGTTACTTGGTTGTATTCTGACTATTCCTCTGCGCTTTGGTTTAACCTCCGCTGCACAAACTACAGTAGCCTCAGAAGGCCATAATTCAAACTATAGACTTCTCAGAGGATCAAAACTCAAAAATATAGAATTTAATTTATTGGTAGATTGCACCTGGAGATGTAGTATCTTCTTTTCAAAAGGGGTCCAAATGTAGCAAAATAATTTTTCAGAAGGGAAAGCCCCAAACTAAAGCTACTTCAGTGGGGGAAAACTCAAAATACAGGGGCATATCACACAATGTGTGATTTATCTCACAGCCAAATATGCTTTATAAAAATAAAATAAAAATCAGGGGCTAAAATTAAATAGAAATTTATATGACAATATAATGACAATATATAATGTGAACATGTGGGCTTTTCAATAAATGTCCTTTTTTCATACATATGGGAACCTTGTCTAAATGTAAATACAAATACAATGTTAAACTGCTAATTCTACACTTAATGTGAGCATGTAATACATCAATATTAACATAAAAATTTACTTTTCAACTAAATTAGGTGGATGCCAGAATCAGCTAGGTGGCTTATTGCTAATGGAAAGTTGGAGAAAGCACAAAAATATTTAACAAAATGTGCCAAAATGAACAACAGAGCAGAGTCAATCGACATGATTAAACCAGAGGTAGGTACAGAATTGACTGTTCTGTTAAAAGTCATATTACAAGGTACAATTTTGGAAGATAATGACAGTAAACTTGTGTTGCAGGCATTATCTTGTATAGTTGTGAATGAGAGAAGTGATCGAACATACTCCTACTTGGATCTCATACGAACATCTAAGATGAGGAAACTGGCACTTCGTACTGGTTTACTGTGGTCTGTATTCCAACATTACGTTATTGAGCTGTGATGTGACCTCCGTTAATGTCAGTACTAACACTGAATTTCATAGGTTCTGTGTGGCCACTGCATTTTACGGCATCAGCTTTAACATCACAGGATTTGGGCTTAACATCTATCTAACACAGTTTACTTATGCATTCATTGAACTCCCTGGCAAAATTTTATGTTACTTCCTATGGGACAAAGTTGGCAGGCGAAATACTCAAGTGGGCACTCTTTTTGTTGCTGCAGTTTGTCTTGGAATAAATGTAATAATCCCTAAAGGTAACATATAAGAAATTAACATAAAACTTGGTATCTTTTTCATTTGCTATTAACTATTAAAATACAAATCTTCCCTCAGATATGGCCGTAATTAGGACAATGGTGGCGATAACTGGAAAAGGGTTTTCTTCAGCCTCTTTTGCAACAGTTGTATTGTACAGTTCTGAGCTTTACCCTACTGTAGTAAGGTAAGAAAAAAATGCACACCCTCTTCAGACCTTTATGCTAACTAAAAAAATGTCAATTGTGTCTTTCAGGCAGAATGGCATGGGCTATAACTCATTCATGGCTCGACTGGGTGTAGCATTGGCTCCTTTCATCCTGTTACTGGATGACGTGTGGCAGAGCTTACCACAAGTCATCTTGTGCGCTGCTGCTGTACTGGGAGGAATAGTGGCCAGAACACTTTCTGAGACAAGGAGCAGATACCTCCCAGAGACCATAGAAGATATTGAAAAGCATTGGTAGTAAAAAGTAATATTTTAGGTTGGGATAGGCTCCAGTCCCCCGTGACCCCTAACGGGACTATGTGGTAGAAAATGAATGAATGAACTTTATGTTAAATAACAGATCCACAAATCCATTTATGTAATCCATTATTAAAATCATCTGAAAATGTTTTGAACTTATATAATTGCCCGTGAAAAACGGGTTGCTAAAACAGGTAGTCTGAAAGTGACATACATGCTCTTTTTAAAGATTGCCATAGAAATATAGAAATTGGTTACAACCTGGTTCTTTTTTCAGATTTTTTTAACCCCTGAAAGGCCAGTTTTAGCAATGAAAGTCTGTGGGGATTTATAGAGCTGGTCTAGTGTTCCACACCTGTGACAAATGCGCATTGTTCCTCCTGAATCCAAAGTTTGACTATCGGCCAAATTCTCCACTCCAATACCCTTGCATAGACTTTTCTGGGGAGGCTGAAGAGTGTGATTCTTAAAAAGAGGGACCACCATCCCGGTCTGCCAGTCCAGAGGTACTGTCCCCAACCGCCACACAATGTTGCAGAGACGTGTCAGCCAAGACAGCCCCACAACTTCCAGAGACTTGAGGTACTCAGGGCCGATTTCATCCAGCCCCGGTGCCTTGCCACTGAAGAGCTTCCCAACTTCCTCAGTGACTTCAGCTTGGGTGATGGACGAGTCCACTTCTGAGCCCTCGGTCTCTGCTTCCTCAGTGGAAGACATGTCGGTGGGGTTGAGGAGAGCCTTGAAGTATTCCTTTAACTGCCTGACAATGTCCCCCGTTGAAGTCAGCAGATTCCCACCTCCACTGTAAACAGTGCTGGTGTGGTGTAATTTTGGATGTTATGTTATGTTATGTATTTTATTTTGTATAGTTATTCATATATGCATGATGAGTTTATGTTATGTATTATGGTTTATACTTATGCATGGTTTATAATCAAATAGGATGTTATATGTAATACATCTAGAAACATATTAATAGAAAAGAGAAAACAAGAAGGTATGGTTTAAACATGATAAGTTTAATGAACACACACAGAGGGAAGATCTAAGTTAAAGAGACATGTGTGCCTGGCACCAGAGAAAGTGTCAGGAAGTAATTAGAGCAAAGTTGAACAGAACGGTGGGGGCCCTTAGAAAAGGAGGGTTTTTTTTTTGACCCAGTGAAGTTGTAAATGGTGTACAAATGGTGCAAAATGCTGCAGCCAGGCTTTTAACTGGAACCAACAGAAGGGCTCACATTTCCCCGGTTTTATCTTCATTACATTGGCTTCCAGTCAAATTCAGAATTGATTTTAAAATTTTAGTCTTGACTTTTAGAGCTCTGCATGGACAGGCCCCCCAGTACATCACTGACCTGCTGACCCCTTACTCCTCCTCCCGCGCTCTTCGGTCTTCTGGTCAAAACCTTCTAACGGTCCCCAAAACCCGTTTTAAAACTCGGGGAGACCGGTCTTTCCAAGCAGTCGCCCCCAGACTCTGGAACGCCCTGCCCCTGTCACTGCGAGTGGACGCTTCTGTTGATTCTTTTAAAAAGCATCTGAAGACACTTTTATTTAAACAAGCTTTTAGTTGATTGGGCTTTTATGTTTTTATGTTGAATATTTCGTGGTTTTAATTTTTATTCTCATAGTTTTATTGTTCTTTTATTGCACTTTGTAAAGCACTTTTGTTAAAACTGTCATGTGAAAATGTATAAAAACTCTAGTTTGAGAGACAATCTTTAGTAGAGCTGGGGGAAATTCTACTCGGGTCGTTTTGTTGTTGTGATTGTGAAAAATAAAAGACTCTATGGCATTGGAATGGTTGTGCGTTCAGCATTTATTTCATACAATCGTGCTACTGAAGGCTAAGCGGTCAGTTTCAGTTTGTTTGTGTATGTGACACAACACTGGCAGGGCACTGCTTCCCCCTCCTGAGGCACCAGACGGTTTTCCAGAATTTCTTCTAGGCCGACCGATAGTCCTTCTCCATGGCCTCACCGAACTCCTCCCAGACCCGTGTTTTTGACTCCACAACCACCCGGGCTGCAGCTCGCTTGGTCTGCCGGTACCTATCAGCTGCCTCAGGAGTCCCATGAGTGAAATAGGCTCGATAGGTCTCCTTCTTCAGCTTGACGGCATCCCTTACTTTTGGTGTACACCACCAAGTTTGGGGGTTTCCGCCACGGTAGGCACCAGAGATATTACAGCCACAGCTACGAGTGGCCGCGTCGACATTGGAGGTGGAGAACATGGTCCACTCGGACCCAAAGTCTCCAGTCTCCCTCGGGATCTGGTCGAAGCTCTGCTGGTAGTTGAAGATCTCTCTGACAAGGGACTCGGCCAAATGTTCCCAACAGACCCTCACAATACGTTTGGGCCTGCAGAGATAGTCCAGCGTTCTCCCCCGCCATCTCTTCACCAGAGTGTCCAAGACATACGGCTTGAGGTCAGATTAAACAACCACAAAGTAGATCTTCAACCTCCGGCCTAGGGTTCCTTGGTGCCACGTGCACTGGTGGACACCCTTTTGCTTGAACATGGTGTTCGTTATGGACAAACTGTGACTAGCACAGAAGTCCAATAACAGAACACCATTCAGGTTCAGATCCGGGGGGCAGTTCCTCCCCAATCACACCCCTCCAGGTGTCACTGTTGCTGCCCACTTGAGCATTGAAGTTCCCCAGTAGAACAACAAAGTCCCCGGTCGGAGCACTTTCCAGCACCCTTCCCAGAGACTCCAAGAAGGCACACAGTTGTCTTTGGGGCTAAAAAAAAACATAAAGAAAGAGGGAAAAGGAGATGGCGTGTCAAGGTATGGGACAGCTGATAAACAAGTGGATTCTGAAAGGCAACAGGTAGGATTTAATGTGAGACCTCTGTGCTTGTAATATTTATGTTAACAGACTAGCTAGCGTTTGCTAACTCTGAGAATGTAGCAGTCAAATGGGTTTAGATTAAGGCTAGCTTAATGTGCAAAACTGAGGTTACTAAGCTGAAAACTGGAAATATAAGGCAGCATGCCATGTACGATAAATTACAATAATTTGGAAAACAACTAATCCACAATAGATTGTTCATGTGAAAAGTCCTGTCCTTGCCAGCTGAGCTATCCAGCCGCTGGCCATATGTATGTATTAAAACGGGTCAGAGAGTGCATTGTTACTCGTATTGGGCATTGACAACTGGCTCCTACTTAGAATTGTTATAAAAATTGAGATTCTTTTCCTTCTTTTCGATTCTTTATTGGAATGAACATTTTTAATTTAATGGAGAGGGGTGCAGTGGCTCAGTGGTAGAGCGGTCGACTTTTAACCGGAAGGTTGGTGGTTCGAGGCCCGCTCTCCTCACAGTTCATACTGTCGTTGTGTCGTTGGGCAAGACACTTAACCCACCTTGCCTCCAGTGGTGTTCCAGCTGTATCACGGGTGAATTTAAGCTTAATGTAAGTCGCTTTGGATAAAAGCGTCAGTGAAATGAATAAATGTAATGTAAATGGCTGTGAATCGATTTAAAAGAAATGTACTAAATAATTGCAGGTCTGGCTGTCATTAATCGCAATTAATCACACAACTGTCAAGTTTTAATAAAAGAGACTCAGAAGGTAATTCACTTTCTTTTTAATCATTTAACTTTGCCAAACTTTAACTTTTGTATACCATGTAAATTGTGATAGAATATATCAATTCTAATTTATATATAAATTCGAAAGTTCAGACAGACTTCAAAACCAAGCCCAGTCTATGTATGCAAAAAATATTTTACAAATAACTTAAATGGTGTGCATTTATATAGTAATGTTTTGTACCTGGCTGTACCAAACCCTTTTACACACACACACACACACACACACACACACACACACACACACACACACACACACACACACACACACACACACACACACACACACACACACACACACACCTGGGGCAGACAGAGAGGGGGGCTTCCAAACACAAGGCGCTCACAACCTCCTCCGATCACCACAAAAGTCACCTCTACAATCACACCATTGATAGTATACAGTTGCGCTCATATCTACCTACCCTGGCGAGTAGTTTGTGGTAGTTGTAGATGAGGCTCTTTATTTTCTCAGATGGTAAAGCTGCCCAGTTCCTGAGTTCCTGTAAAATCTTGGCTGTCTTGCATGAACTGCACATTTGAGATCTCCCCAGAGTGGCTCAATATTGAGGTCAGGAGACTGAGATGACCAGTCCAGAACCTTCACTTTATGCTGCTGTAGCCAATGACAGGTCGACTTGGCCTTGTGCTTTGCTCATGGGCAGCTTCCAGGGCTGATGGGTGCAAATTCTTCTCCAGTATTTTCTGATAACATGCTGCATTCATCTTGCCATACATTTTGACCAAGTTTTCTGTGCACATCAGCTATTCACCTCTGTAGTGTCAAAACTGACCTCTCAGTCTTTGGCACTATTGTATGGAATAAGTTATGAACGCAACACCAGATTCCATGCCATTAGAGTCTTTATTGTTTCACAACCAACACAATAAACGACCCGAGTAGACTTTCTCCCAGCTCTACTAAAGATTGAACAGTAGACATAAGCTTTTATACAGTTTTGATATCAGTAAAGTAATAACTCTTTCTGATATCATTGTGCAAGGCTCTGGGATTCTCCTCATTAACTCCATGATGTCATTTCTGTACGGCCTTGAGGGCTACTCCTTAGACTCTGTATCCTCCGATAACAGACACCTGCGTCTTAATATGGTCCTTCCTGTGTGTGTGTCTGACATTAGGTTTTGTCTTTTATATTAATATGTTTAAATGAATAACTAACCGGGTCTACATAGTTTAAAACACATAACATATAAAATATTACACCACACCTCCATGTTTCACAGTAGGAATGGTGTACTTTTTATTATAAGCCTTGTTGACTCCCCTTTAAATGTAACGTTTATGGTTGTGGACAAAATGTTAAATTTTTGAGGGTGGTTACCTTTAGTTGACAGGACATGTGACATCTTGACACACTGTATCACAGACATAAACTTCTGCCAACCCGGAGGGTGCTGTGTTTCTCCAACAACAAGCCCTGGGTGACCCCTGAGCTTAAAGCCTTGCCCCCTATCAGGGGACAGAAAAGAGCAGAAGTGAGTTCAGCGCAAACTCAAATACAAGATCAGGCATGCCAAGAACTCCTATAAGACGAATCTGGAGGAGCGGCTGGAGGAGGGGCTGGAGGAGGGGCTGGAGGAGCGGCTGGAGGAGCGGCTGGAGGAGCGGCTGGTGGAGCGGCTGGTGGAGCGGCTGGAGGAGCGGCTGGAGGAGCGGCTGGAGGAGCGGCTGGAGGAGCGGCTGGAGGAGCGGCTGGTGGAGCGGCTGGAGGAGCGGCTGGAGGAGCGGCTGGAGGAGCGGCTGGAGGAGCGGCTGGAGGAGCGCAACGTCACGGATGTGTGGAGAGGCCTCCAGACCATCTCCGGTCATGAACAAGGTGCCAGGGATACAGCGGACGGTGACCAGCGCTGGGCCAGTGAGTTAAATCTGTTCTTCAACAGATTTGACTTCAACCTCTCTCCCACTCTTCCTAGCCCCTCTACACACCTCTCCAGACTTGTGGACATCAGCACCTCCACCCGGCCACCTTCACCTCTACTTCATCTTCACAGCTGCATGGACCATCAACTACCTCAGCAACAGGCCACAATACGTGAGGCTGCGCAACTATGTGTCTGAGGTGGTGGTCTGCAGCACTGGGGCCCCTCAGGGAACAGTACTCTCACCGATTCTCTTCACACTCTACACTTGGGACTTCACCTACAACACCAGCAGCTGTCACCTCCAGAGGTTCTCTAAGGACTCAGCCATTGTTTGCTGTGTGTCTGAGGGGAACAACCTGGAGGACAGGTCGGTCATCATGGACTTTATCAACTGGTGTGGGCTCAACCACCTGCAGCCAAACACCAGCAAGACGAAGGAGATGGTGATCAACTTCAGGAGAAGGACGTCCCCCCACACAAACCAGTGTACATCCAGGGCTCGGACATTGAGACAGTGGTACCTGGGTGTTCACCTGAACAATAAACTGGACTGGTCCCACAACACCAGCGCCCTGTACAAGAAGGGCCAGAGTTGCCTCAACCTTTTGAGGAGACTAAGGTCCTTCGGAGTGTGCAGGCTTTTGTTAAGGACTTTTTATGACTCTGTGGTACACTCTAAGAAAAATGTCCGTAAAAAAACAGAAAATGTCTTGGTAATTTTCTGCCAGTACATTTCCTGTTTTTTTACAGAAAGTTAACGGACATTTCCTTCAACCCTGAATGAATACATGGCTGGGTGACATCTCCTTTGGAAATGTTATGTTCAGCAGGGAGATAGCTCAGGGCGTGGTTTAAGGAGATTTGGTGCACAGCCTCTGGAAACATTCATTGCCTCAACATGGAACACAGTGTTATGGAACATATTATTCTGCAAACCCAGACACAACAGACAAGGGTTTGCCAAAAACTGAGAGGTCAGTTTTGACACTACAGAGGTGAATAGCTGATGTGCACAGAAAACTTGGTCAAAATGTATGGCAAGATGAATGCAGCATGTTATCAGAAAATACTGGAGAAGAATTTGCACCCATCAGCCCTGGAAGCTGCCCATGAGCAAAGCACAAGGCCAAGTCGACCTGTCATTGGCTACAGCAGCATAAAGTGAAGGTTCTGGACTGGTCATCTCAGTCTCCTGACCTCAATATTGAGCCGC
This sequence comes from Perccottus glenii, assembly GCA_024416835.2. Classification (NCBI taxonomy): domain Eukaryota; kingdom Metazoa; phylum Chordata; class Actinopteri; order Gobiiformes; family Odontobutidae; genus Perccottus; species Perccottus glenii. The sequence continues at coordinate 14,849,751 of CM044549.2, forward strand.
TCTGGGGAGATCTCAAATGTGCAGTTCATGCAAGACAGCCAAGATTTTACAGGAACTCAGGAACTGGGCAGCTTTACCATCTGAGAAAACCCTTGTTCCTTCAATTCAGTATTATGTCTGCTACTCTTATTAAAACAGTGTGACCCCCAATGGACAAATTAGAAATAGCAGGTACTTTTATTTAAAGCAGCACCACGACATTTACATTTACATTTAGTCATTTAGCAGATGCTTTCATCCAAAGCGACTTAGCTTCCTTTCACCAGTGTTACAGCTGGAACACCACTGGAGGCAAGGTGGGTTAAGTGTCTTGCCCAAGGACACAACGACAGTATGAACTGTGGGGAGAGTGGGAATCAAACCGCCTACCTTCTGGTTTCCCCTCAGGAAGAACCTCATGAGGCCATTTCCCGGGCGCACTCTTCCCCGCGAGAGACGGGTTTTTAAATTACCGTCTCTCCAGAGCCAGGCTGTTGGTGGAGGATGCCTTCGGGATCCTGTCCTCACAGTGGAGGATTTATCAACACCTCATAAAGGTCCACCCTGATGTTGCGGAGAGATGTGTGAAGGTGACATGCATTCTCCACAACTTCATGAGGAGATCTGCGAAGGCACCTGCTGCGAGGGGGATGGTGCAAGGTGCAGAGGACTCGCTGCCAAGCCTGGGTCGGGTTGCAGCCAACAACTCTGCCAGAGAGGCCATTCAGGTCAGAGAAACCTTCATAGCCCACTTCTCAGGAGTGTGACAAAGCTGAGGTTACGTCACATAAGTGGATCCAAACGGTAAAAGTTTAGTCAGTGCACATTTTCCCAGCTCCATATTCCATCTTAACAACACACCAAAACTCAGTTAATGTCTTTTCAGTATGAGCCATCTTCAGCCCTCGGTCAGAGACTAAATCCATCAGTTGCTCCTGCAGTCTTGCAGGAAGATTTCTGCTGCTTTCACTCACAATGAATCTGTTCCTCACTCAATCCAGCCGTTTTGACTTTGCTTCAATGTCCTGGAAATAATGGTTGAAATCACTGTCGAGTTTGGATAGATGAGCTTGCACCATTTTGACCACTGGACCCTTGGCAACCTCAGTGGTGGCAAGATAAGAGTCAAATAGTGGGAAACAGCTCACGTCTCCCTCATCACAAGTTCATAAAACCTAAAGCGGACGTCTGTGTGAAGTAGTAGCTGTTTGTGCTCTGTGCCACTCTTATGACAGAGCTTGAAAAAGTATGCAATTCAATGGCCTGGACTGGATGAAATGTATCACTTTCACAGCATCTTCCAAAACAGCAATTAAATCAGGACTCACTTTCTTACTCGTCAGAGCTTCACGGTGAATAATACAGTACGTCCATTTGACGTCTGCATTAACCCTTTTTATGTTTCCAAGCAGTCTCACTCCTCCTGTCATGGCGGCTGTCTATAACCCTGAAAATGTCTTCCCCAGTTGTGTTTCAAAATAGTGTTTTTCAAAATAAAATGTGCTCATTTATGTCTGAAACATTTTTGTAACAAACGAAAGCCAGGAGCTGAGCCCCTCCGCTCACATCTGTCATTTCATCCAGCTGCAAAGTGAACTAACCAGCTCATTTAATTTTGTTTACCACCTGCCCAACAATATTAGCGGACATGTCATCAATAGAACGGGATGCCCTAACAGAAGCTGCAGGGAGAATTAGTTCATCAACAATAATGTGCAGCTTTTTTGATTCATCTACAAGTAGAGATTTGCTTGACAGACTTGGCTCTCATCATTAAAGATTGACCTGATTTAAATTCTGCAAGTTTTTATTTGAAAAAGTCTTCAGTTTTGCCAACACTTCCCGAGTGTTTTGTGCTTTGATGCCATTGTTGTTGGGAGGGATCATTGACACATTAGCCAGGATTTCACCGCAAAAGAAACATTAAGGCTGTAGAGGATCCGCTGATGTACAGGTTAACATACAAAATGTAGTTCCCACATTACTGTGTGTTTAGATGTGGCCTCCCTTGTCCATTTGCTTGCGGTCTCTCCTAAACGTTCCCCTAAGCCCGGTGCGACCATAATAGGATGTTTCAGTCCTTTGTCCATCTTTGCTGCTCAGTTAGCTGCTGTCGTTAGCCGTTTGTTTTGCCACAATGTTGTGTCACAACTTCAATCTCCTGAGGTGGTGCCCACGTAACTCCATTAAATAATGGCCTTATGAAATGACCGCAAATATTCTTAATATTCTATAAATAGCCTAAACTATCAAATAATTCTGCTTACCCCTGGTTGAGAACCACTGGTCTAGGGTTGTAAACACATACAGTGGCAAGAATGTATGTAAAAGTTTTGCAATTTCATGATTTTTTTTTTGTTTTTATAAATTTGTCTTAAAATGCGATATGATCTTCATTTAAATCAAGGGTATTGACAAACATGTGTCTAAAAATTATAAAAAAAATAAAAATTCTGATCTTTCATGACTATTGAACACACTCATTCAACATTCAAAATGGCAGTGGAAAAAGTAAGTGAACCCTTAGAATTAATAAATGGTTAATCCCCCATTGGCAGCAATAACCTCAACCAGGCACTTCCTGAAGCTGTGGCTCAGACCTGCACGTTGAGGAGGAATTTTAGCCCATTTGTTCTGGCAGAATGGCTTTAGCTCTGCCACTCCAAAAGGTGGATTTTGTTTATCTGAGGCCATTCTGTTGTGGACTTGCTCTGGCCACATGACCACTGGCCTGGTCATGTGGCAAAGGTTACATTTCCAGTCTTCTTGTCCATCCTTCATTTCTGTTCAGAGTACTTCTACAGAATTATTTTTGCAGTGTGAAGCCATGGTGAAATTTGAAGATCTTCTTTTGAACATCAATGGATTTGGAAGATTCTAGGTGATGATCATTGTGATCAGTTTTATTGGTCGCTTTACTCTGCCTTGTCACTTTATGCTAAATAACTTCATAGCAGCCGTTCCTTCTCACCATTGCGACTTCAGCTTTTTGGATGACAGTGAACAATTTAGGAACTTGAGCCAGGCAGAGAAACTTGCAGTTAGTATTCCACTTAAAGATGATGGGACTCCAAGCTCTTGTGAAACGTTTGAAGAGCCTCAGTATCATCTGTTGAACAATTCTGTGAACATCACTCATACTGGCGTCCAAGGCACTGTGCTTTGCCCAAATGGATGGCTTTATGACAACACCACTTTCAAGTCTACTCTGACCTCACAGGTAATGATCATGTCAAATTTCTATATTTAAAACAATTTTTGACAGCATTTAAACTTGACTTTTATAACCTTCTCCAAGTGGGACCTGGTGTGTGATAAACGAGGAAAGAACAAGGCAACAGCTACCATCTTTGTTGGAGTGATGTTTGGAGCCATGACGTTTGACTGTTTAAGTGACAGGTTTGATTTGTTTTCTCACAACTGAACTTTGATCACCCCAAAGTTTATGGTCAATGTCTCAAACATTTGTGTCTAACAGGTTTGGTCGAAGGATCACCCTTTTATTGTCTTATGTGTCTGGAATGCTGTTTGCTGTAGCAAGTGCCTCTTCTACAACCTATGTAATGTTCATAGTGCTGAGATTCTTCACTGGATTTTGCATCACTGGGATTGTCATTGTTTCATCTGTCCTCGGTGAATATACATTTTATATACAGTTTATTTTGATTACAAATTAAGCAATTTTCCAGGACTATTTCTCTTGACAATTCTCTTGATAGAATGTTTATGTTAACGGTTATCTGCAGACTTATTACATAAATGTGATGAATGTATGAGCTTGTAAGAACAACGGATGTAAATTAGCCTATGGCTACAATCTGGCATGTTTACATTCATGTGGCTGTTCTCTTTTATGTTCATCAACATGCACTGCACCAATCAAATTATTCAAATTCTACACTGAACATTATTTCTTTTTCAACTAAATTAAGTGGATGCCAGAATCAGCTAGGTGGCTTATTGCTAATGGAAAGTTGGAGAAAGCACACGTATATAAATGTATTTAACAAAATGTGCCAAAATGAACAACAGAGCAGAGTCAATAGACATGATTAAACCAGAGGTAGGTACAGAATTGACTGTTCTGTTAAAAGTCATATTACAAGGTACAATTTTGGAAGATAATGACAGAAAACTTGTGTTGCAGGCATTATCTTGTATAGTTGTGAATGAGCGAAGTGATCAAACATACTCCTACTTGGATCTCATACGAACATCTAAGATGAGGAAACTGGCACTTCGTACTGGTTTACTGTGGTCTGTACTCCAACATTACAATATTGAGCTGTGATGTGACCTCCATTACTGTCAGTACTAACACTGCATTTCATAGGTTCTGTGTGGCCACTGCATTTTACGGCATCAGCTTTAACATCACAGGATTTGGACTTAACGTCTAACACAGTTTACTTATGCATTCATTGAACTCCCTGGCATGGTTTCATGTTACTTTCTATGGGACTAACAAATTAACATTAAACTTGGTAATTTCTCATTTTGCTATTGACTATTAAAATACAAATCTTCCCTCAGATATGGCTGTAATTAGGACAGTTAGTGGCGATAACTTCTGTCTCTTTTGCAACAGTTTTTTTGTACAGAGCTGAGCTTTACTGTACTGTAGTAAGGTACGAAAAAAATGCACACCCTCTTCAGACCTTTATGCTAAATAAAAAATTGTGATAGAATGACATGGGCTATAACTCATTCATGGCTCGACTGGGTGTAGCATTGGCTCCTTTCATCCTGTTAATGGATGACGTGTGGCAGAGCTTACCACAAGTCGTCTTGTGCGCTGCTGCTGTACTGGGAGGAATAGTGGCCAGAACACTTTCTGAGACAAGCAGCAGATACCTTCCAAAGACCATAGAAGATATTGAAAAGCACTGGTAGAAAAAATATTTCTTGCATACAACTTTATGTTCAATGACAGGAAGTGGGTTATCACAAATCCATTTATGCATTATTAAAATCATTTGAAAATATTTTGAACTCTTTTAATTGCCTATGATAAGAGTAACAATTGGGTTGCTAAAACAAGTGGTTTGAAAGTATCATATGCACTAGTTTCATATAATTTATTAACAAAATTCTGTCCATCTGAGAATTTACATCTGCCAAATTGCTAAACAGAAATCAGCTAAATTTTTGCTACATGAAAACTCTGGAGTATTTTTGATTAATACATCCGTGTATGCTATCTGAAAACCATAGATTTGTGCATAAATGTGGGTGTGGCTAATTTGATTGGCATGTGTCAATCACCGAACCACGCGCATGTTGTGTGGCTAACGTGACTAGTTAGCTGGTCCGAGATGCTAGCTGCTTAGGCCGGCTTGTCGTGGTTTAGGCGATAGGTGTCAGTGTGGTGATCGGACACAAAGCTCAGCTTCAGTACTTGACCGTTGGCTGTTCTCTGACTTTTTGAGAAATTGTTGAAATGGCTTGCTGTGCTATTGGCTGTACCAACAGACCCTCCAAGAAGTGTGGTCTTTAGTTTTTTTGGTGAGAAATTGTTATTCTTAAATTTTTTTTGTTTGGTATTTAGAGCGCTTACTCGGCTAATTAGCTAGCATTACTCAGCTATGCGGGCGGCAGTAGCTCAGTGGTGGGCGGCTGTAGCTCAGTGGTAGAGCGGTCGTCTTTCAACCGGAAGGTAGGTGGTTCGATTCCCGCTCTCCCAACAGTTCATACTGTCGTTGTGTCCTTGGGCAAGACACTTAACCATGGTTGCCAGGGTAGCGGTTTTCCCGCACAATTGGGCTATTTTAGAAAAGGAGTTGCGGGAAAAAATATGGAGTTGCGGGTTGCGGTTTTTTGGGCTACATTTAAAATGTACCGCGGCCGCAAAAAAATAAATAAAAATAAAATAATTGTGGACAAAGATAAAAGTGAACCTTTTATTAGTGGGTGTTGATCCCCGGGAATGAATACTTGGCAACAAACGCTGCTTCTCGCAAAATGCGAGTAGGCGCGCGCGCTACATGTGCTTTGACATCACAAATCAAGCATCATCATCACGTCACTCACATCATGAGAGCGTTGTAGTCAGAAGCGTCGGTTTGGTTGTCTGTTGATGAACAAGCAGCATTCTAAAATGTCAGGTAAATGGGGAAAGTATGGAAAGAAGTATCGCAAAGAATGGGAGACAGAGAAAGGATTAAAGGAGTGGATTCGAAGTGTTCCAAATGATGATAGAAAAGCGTTTTGCAAATATTGCAAATGTGAAGTAAGAGCTCACCACGGTGATCTGGTAGCTCATACTGCAACTGAAAAACATAAAAAAAATGCGTCTTCTTTCTCAAATGCCAGAACATTATTTGACACAGGCAGTTCCTTTCTAAGAAGAAGTTAGTACTTCTGACTAGGGTCAGAAAATATCAGAGAGGATATGTTCTTATTTGACCTTTATTGTATAAGATTGTGTATTAAAAAAAAACACAGTGTGTGATATTAAGAATTTGGGTAAGACAAAAGGCGAATACTTTAAACTTAAACTTATATACACATTTATTTTAAGGCCCTTTGTGGGAATCCAGCCATTGTCTAATCTGATTGGACACTGAAAAATTGGGCTAGTTTTCATTCCATTTGGGCGGGTTTTGAGTTGTCATTGGGCTGGAAATATTTCTGGGACCTGGCAACCCTGCACTTAACCCACCTTGCCTCCAGTGGCTGTAACACTGGTAATTACATTAGAACAATGTAAGTCGCTTTGGATAAAAGCGTCAGCTAAATGAATAAATGTAAATGTAAATGATTTAGCATTGACTGGCTAACGACTTTAACCCATCAAGATGACATGGAGTACTGTAGTATTATATTATTATTATTATTATTATTAAGGTAAAATTTTAAAGTAATTTTTACTGTGTTTGTGTTAATAAAAAATAGATCATAGCATTTCTTGCTCAAATTTAATCACAATTTGTATTGTGACCCTTGTTATTTACACTCTTATACTGCTCTTATATTGAACTGCCATAGACTGGATTATAAAGTATGCCAAATGTACCTAGTACCTCCAATGTAGTACCTAACGTTAGCGTTGTATACACTTTTCAGTTACATTCAATACATTTAAGTGTAAACTATTAACTATTTAAACTAACTATTAACTATTTAAATATTTATAAATCTTCATTTATGAAGCGTAGAATTTAAGAGTCCAGGTCATCATTACTTATGCAAAAACTAAATCTTTTTTATTAGTCACTTAGCCTTATATGTCTAAATTATAGGCTCTATGACTATGATCTTTTGTTTATGTGAAGCCTTGTTGTTGTTATCTACCATAACCCTTGTTATTGTTATACTATTTCTACTATACTATATTTGTAACCTTTTAAGGTTAGTATAATACTTAATGTGTTTTATATTTTTCCTCTATGTTTTCCTCGTGATCCAGACAGACTGGACCAGTGGATGTTGAAGATGAGGAGACAGAACTGGACTCCTACCTCTTCCATTCGGTTGTACTGTCAACACTTTGAGAGGGATTGATTTTGCGCTAATTTGAGGGTACACAGAGCTTTATGTAAATCTTTATTACAAGGACAGTACATATTGACTAAATGTACAAAAGTCACCCTGGGAAAAGAAGAACAACAAAACAATAATAAAATCACATAGTTTAAATAAAAGTCTGGTTAGTGCAGCAAGACAAGTAAGACAGTAACATACAATAGATAAAAGTGAGTAACGTTAGTCCACTTATTAAGCATATAGAAACAGAAGTTGTTGAAACAGCAATGCACAGAGTTTGGACACAAAAGATGCATGCACAGACTCAACACAAGATGGCAGCAGCAGGGGTTTAATGCTGACAAGTCTGATCTGAAGAGCCACATTTTTAAATTTAGAGCAAAATAATCAATATGAATTAATTTCTAAAATGGTAGATGGAATACTATTCCATTCTTTGGAAACTCTTACAAAAAAGTTAGAATGACTGAAAGCTGTTTTTCTAAGTGGAATGATACAGTTTTCTCTAGATGCTCCTCTAGTGATGCGGTTTGGGATTGGTCTTACTCTGATTAAATCACTGGGAGGTGGGGGGTGCCATGCCCTCAGGCAATAAGTCAATTGGTTTTGACAGATTCAATTTTACTTTTTTGTATGTGTTTAGGTATTTGTGTGCTTAAATAAAAAGTATAATAAAAAGTGTAAAATACAATGTCATTTTTTAATACAGTATCTACATATTATTTAACAATTTTCTCTCTACAGCTGTCAAACCAAGCACATTTAAACTATTATGTTCTAAGCAACATAAACACAGTTCCATAGAATGTTTGGAAAAAAAGCTGGGTTAAATTAGACTGGAGTATTAACTGTGGGAAAGCGGTAATCGAACCGCCAACCTTCTGGTTGTAGGACAACCGCTCTACCACTGAGCTCATTAGTACTGGTAAAGCACTTTTCTCATTCACAACAAACAATGCTCTAAAGTACCATCCATCCATCTTCTACCGCTTATCCGGGGGCCGGGTTGTGGGGGCAGCAGTCTAAGCAGAAACGCCCAGACTTTCCGCTCCCCAGACACTTCCCCCAGATCTAGTCCCTCCAGCATGTCCTAGGTCTTCCCCAAGGTCTCCTTCCGGTGGGACATGCCCGGAACACCTCCCAAGGGAGGCGTCCAGGAGGCATCCGAAACAGATGCCCGAGCCACCTCAATGTGGTGGAGCAGCGGCTCTACTTTGAGCTCCTCCCGAATGACTGAACTCCTCACCCTATCTCTAAGGGAGCGCCCCGCCACCCTGCGGAGAAAGCTTGTATCCGGGATCTTGTTCTTTTGGTCATGACCCAAAGCTCATGACCATAGGTGAGAGTAGAAACGTAGACTGACCGGTAAAATGAGAGCTTTGCCTTGCAGCTCAGTTCCTTTTTTACCACAACAGACCAGTACATCGACCGCATCACTGCAGAAGCTGCACCGATCCGTCTGTCAATTTTACGCTCCTTCCTTCCCTCACTCGTGAACAAGACCCCAAGATACTTAAACTCCTCCACTTGAGGCAGGAGCTCTCCACCTCTCTAAAGTACATTACTAAATATTTGAATTTTCCCTCAGAACCAATAAAGCAAAGATCTAATCTAAGCTAAATTATATTTTTGTTTAGTCACACATTATCAGTAACAACAACAAAGACAAGGCTATAGAAACTGTATGTTTAATTAGGAAATTAGCCCACCTCAGCAAAGAGTGCATTGGACAACACTTTATTAATTGTCTAGTTAATATTTTTGTGCAAATACAATGCATCAAGTGCACAGGGGAAATGTGGCTGTGTTCAAAAATCCTGCAAAATAGTATAATGGTGGAAGTATCATGTGAAACTGCTGTTACTAATCGCTAAAGTTTGCTGTTAAAATCTAATCCGATTTGAAGTATGTAGTTTTTGGCACAAAGGAAAAGTGGTTTATTAACCCTACCACACCCCTAGAGCATTTTTTGATGTTTCACAATCGTGTTTTGTGGATAACCCTGGCAGAGTCTTATTTGTACAAAATACCAAAAAATTGCAGTACTGATTAAGAATACGTGTTTTTTTTTTTACAATAGTTTTTTTTAGAAAACAAATGAGAGCGGCTGCTGTCATAACAACACAGAAAGTCTGTCTGGCTTAAAGTTCCGCAGGGTATTTTTAAACAGTGCAGTTTATGTCCTCTATGTCATTTTCTCACTTTCCAAATTTATTCCCATGGCCAGATTTAACCCTCTGGCGGGCCGGTTTTGGCCCATGGGCCACGTGTTTGACACTTCTGTCTTAAAGTGATATTTTGAGATTTTTGGTCTAGGGTTGTATACACATTTTAAACTATGCCAATAAACTATGACTTCTCAAAGATTCATATATCAAATCATTAATAGTTACTAAGTTTTACTTCACTGTTCAACACTAAATCTTGGAATTTAAAGTGTGACCGCAGGTTGAACAAAAAGCACTAAAGATAACAGGTGCTGAATCAGTTAAAGACATGCAGACATTTTACCATTTGACAATTACAACAAAACAATTATCATTGAAAAGTGTTGCTATCTCTGCCCCTCTCGTAGTTTTCTGGAAAAGGAGGGCGTGTGTGTGACGTAGTGGGTCAGGATGGGAAAAAGAGGGAAGAACAATGTTAGGGAGAAAATGCTATAGACTTGTCCGCTTCAAGCTGTACGGTGCAAATCAAGTGTGAGTCAATGCTCGAGTGCAAGTCAATGCTCCAGTGAATGCTAGCAAGCAGAGTGCAGTTATGTCCGTGCATGTGTACCTGACTGTTTTCGTGCTTCGGCCCTGTTAGCCCGGACCACTAAAAGCAAGTTACGTGCTGCGAGCCAAGTTATTATATTGAGATCAGCTCGCTCCTAACTACGGTTTGGTGTGTGGAAGCTGAGGAGGTAACACTGGGGGCTCGTCCGGGATTTGCTAACAAACAAACGAAAAAGTTTTCGTCGGACACGGAATGGCGGCACGCGGAGCTACAGTCAATGCTGTCGCAATGGAAACTTCGAACGTAAGCACTAACCCATTTCTCGTGGATATCAGAGACACTATTATAGACCCAGTTAAACACCGCGGCCGATATGCCGACAGCACCAACCCTTTCACGGCGGGCATGGAGCGAACATTAGCCGCGGACGGAGCGACTGTGTACGGCCGGCTGCCGTTGTTCAACCTAGCTGCGGCCCTCACGCCACCGCCGTCACGGTTGACTAACCCATTCCTCCCCGGGGAGCTACAAAATAAAGCAGACGGTGAGTCCATGTACTTTAACCAGAAAACTTGTGACTGTTCAAAACCTATGGCAACCAGCCCAGTTGCAGTTTTACCGGAGGGTTTGGGAAATAGCTCCGCTCCAACGTATGCCACACGTGGTGCTAACCAACTAGCTAACCCATTCACTTCTATGAACTGTACGGCCCAAAACCCTTTTTCTCCTGCCCACGTATTACGCTCCCAGTTCACTTCACCACCCTTCCAATCCTGCATGCCCCGGTCTGTGGAACTTTGTGGAGTAATAAACTACGATGATGATTATGCCCCACACTATGACCGATACCAATACGGTCACTCAGCTAAAGAAAGGGCCCAGTCGGCACAGTCGCCATCACGCATAGCGCCAGCCATTGAAATAATAGACACCAGGGATGATGGGCATTATGGACATAAAGAGAGAATTCCAATATTAATGCCAGGCCATTTTGAAGGAACGGGTTCCTGGAAAGACTTTATTCATCGGTTTGAAAGCTGTGCAATGGCAAACCATTGGTCAGAAACGACAATGGTGGTTCAATTGAGATTCAGCCTGACTGGCGCGGCTGGAGCTATCATCCATAAAAACCCCAGACCTGACCGTTGGAGCTATCCGCGGATTGTGGCTGAAATAGAGACCGCCTACGGGCCGCGCTCTGACCATGCGGCGGCTATTGGCATTGAACTGAGACAAAGGGTTAGAGGGCCAAACGAAAAACTGTACGAATTAAGGGATGACATCTACGAGAAAGTGTCCATAGTGTATGCGGACCGTATGGAGTTGGAACAGGATGCCATCAATGTGGAGGTTTTCACCAACGCCCTGGCCGACGCCGATGTGGTGCAAAGACTACTGGAAGAGCAGCCGCGCACCCTATCCAGAGCATATGATATCGCACACAGCTACGAAACTACCAAAAGGGCCGCTAGAACAGTCACACAATTCATGCAGCCTGGCCAACGCGGACTTGTAAATCAAAGGGCCAGGGCCACCACAGTACGTGAAAATAACCACGGGCCAGCTGGTGTGGAGCCGGTGAGGGTAGCTGTTTGGTCCATCAATTCGCCAGAGAGGGCCCCAAAGTTTAATCAGCAGTGGCGCCAGAAGAGAGGCAAAAATGTCAAAATGCCCCAGGGGGATATTCAATGCCACAACTGCTCCGGTCTAGTGCACATCCAGAGGAACTGCCCTTCCCCCCGTCGACCCCGACAGCAATTCCGGACCGTCGATCAGAACACCGCACCTGACCCAGGAATAGTGGTCACCTGCACTGCGAGTCAGGAAGAAGACGTGTGTTAAAATATCGATAAATGGACTGGAAATGTGTGCTCTGCTTGACTCTGGTGCTAGGAGGAATGTGTTGCCCCTCCACCTCTTTAACTCCATTCCCACACAATCCAGAACCACAATAGAGCCATCTGTTGCACAGGTCCTACAGGGCATCGGTCCCACTGGTCTGGCAGGGCTGGGGGAAGTCAACCTACCAGTGTTATACTACTTACTTAGTTATTCTGGGGCACCCCTTCCTACATCAGACCAGTGCCAAGCTGGACTATGGCCGCCGAGAAATAACCCTATTCGGAGAAAAGGTACCTCGTTTTAACCCAAGCCATCCACCCCGGGCACACATTGTCAGAGTGGCTTGGACAACAGTGTTGGAGTCGGGACGCGAGTATGTAGTGCCCGGCAGGGCCCAACTTCGCCATGCTGCTGAGGGAGACTTGATGCTGAGCCCAACCAAAGGTTTCATCTAGTGGCTCACGTCATCGTGCAGGCGCCGGGGTCCACCAACGTTCCCATTAGAGTCTTCAACCCTTGTGCCTTACCTGTCACTTTGAAGAGAGGCGCTGTGGCGGGGATTCTACAGCCAGCCATGGTGTTGGAAAAGAGGGAGACCCAGCCACCCTTGACCCTATCAGTACCCGAGCCTATTAACTCTGTCTGTGTTTCTTTACCCAGCCACCTGCAGGTCCTGTATGACGAAAGCTGTGCTAGCCTGGCCAGAGGTGACCAGGAGAGGTTGGCCCACCTGTTACGATCTTACAGTGACGTCTTCTCCACGGGGCCCACTGACCTTGGCCGTTCTGGCCTCGTGCAGCACAACATCCTCACCACCCCTGGTCCGCCTGTGAAACAGCAACCGCGCAGGATGGCCAGAGAAACAAACGGCAGCAGACCAGCAGGTGCAGCAGAGCCTGGACACTGGAGTGGCCCGACCCAGCAATAGTGGCTGGGCTTCACCAATCATTATGGTAAGAAAGAAGGACCATTCATTGCGGCTATGTGTCGACTACAGGCCTTTAAATGAAAGAACCCTAAAGGATGCTTATCCACTGCCCCGCATCCAGGACACCTTGGACACACTGTCCACTGCCAGGTACTTCAGCACGCTGGATTTAACATCAGGGTACTGGCAGGTGGAGATGACACCAAGAGCCCGAAAAGCTGCTGCTTTCTGTTTCCGAAAGGGCCTATTCGAATGGAACGTGATGCCTTTCGGACTGTGCAATGCGCCGGCCATGTTCCAGAGGCTCATGGATTGTGTCCTGGCCAGGCTGCAATGGGAGACCTGTTTGGTCTACCTCGACGATATCATTGTCCTGGGGCGAGACGGAACTGAAATGTTGGAGCGGCTTGGTCAAGTGTTCGACAGACTACGCGCAGCCAACCTGAAACTTAAACCTAGTAAGTGCGTCCTGTTCCGAGAACAAGTGGCTTACTTGGGGCACATTGTCTCAGCCAAAGGTGTTGCCACCGACCCCCAAAAGATCCAAAATGTGGCTGGGTGGCCTGCACCCAAAAATCTATCAGAAGTGTGTCAGTTTGTCGGCCTGGCTTCATATTACCGACAGTTCGTCAAAGATTTTGCCACCATTGCCAAACCCCTCCACGAACTCACCAAAAAGTATGCGCGCTTTAACTGGACGGACGAGTGCCAGGAGGCGTTTGAACAACTGAAAAGCCGTCTGACGTCGGCACCTGTGCTGGGCTACCCCCTCGACAGTGGAAAGTTGGTTCTCGACACAGATGCCAGTGACTGGGGAATCGGAGTCGTCCTCTCTCAAGTACAAGGAGGTGAGGAAAGAGTACTCGCTTATGGGAGTAGGAGACTGTCGGCCACTGAGCAAAACTATTGCACCACCAGGCGTGAGCTGCTGGCAGCTGTGGAGTTCACCTCTCATTTCCGGCAATACCTGCTGGGAGACCGTTCATCATTCAGAACTGACCACAGCAGCCTGCGCTGGTTGACTCGGATGAGGAGCCGAGGGCCAGCTCGCTCGCTGGCTGGAAAAGTTGGCGAAATCGACTTCCAGGTGGTCCATCGTCCAGGGAGGCACCACCAAAATGCGGATGCGCTCTCCAGAAGACCCTGTGGGACGTCGTGCCCATGCACAGTGACAGAGCCTGGCCTTGATAACCAGCTTCAGCACAAGGGGGTTCAGTGCAACATGGCAGAGGATGTTGGGGAAACTCCTGCAGAGCAACCTCCAGTGGGGGTAGTGGTGCCCGAAGGTAGCTGTGGAGGCAGCCCCGCAGTCGAGTTTAAGTATCTTACAGTGGGGGTAGTGGACACTTTCAGTGAAAATCAAGCGGGCTCTTTGTTCCGTCCAGGCGTCTACAGGGTGAGTGAGCTGGCCCAAACCAACCTGTTTAGTGGCTGGACCTAAGAGCAGTTAATCAGTGCCCAAGACTGACCCAGACATAGCACCAGTGAGGAGGTGGATGGACAAGAGGAGGAGAAGGCCACCCTGGGCAAACATTGCACATCACAGCCCTGCCACTAAAGCCTACTGGTCACAGTGGAAAAGGCTTTATCAAAAAGACGGAGTTTTGCTAAGGAAATTTTACTACACGGATGGAAGGGTGTTCTATCCACAGATCCTGCTGCCTCGGGAGTACCGCACTTCAGTGACAGAACAATTACATGATGGTCCAGTTGGTGGCCACTTTGGAGGAGAAAGGACCCTGGCACGTCTTAAGGCCCGGTACTACTGGTACAATATGAGAGACGATGTCATTCTGTGGTGCCGCACCTGTACTAGCTGTGCTGCAAAAGCCCGCCCCAAGAAAACACCTCAAGCCGCCATGGGCACAGTGCGAGTTGGTGCCCCATTCGAACGGATAGCAGTTGATATAATGGGACCATTAAATGAAACCGAGAGGCGAAACCGCTATATAATAGTGGTACAGGACTACTTCAGCAAATGGGTGGAAGCCTATCCCTAATGAACAAGCAACGACTGTGGCTGAAAAGATTGTTTCAGAGTGGGTGTGTCGGTACGGAGCTCCACAGTGCTTACACAGTGACCAAGGTACCAATTTCGAGTCAGCTGTGTTCCAAGAAATGTGTGCGCTACTGGGGATCGACAAGACGCGGACTACACCGTTTCGTCCACAGTCCGACGGCCAAGTAAAGCGCTTCAATGCCACTCTGCAGAAAATCATAGCCACTACTGCAGAACGATGCCATTGGGACTGGGACATTATGACCCCATATGCGGTCATGGCTTACCGCGCCAACCAAACACAGTTCCACAGGCCTGACGCCTAATATGATGCTGTTCGGACGGGAAATTACAGAGCCAGTGGATCTTGTCGCTGGGTTGCCGCCAGACCCGGATAACACTACTACTCCCTCATCCTATGTTGTACAGCTCAGGGAACGGCTCGAGCTATCTCACCAGCTGGCCCGGGAGGCGCTGGGGAAATCGGTAAAGCGTGCCAAACGACAGTACGACAAAAATGTGTGCAGAGTCCAATACAAAGTCGGTGATGCAGTATGGTTCTTGGTCAAGGGCACAAGGAGAGTGAAGAACAAAGTGCGGAAGTTCCTGCCTTCATACGAGGGCCCATACTTCGTGGTGGGTGTGCTGGACGATTTGGTCTACCGGATTAAAAGGGGCCCGCGGACGAAGATGAAAGTTGTTCACCACGATTCCCCAACTCAAAGCCTACCATTCCAGGACAACACTAGACAACGACTGGGTGTTCCAAGAAGTATAAATGTGGGCACCAGTGGAGGCGCCACCCCCAATGTCGGACACCAGCTCATCAGAAATTGATATCGGCCCCCTTGACCTGTGGGGCACATCACCAGAGACTGAGGACTCTGTAGGTGGGTCTCTCCCAGGTCCTTTATCTTCACCACCACCATCGCCAGCCTCACCAAGCAGCAGCCAGTTCCCTAGCCGTCTTCCCATTGCACTGGGTGAGGCCAGGGGACAATCTGCTTGTTCCCTTTTGAACTCCACTCCTCGACATCGACCCGGGAGGGTCCACAGAGCTCCTGATAGGTTTGGTGAATGGGTTGATCACTGAGCAAATCTGCCTGAGGTTGGGTGTAGGCGGATCGCTGCCATCCTCAGAGTGGAAAAAAATAAATAAATAAAAAATAAATAAAAGAGTTCCAGTATTGTATTATTACAAAAGTAATTTGTTATGTTGATGTTAAAAATGTGAAGTTGGTATGGGCTTAATGTGATTGTTTACTATCAACAGTCATAAATGTGTAAATAATGGGCCACATGGTTTTGTTATAGCATCCTGGGTATGTTTAGCGCTAAGCCCTTTATTAAGGATTTTTGTGAAGCACTTTATGAAAAGAAAAATCTAATTTGTTTACTTGCACATTTTTTTTCCCTCTAGCTTTTACACCTGAAATCCTGCAACCTGGGTTAACTCTACACTAACTTTGAGTTGGTTGGTTAAAGTAATAGTCACACCTTTCTCAGGGGATGTGTAAGTGTCATGTTTAGGACCTTGATTACATGTACAAGCAAAGGAATATGCTTTAATGGACGTTTATGGACATTACCTCTTCACCTCAACTTTCCACTCCAGGAGGGTCCTTCAAAGACTGTGGGACATATGGGTTATGGTTGGGGATGTTGTATAATGGCTATCCAATTACTATTTTCTGTGTACTGAGTAATTTAATGCTGGATATATGTTAGGGTTTAATCATTCTCCAGAGCAGGGGTAGTGTTGCTTTCTCTGCCCCTCTCGTAGTTTTCTGGAAAAGGAGGGGTGTGTGTGACGTAGTGGGTCAGGAATGGGAAAAAGAGGGAAGAACAATGTTAGGGAGAAAATGCTAGAGACTTGTCCGCTTCAAGCTGTACGGTGCAAGTTAAGTGTGACGCAGTCAATGCTCCAGTGAATGCTAGCAAGCAGAGTGCAGTTATGTCCGTGCATGTGTACTGTATTCGACTGTGAAGAATAAAGCCGAGTTCATTGTTGAAAATAACCGACGTCTGGCTGTTTTTGTGCTTCGGCCCTGTTAGCCCGGACCACTAGAAGCAAGTTACCTGCTGCGAGCCAAGTTATTATATTGAGACCAGCTCGCTCCTAACTACGGTTCGGTGCGTGGAAACTGAGGAGGTAACACAATGCTATGACCAGGTTTTTTTAATTTGAGCGATTAGGTCACACTGACATATCTTATTAAATGCTAATTGAGTGTACAAAAACTCTAAACATAATGGGTGTGTATTTATAACCCTTTGATTGTTTAGGGCTCAATCCAAGTTTTATTTATTATATTTTTTGGATGTTTCACATGTCATAC
The DNA here is from genome assembly GCA_024416835.2 of Perccottus glenii. Classification (NCBI taxonomy): domain Eukaryota; kingdom Metazoa; phylum Chordata; class Actinopteri; order Gobiiformes; family Odontobutidae; genus Perccottus; species Perccottus glenii. The sequence continues at coordinate 14,867,041 of CM044549.2, forward strand.
AAAGAAGATTGAACTATATGCAGCAACTCTAAGTATTTTCATTAAACCTTTTATAAAGCTAAATAAAATATTAATACAAACGCACAATGTGTTTCCACAGACAAAGTTAAATATTAACAAATTTGAACTGCAGTGAGCCACTGGCCTGGTCATGTGGCAAAGGTTACATTTCCAGTCTTCTTGTCTATCCTTCATTTCTGTTGGGAGTACTTCTACAGAATTATTTTTGCAGTGTGAAGCCATGGTGAAGTTTGAAGATCTTCTTTTGAACATCAATGGATTTGGAAGATTCCAGGTGATGATCATTGTGATCAGCTTTATTGGTCGCTTTACTCTGCCTTGTCACTTTATGCTAAATAACTTCATAGCAGCCATTCCTTCTCACCATTGCGACTTCAGCTTTTTGGATGACAGTGAACAATTTAGGAACTTGAGCCAGGCAGAGAAACTTGCAGTTAGTATTCCACTTAAAGATGATGGGACTCCAAGCTCTTGTGAAATGTTTGAAGAGCCTCAGTATCATCTGTTGAACAATTCTGTGAACATCACTCATACTGGCGTCCAAGCCACTGTGCTTTGCCCAAATGGATGGCTTTATGACAACACCACTTTCAAGTCTACTCTGACCTCACAGGTAATGATCATGTCAAATTTTAATATTTTGAAACAATGCAAAATCCTAGTATTTTTGACAGCATTTAAACTTGACCTTTATAACCTTCTCCAAGTGGGACCTGGTGTGTGATAAACGAGGAAAGAACAAGGCAACAGCTACCATCTTCTTTGTTGGAGTGATGTTTGGAGCCATGACGTTTGGCTGTTTGAGTGACAGGTTTGATTTATTTTCTCACAACTGAACTTTGATCACCCCAAAGTTTATGGTCAACGTCTCAAACATTTGTGTCTAACAGGTTTGGCCGAAGGATCCCCCTTTTATTGTCTTATGTGTCTGGAATGCTGTTTGCTGTAGCAAGTGCCTTTTCTACAACCTATGTAATGTTCATAGTGCTGAGATTCTTCACTGGATTTTGCATCACTGGGATTATCATTGTGTCATCTGTCCTCTGTGAATATACATTTTATATACAGTTTATTTTGATTACACGTTTCTTGCCACCTCTTGAGTTCAATTGTTTGCTCTGCAGGTGTTGAGTGGGTTGACATCGAGCACAGAAAACTGGTGGGAATGATCGACAGCTTGTCATGGGCATTTGGGAACACGGTTTTTGCACTAATTGCTTACTGTGTGACTGATTGGAGGTGGCTTGTAATAAGTGTAACATCACCTCTAGTCTTGGCCATTATCACTTGGAGGTAGGACTCAGAAGAAGCAATTTTCCAGGACTATTTCTCTTGACAATTCAGGATAGCATGTTTATGTTAACGATTATCAAATTTTCCACAGATCTGGTTTTATTTTTATTCATTCACCTCTTGCATAAATGTTACTTGGTTGTATTCTGACTATTCCTCCGCGCTTTGGTTTAACCTCCGCTGCACAAACTACAGTAGCCTCAGAAGGCCATAATTCAAACTATAGACGTCTCAGAGGATCAAAACTCAAAAATATAGAATTTAATTAATGGTAGATTTCCCCTGGAGATGTAGTATCTTCTTTTCAAAAGGGGTCCAAATGTAGCAAAATATTTTTTTAGAAGGGAAAGCCCCAAACTAAATGGGAACCTTGTCTAAATGTAAATACAAATACAATGTTAAACTGCTAATTCTACACTTAATGTGAGCATGTAATACATCAATACAAAAATAAAAATTTACTTTTAGGTGGATGCCAGAATCAGCTAGGTGGCTTATTGCTAATGGAAAGTTGGAGAAAGCACAAAAATATTTAACAAAATGTGCCAAAATGAACAACAGAGCAGAGTCAATCGACATGATTAAACCAGAGGTAGGTACAGAATTGACTGTTCTGTTAAAAGTCATATTACAAGGTACAATTTTGGAAGATAATGACAGTAAACTTGTGTTGCAGGCATTATCTTGTATAGTTGTGAATGAGAGAAGTGATCGAACATACTCCTACTTGGATCTCATACGAACATCTAAGATGAGGAAACTGGCACTTCGTACTGGTTTACTGTGGTCTGTATTCCAACATTACATTATTTAGCTGTGATGTGACCTCCATTACTGTCAGTACTAACACTGAATTTCATAGGTTCTGTGTTGGCACTGCATTATACGGCATCAGCTTTAACATCACAGGATTTGGGCTTAACATCTATCTAACACATTTTACTTATGCATTCATTGAAATCCCTGGCAAAGTTTCATGTTACTTTCTATGGGACAAAGTTGGCAGGCGAAATACTCAAGTGGGCGCCCTTTCTTTTGCTGCAGTTTGTCTTGGATTAAATGTAATAATCCCTAAAGGTAACCTATAAGAAATTAACATAAAACTTGGTATTTTTTTCATTTGCCATTAACTATTAAAATACAAATCTTCCCTCAGATATGGCCGTAATTAGGACAGTGGTGGCGATAACTGGAAAAGGGTTGGCTTCAGCCTCTTTTGCAACAGTTGTATTGTACAGTTCTGAGCTTTACCCTACTGTAGTAAGGTAAGAAAAAAATGCACACCCTCTTCAGACCTTTAAGCTAACTAAAAAAATGTCAATTGTGTCTTTCAGGCAGAATGCCATGGGCTATAACTCATTCATGGCTCGACTGGGTGTAGCATTGGCTCCTTTCATCCTGTTACTGGATGACGTGTGGCAGAGCTTACCACAAGTCATCTTGTGCGCTGCTGCTGTACTGGGAGGAATAGTGGCCAGAACACTTTCTGAGACAAGGAGCAGACACCTCCCAGAGACCATAGAAGATATTGAAAAGCATTGCTAGTAAAAAGTAATATTTTAGGTTGGGATAGGCTCCAGTCCCCCGTGACCCCTAACGGGACTAAGTGGTAGAAAATGAATTAACTTTATGTTCAATAACAGGTCTACAAATCCATTTATGTAATCCATTATTAAAATCATCTGAAAATGTTTTGAACTTATATAATTGCCCGTGACAAACGGGTTGCTAAAACAGGTAGTCTGAAAGTGGCATACATGCTCTTTTTAAAGATTGCCATAGAAATATAGAAATTGGTTACAACCTTGTTCTTTTTTCAGATTTTTTTAACCCCTGAAAGGCCAGTTTTAGCAATGAAAGTCTGTGGGGGTTTATAGAGCTGGTCCAGTGTCCCACACCTGTGACTAAACCGCATTGTTCCTCCTGAATCCAAAGTTTGACTATCGGCCAAATTCTCCACTCCAATACCCTTGCATAGACTTTTCTGGGGAGGCTGAAGAGTGTGATTCTTAAAAAGAGGGACCACCATCCCGGTCTGCCAGTCCAGAGGTACTGTCCCCAACCGCCACACAATGTTGCAGAGACGTTTCAGCCAGCCACAACTTCCAGAGACTTGAGGTACTCAGGGCCGATTTCATCCAGCCCCGGTGCCTTGCCACTGAAGAGCTTCCCAACTTCCTCAGTGACTTCAGCTTGAGTGATGGACGAGTCCACTTCTGAGCCCTCGGTTTCTGCTTCCTCAGTGGAAGACATGTCGGTGGGGTTGAGGAGAGCCTTGAAGTATTCCTTTAACTGCCTGACAATGTCCCCCGTTGAAGTCAGCAGATTCCCACCTCCACTGTAAACAGTGCTGGTGTGGTGTAATATTTTGGGTTATGTTATGTTATGTATTTTATTTTGTATAGTCATTCATTTATGCATGATGAGTTTATGTTATGTCTTATGGTTTATACTTATGCATGGTTTATAATCAAATAGGATGTTATATGTAATACATCTAGAAACATATTAATAGAAAAGAGACAACAAGAAGGTATGGTTTAAACATGATAAGTTTAATGAACACACACAGAGTTAAAGAGACATGTGTGCCTGGCACCAGAGAAAGTGTCAGGAAGTAATTAGAGCAAAGTTGAACAGAACGGTGGGGGCCCTTAGAAAAGGAGTTTTTTTTTTTGACCCAGTGAAGTTGTAAATTGTTAAAACTTTCATGTGAAAATGTATAAAAACTCTAGTTTGAGAGACAATCTTTAGTAGAGCTGGGGGATATTCTACTCGGGTTGTTTTGTTGTTGTGATTGTGAACAATAAAACACTCTATGGCATTGGAATGGTTGTGCGTTCATAATTTATTTCATACAATCGTGCTACTGAAAGCTAAGCGGTCAGTTTCAGTTTGTTTGTGTATGTGACACAACACTGGCAGAGCACTGCTTCCCCCTCCTGAGGCACCAGACGGTTTGCCAGAATTTCTTCTAGGCCGACCGATAGTCCTTCTCCACAGTGTTGCCAACTTAGCGACTTTGTCGCTATATTTAGCGAGTATTCAGACCCCTCTAGCGACAAATTTTCAAAAAAGCGACTAGCGACAAATCTAACGACTTTTTCTGGAGTTATTGGAGACTTTTGGAGACTCTCTGAAGTGAAAGCACACATCGTTCTTAGTCTAATCAATGAGCAGCGGGTGCTGCAACGGGCCCCATCCCAAAGCACTCATCCTCGCGCAGCAGCCCCTCCAGCTGCAGTCAGAGCAGGAGTTGTTCACCCCTCCACGTCCAGACTGCAAATAAATTGCGCATGTGCGAAAACTAGGCAAGCCGCCGCTGGTGGATCCCATGTGTTTTTACTCACCTTTTGTCTCTTCAGCGATTTATTTCCTTTCTTTCCTACAGCTTTCATCACAATCACATGCACAATGCACATGGTCAATATGCAAGTGAGGCGATGTTGTCATTTAGCGACTTATAGGACAGCCAATAGCTACTTTCCTAACTGATTTAATTGATTTGATTTCTATTCTTCTTGTGTGCTTATCACTTAATTGAGATGAGAAATGAGAAGAGCTTTATTGGGACAATCGGCTATATTATAATAAAATACAGTAGAAGAGACTATGTGAGCACGAATTTGTCAAGAAAGCACATTAGGCAGGCAGAACGCAAGAAAATATGCAATTTAGTATGATAACGTGATGACACACAGTTGTCTTTGGGGCTAAAAATATAAAGAAAGAGGAAAAGGAGATGGCGTGTCAAGGTATGGGACAGCTGATAAACAAGTGGATTCTGAAAGGCAACAGGTAGGATTTAATGTGAGACCTCTGTGCTTGTAATATTTATGTTAACAGACTATCTAGCGTTTGATAACACTGAGAATGTAGCAGTTAAATGGGTTTAAATTAAGGCTAGCTTAATATGCAAAACTGAGGTTACTAAGCTGAAAACTGGAAATATAAGGCAGCATGCCATGTACGATAAATTACAATAATTTGGAAAACAACTAATCCACAATAGATTGTTCATGTGAAAAGTCCTGTCCTTACCAGCTGAGCTATCCAGCCGCTGGCCATATGTATGTATTAAAACGCGTCAGAGAGTGCATTGTTACTCGTATTGGGCATTGAGAACTGGCTCCTACTTAGAATTGTTATAAAAATTGAGATTCTTTTCCTTCTTTTCAATTCTTTATTGGAATGAACATTTTTAATTTAATGGAGAGGGGTGCAGTAGCTCAGTGGTAGAGCGGTCGACTTTTAACCGGAAGGTTGGTGGTTCGAGGCCCGCTCTCCCCACAGTTCATACTGTCGTTGTGTCGTTGGGCAAGACACTTAACCCACCTTGCCTCCAGTGGTGTTCCAGCTGTATCACGGGTGAATTGAAGCTTAATGTAAGTCGCTTTGGATAAAGCGTCAGTGAAATGAATAAATGTAATGTAAATGGCTGTGAATCGATTTAAAAGAAATGTACTAAATAATTGCAGGTCTGGCTGTCATTAATCGCAATTAATCACACAACTGTCAAGTTTTAATAAAAGAGACTCAGAAGGTAATTCACTTTCTATTTAATCATTTAACTTTGCCAAACTTTAACTTTTGTATACCATGTAAATTGTGATAGAATATATCAAAGTTCAGACAGACTTCAAAACCAAGCCCAGTCTATGTATGCAAAAAATATTTTACAAATAACTTAAATGGTGTGCATTTATATAGTAATGTTTTGTACGTGGCTGTACCAAACCCTTTTACACACACACACACACACACACACACACACACACACACACACACACACACACACACACACACACACACACACACACACACACACACACACACACACACACACACACACACACACACACACACACACACACACACACGGGGCAGACAGAGAGGGGGGCTTCCAAACACAAGGCGCTCACAACCTCCTCCGATCACCACAAAAGTCACCTCTACAATCACACCATTGATAGTATACAGTTGCGCTCATATCTACCTACCCTGGCGAGTAGTTTGTGGTAGTTGTAGATGAGGCTCTTTATTTTCTCAGATGGTAAAGCTGCCCAGTTCCTGAGTTCCTGTAAAATCTTGGCTGTCTTGCATGAACTGCACATTTGAGATCTCCCCAGAGTGGCTCAATATTGAGGTCAGGAGACTGAGATGACCAGTCTCAGTGGTTACCTTTAGTTGACAGGACATGTGACATCTTGACACACTGTATCACAGACATAAACTTCTGTGTGAAGACCACTGTGCCAACCCGGAGGGTGCTGTGTTTCTCCAACAACAAGCCCTGGGTGACCCCTGAGCTTAGGACATGTGACATCTTGACACTGTATCACGCTAAACGAGAAGAAGAGGGCTTTTCTATCAGGGGACAGAAAAGAGCAGAAGTGAGTTCAGCGAAAACTCAAATACAAGATCAGAGTGAGTTCAGCGAAAACTCAAATACAAGATCAGGCATGCCAAGAACTCATATAAGACGAATCTGGAGGAGCGGCTGGAGGAGCAGCTGGAGGAGCGGCTGGAGAAGCGGCTGGAGGAGCGGCTGGAGGAGTGGCTGGAGGAGTGGCTGGAGGAGTGGCTGGAGGAGCGCAACGTCACGGATGTGTGGAGAGGCCTCCAGACCATCTCCGGTCATGGACAAGGGGCCAGGGGGACAGCGGACGATGACCAGCGCTGGGCCAGTGAGTTAAATCTGTTCTTCAACAGATTTGACTTCAACCTCTCTCCCACTCTTCCTAGCCCCTCTACACACCTCTCCAGACTTGTGGACATCAGCACCTCCACCCGGCCACCTTCACCTCTACTTCATCTTCACCGCTGCATGGACCATCAACTACCTCAGCAACAGGCCACAGTACGTGAGGCTGCGCAACTGTGTGTCTGAGGTGGTGGTCTGCAGCACTGGGGCCCCTCAGGGAACAGTACTCTCACCGATCCTCTTCACACTCTACACTTCGGACTTCACCTACAACACCAGCAGCTGTCACCTCCAGAGGTTCTCTAAGGACTCAGCCATTGTTTGCTGTGTGTCTGAGGGGAACAACCTGGAGGACAGGTCGGTCATCATGGACTTTATCAACTGGTGTGGGCTCAACCACCTGCAGCCAAACACCAGCAAGACGAAGGAGATGGTGATCAACTTCAGGAGAAGGACGTCCCCCCACACAAACCAGTGCACATCCAGGGCTCGGACATTGAGACAGTGGTACCTGGGTGTTGAGGAGACTAAGGTCCTTCGAACAGAAAATGTCTTGGTAATTTTCTGCCAGTACTTTTCCTGTTTTTTTACAGAAAGTTAACGGACATTTCCTTCGAAAATGTCCTCCTTTGGAAATGTTATGTTCAGCAGGGAGATAGCTCAGGGCCACAACAGTGGTTTAAGGAGATTTGGTGCACAGCCTCTGGAAACAATCATCGCCTCAACATGGAACACAGTGTTATGGAACCTATTATTCTGCAAACCCAGACACAACAGACAAGGGTTTGCTAATATATATATATCTCTTCTAAAGGGATTGAAACATCTAGTTCTATTAGCTTTACTAATACTATACACATTTTCTGTTAGAAACAATTTACTAATGAAATACAGTTTTAAACTCTGGGTTAAAATGATGTCACATCCACATATGTGTAGCTCAAGAAAATATTGCTATTTTTACAGTTTTGCTTATAAGAGGACCAGGGCTGTCCCAACAGTTAATTAACGTTTCAGGCAAACATCAAGCACTGTGCTGCCACAAAGTGACATGGCTTTAGCTTGAATAGCACAAGCATGGTGAACAAACTTGGCTGATAAACGGCAAATAAAATGAGTAGTTGTGCATATCAATGATTGAAATGGATGGAAAGCCAAAATGTGGCCTGGTTAAGCAAAACCAGTACTGGTTTGGTTAACTAATGTGTGTAAATATAGAGCGGGTTTTATTAGTCTGTCAAAATAAGCAAACAACAAATTAAGGAAAAAGAGAAAATCCCTGTATTTAACAATGACAAAAGTGTTAAAAAAAAAAAAGGATTACTTACCCCAAACTGTCCCGAGGAAGACCGTGAATTAAACGTTCTGTACGAAGTTTTCCCGATTCACAGGGTTTTACTTCCCATAATGCAATGCACCATTACAAAAATACGGAAAAACGCCCAAAAAATGTACTTACGGATCATTCTTTCAGTAATATTTTTGTTTTGGTTAAAGAAAAATACAGAAAAACGCATGTATAACATAATTACGAAACATTCCTTCAAATACATATGGGATATAAAGTTCTGTTTTTTTACAGAAATTTCTTAGAGTGTAGCCTTCGCTATCCACTGTGCTGTGGTCTGGCGAGGAGCGGGCAGCACAGACCAGGACAGGAAGAGACTGAACAAGCTGGTCAGGATGGCCGGCTCTGTCCTGGGCTGCCCGCTGGACCCGATCGGTAGGTGGGTGAGAGGAGGATGTTGGCCAAGCTGATATCCATCAGAGACAACAGCTCTCACCCCCTGCATCAGACTGTGGATTTTGCTCAAAAACCACCGGGTTATCTTGCTGTAGTATTATGTGCCCTTCATTGACAGACCGGCCAAAAAGCATGGCTCAAAATTTTTAATGAATAAAATTCAAATTGTATATTGTTGCCTCTTATTAGCAACTATGCTAACGGACCTTAGGGCTATTACTAAAGCAGTTCAAATCTGTGACAGAGGTGTATATCATAAGGAATATTTCTAGATTCATGTTAGATCAAGATTAACTGTCTATGAAGACAGTAAAATGTTGTTATAATTTTCTAAAATGCAAGTAGTTGTTGTAAAGCCAGATTATTACTGTGATTAAACAGAGTGACACTTCTATATTGACTTGAAATATGTTTGTCGTTTATTTGTTCTGAACATCACACTACTAGGTTTGTAATGCATTACTCTCACATTCAGATTGAAATCTTATTATTGCTGTCTAGGGTAAAAAAGTTTAAAGTTTTTAAACATTTCAATACAGTGATCCTATAATAAAATACTGATTTAAATCTATATTTATAGTATCGTGAGGCACTGCTTAGACAATTTCTAAAGCAGGTGAAGGAATCAGAAACCCAACCAAGAGTCTTCATATTAAAAACATAATGGACTACACAGTATTTTAACTTTTATAATGTTTTTTTTGTTTGCTATGGACCTACTTTGTGTCTGAAATAAAGGTTAAATACTGCTAACATTCTTACAATATAATTAACCTGTCAGAATTATTGGGCCCACTGTATTTGACTTGTCTGTGTGTTGTTCCTGTAGGAGATGATCCAGACAAACCTGACCAGTGTTGGTGATGACCAGACTCATGCCACGCCTTCATCTACACACCAGAGAATAACAAGCACTTATTCATGTGCATTACTCAAATGCTATTCTAATGAACTATACATTACAAAACATATTTTTCCACTGTGATTACACAAGTGCAGTCACTGTTTGCACTCAATTAAAAATGAACAATGCATGGCCTCGGTGCACTTATTTTTCACTCATGACATCATGTTGTACTTATTTAAAACACTCCCAGCAGAAGTTAAAGGCATAGGTTAGGTTGATTTGATTTGATGTGTTCAAGACCTGGTTGATATTACCTTCAACAGTTAGTGACAGTACGTTTTTAATAAATCAGATTAATGTTAAATTATGTAGACAATGTCTAGTTTATAAAGAGTGCAGAACCACTATGAACAGTAAACATTAGTACTTGTGATAACTGATATAGTGTGGCTGTTTCTATTAAGTGTCTGGTTCTGAAGATAAAATATAAAACACAGATCCTGAGGTGTGTGGCACACATGATCTTTATTTTCAGGAGCTGCAGGTGAAGCTGGTCCAGGTTTTTCTTTGTCACATTCAGAAGTTTGACACAGGTCTAATCTTTTTGTAATGGCTCCACAGTAGTTCACATCCTTCTCTTCATCACAGGCCTCACAGAGACAAGGACAAAAACAGTCATTAATGTTTAGCCATTAAAACAGAGAAATACATGTTTCTGCAGTAAGTAACCAGACTTTGAGAATATACATGTGACTAAATACTTGTATGCTTTTTAATTTGAACACTAACAGCTGGATAGGTGACACTAAAATAAATAGAAAAGTAATAATTTTTTTATCATAATGAGTGTCTTATAGTGGTGCTGTATTTAAAACATAGATTTATAAATTGTGGTTCCTTCAATTCAGTGTTATGTCTGCTACTCTTACTAAAACAGTGTGACCCCCAATGGACAAATTAGAAATAGCAGGTACTTTTATTTAAAGCAACACCACAACATTTACATTTACATTTAGTCATTTAGCAGACGCTTTCATCCAAAGCGACTTACATTACATTACCAGTGTTACAGTCACTGGAGGCAAGGTGGGTTAAGTGTCTTGCCGAAGGACACAACGACAGTATGAACTGTGGGGAGAGCAGGGATCAAACCGCCTACCTTCTGGTTTCCCCTCAGGAAGAACCTCATGAGGCCATTTCCCGGGCGCACTCTTCTGCCTGAGAGGCCATTCAGGTCAGAGAAACCTTCATAGCCCACTTCTCAGGAGTGTGACAAAGCTGAGGTTACGTCACACAAGTGGATCCAAACGGTAAAAGTTTAGTCAGTGCACGTTTTCCCAGCTCCATATTCCATCTTAACAACACATCAAAACTCAGTTAATGTCTTTTCAGTATGAGCCATCTTCAGCCCTCGGTCAGAGACTAAATCCATCAGGTGCTCCTGCAGTCTTGCAGGAAGATTTCTGCTGCTTTCACTCACAATGAATCTGTTCCTCACTCAATCCAGCCGTTTTGACTTTGCTTCAATGTCCTGGAAATAATGGTTGAAATCACTGTCGAGTTTGGATAGATGAGCTTGCACCATTTTGACCACTGACCCCTGGCAACCTCAGTGGTGGCAAGATAAGAGTCAAATAGTGGGAAACAGCTCACATCTCCCTCATCACAAGTTCATAAAACCTAAAGCGGACGTCTGTGTGAAGTAGTAGCTGTTTGTGCTCTGTGCCGCTCTTATGACAGAGCTTGAAAAAGTATGCAATTCAATGGCCTGGACTGGATAACTTTCACAGCATCATTCAAAACAGCAATTAAATCAGGACTCACTTTCTTACTCGTCAGAGCTTCACGGTGAATAATACAGTACATCCATTTGACGTCTGCATTAACCCTTTCTATGTTTCCAGGCAGTCCCCTTACTCCTCCTGTCATGGCGGCTGTGCCATCAGTGCAGATGTGGTTGCAGGATGTCCATGTGCTTTCAAAAAGCTGTCTATAACCCTGAAAATGTCTTCCCCAGTTGTGTTTCAAATTAGTGTTTTTCAAAATAAAATGTGCTCATTTATGTCTGAAACATTTTTGTAACAAACGAAAGCCAGGAGCTGAGCCCCTCACATCTGTCATTTCATCCAGCTGCAAAGTGAACTAACCAGCTCATTTAATTTTGTTTACCACCTGCCCAACAATATTAGCGGACATGTCATCAATAGAACGGGATGCGGTGGTGTTTGACAGGAGAACTGTCTTGAGTGTGTTGGCTGCTTTCTTGTCAATCATAATTTCAGCCCGAACAGTAGCTGCAGGGAGAATTAGTTCATCAACAATAATGTGCAGCTTTTTTGATTCATCTACAAGTAGAGATTTGCTTGACACACTTGGCTCTCATCATTAAAGATTGACCTGATTTAAATTCTGCAAGTTTTTGTTTGAAAAAGTCTTCAGTTTTGCCAACACTTCCCGAGTGTTTTGTGCTTTGATGCCACTGTAGTTGGGAGGGATCATTGACACATTAGCCAGGATTTCACCGCAAAAGAAACTGGCTGCGGAGGATCTGCTGATGTACAGGTTAATCCATACAAAATGTAGTTTCCACATTACTGTGTGTTTAGATGTGGCCTCCCTTGTCCATTTGCCTGCGGTCTCTCCTAAACGTTCCCCTAAGCCCGGTGCGACCATAATAGGATGTTTCAGTCCTTTGTCCATCTTTGCTGCTCAGTTAGCTGCTGTCGTTAGCCGTTTGTTTTGCAACGATGTTGTGTCACAACTTCAATCTCCTGAGGTGGTGCCCACGTAACTCCATTAAATAATGGCCTTATGAAATGACCACAAATATTCTTAATATTCTATAAATAGCCTAAACTATCAAATAATTCTGCTTACCCCTGGTTGAGAACCACTGGTCTAGGGTTGTAAACACATACAGTGGCAAGAATGTATGTAAACGTTTTGCAATTTCATGATTTTTATTTTTTTTTATAAATTTGTCTTAAAATGCGATATGATCTTCATTTAAATCAAGGGTATTGACAAACATGTGTCTAAAAATTATAAAAAAAATAAAAATTCTGATCTTTCATGACTATGGAACACACACACAACATTCAAAATGGCAGTGGAAAAAGTAAGTGAACCCTTAGAATTAATAAATGGTTAATCCCCCCTTGGCAGCAATAACCTCAACCAGGCACTTCCTGAAGCTGTGGCTCAGACCTGCACGTTGAGGAGGAATTTTAGCCCATTTGTTCTGGCAGAATGGCTTTAGCTCTGCCACTCCAAAAGGCGGATTTTGTTTATCTGAGGCCATTCTGTTGTGGACTTGCTCTGGCCACATGACCACTGGCCTGGTCATGTGGCAAAGGTTACATTTCCAGTCTTCTTGTCTATCCTTCATTTCTGTTGGGAGTACTTCTACAGAATTATTTTTGCAGTGTGAAGCCATGGTGAAATTTGAAGATCTTCTTTTGAACATCAATGGATTTGGAAGATTCCAGGTGATGATCATTGTGATCAGCTTTATTGGTCGCTTTACTCTGCCTTGTCACTTTATGCTAAATAACTTCATAGCAGCCGTTCTCACCCTTGCGACTTCAGCTTTTGGATGACAGTGAACAATTTAGGAACTTGAGCCAGGCAGAGAAACTTGCAGTTAGTATTCCACTTAAAGACGATGGGACTCCAAGCTCTTGTGAAACGTTTGAAGAGCCTCAGTATCATCTGTTGAACAATTCTGTGAACATCACTCATACTGGCGTCCAAGGCACTGTGCTTTGCCCAAATGGATGGCTTTATGACAACACCACTTTCAAGTCTACTCTGACCTCACAGGTAATGATCATGTCAAATTTCTATATTTAAAACAATTTTTGACAGCATTTAAACTTGACTTTATAACCATAACCTTCTCCAAGTGGGACCTGGTGTGTGATAAACGAGGAAAGAACAAGGCAACAGCTACCATCTTCTTTGTTGGAGTGATGTTTGGAGCCATGACGTTTGGCTGTTTAAGTGACAGGTTTGATTTGTTTTCTAACAACTGAACTTTGATCACCCCAAAGTTTATGGTCAACGTCTCAAACATTTGTGTCTAACAGGTTTGGTCGAAGGATCACCCTTTTATTGTCTTATGTGTCTGGAATGCTGTTTGCTGTAGCAAGTGCCTTTTCTACAACCTATGTAATGTTCATAGTGCTGAGATTCTTCACTGGATTTTGCATCACTGGGATTGTCATTGTTTCATCTGTCCTCTGAATATACATTTTATATACAGTTTATTTTGATTACAAATTAAGCAATTTTCCAGGACTATTTCTCTTGACAATTCTCTTGATAGAATGTTTATGTTAACGGTTATCTGCAGACTTATTACATAAATGTGATGAATGTATGAGCTTGTAAGAACAACGGATGTAAATTAGCCTATGGCTACAATCTGGCATGTTTACATTCATGTGGCTGTTCTCTTTTATGTCCATCAACATGCACTGCACCAATCAAATTATTCAAATTCTACACTGAACATTATTTCTTTTTAAACTAAATTAAGTGGATGCCAGAATCAGCTAGGTGGCTTATTGCTAATGGAAAGTTGGAGAAAGCACACGTATTTAAATGTATTTAACAAAATGTGCCAAATTGAACAACAGAGCAGAGTCAATCGACATGATTAAACCAGAGGTAGGTACAGAATTGACTGTTCTGTTAAAAGTCATATTACAAGGTACAATTTTGGAAGATAATGATAGTAAACTTGTGTTGCAGGCATTATCTTGTATAGTTGTGAATGAGAGAAGTGATCGAACATACTCCTACTTGGATCTCATACGAACATCTAAGATGAGGAAACTGGCACTTCGTACTGGTTTACTGTGGTCTGTATTCCAACATTACAATATTGAGCTGTGATGTGACCTCCATTACTGTCAGTACTAACACTGCATTTCATAGGTTCTGTGTGGCCACTGCATTTTTCGGCATCAGCTTTAACATCACAGGATTTGGAATTAACATCTAACAGTTTACTTATTCATTCATTGAACTCCCTGGCATGGTTTCATGTTACTTCCTATGGGACTAACAAATTAACATTAAACTTGGTAATTTCTCATTTTGCTATTGACTATTAAAATACAAATCTTCCCTCAGATATGGCTGTAATTAGGACAGTGGTGGCGATAACTTCTGTCTCTTTTGCAACTGTTTTTTTGTACAGAGGAAAAAAATGCACACCCTCTTCAGACCTTTATGCTAAATAAAAAAATTGTGATAGAATGCCATGGGCTATAACTCATTCATGGCTCGACTGGGTGTAGCATTGGTTCCTTTACTCCTGTTAATGGATGACGTGTGGCAGAGCTTACCACAAGTCGTCTTGTGCGCTGCTGCTGTACTGGGAACACTTTCTGAGACAAGGAGCAGATACCTCCCAGAGACCATAGAAGATATTGAAAAGCACTGGTAGAAAAAATATTTCTTGCATACAACTTTATGTTCAATAACAGGAAGTGGGTTATCACAAATCCATTTATGCATTATTAAAATCATTTGAAAATATTTTGAACTCTTTTAATTGCGTAACAGCTTACCCAGTAACGTAAAGAGTAACAATTGAGTTGCTAAAACAAGTGGTTTGAAAGTATCATACGCACTAGTTTCATATAATTTATTAACAAAATTCTGTCCATCTGAGAATTTACATCTGCCAAATTGCTAAACAGAAATCAGAACTTAAGTCAATCTAAATTACGTTTTCAGCTTTGGGCAATTTACAAACTGATTAGTCAAAATTAGGGGTGTTTCACACGTCGCCAAGTCAAAGCTCCTTTATTAAAGAAACAAAGCAAGCACAAAACGGTTCATGACTGAGTGCAATGTCCTAAAGGAAGGTCAACCACATCTTACAGTTTTTGATATTCCTCTTGAAAATATTTATAGCCAGATCTACTCTATGCAGCTTTTTTTTTTTTTTTTTTTAAATCTGGCAATACATATAGTTACAGAATTACCATTTATGGGAAAGAGAAAAAAAATAAAATATAAAAAAACAATCAAGAATGGACATTACAATGATACAATGGTACAGATGATCTAAAACTATGGTATGCAGTTTTCTTCAAGAAACTTCATGGCTATTGTTCAGTACTGAGAATACTCTTTGCACTCTAGTTTGGCAATGATTCTCTCAAGCTGTCTTTTAGCTTCACATTGAGGGAAGTTACTCATTTCATAGTACTGAGGAGCAATCTTTACCAACCTGCAAAGACAGAATGTTATGAATATTAATTTGTAATAGCTACCGTTATAGTTATAATAATTGCAGATAAACTACAGATAAAACAACATACCACTCGGGTTTGATGTCTGTGCAAGTGCGGATGTAGTTCTTGGTGGTGAGGACAAACTCATTGTAGAGCACCCATTCAGGCTTGTGGTCTAGAACTGTGGAAGGGTGCAACTGAACCACTTGGTTGTCTTTGACTGTGAGGTAATGGCCAGTACGCTCCAAATGAGCCACCTGTAACGTAAGAGATACAATATAAGAGTTAATGAAACTGTGGTCAGTAAAAGATGGCCAACTCCCCAGCATTACCAGTAAGGGTGCTATGATTGATCGGCCGCCAATCATGCTCATAAAACGCATGAAATGAAAGCGAGGAACTTGTTAGCGCAGCTCATACACTGCAAACCCTTTAGCTCACTGCTAACAAGCTACTTTCTGAACAACAAAGCAAAAAAGCCAAACAGCTGAACGCAATCTCTGTGTTTGTGTCTGCGAGTTCTCAGCAGAGAGCACTGAGGCACACAGCAAGGACTATGTGTTGTGCTCAATACAAGTGGAAAATTGAATGTGGTAAAATAAGACACATCATGAAATACTCTACAAATACATATTAGTTTATTGCCTGTGTTTTTACTGATGGAATACTGTGCATGGCAGGGCCAGGTGGTTGCCACACTTTAACGCTGTGGAAACCCTGTAATTTAACACATTAAACAGACTGGGATTGACCAATAATTTTTTCAGCGATACATAACATAAGACAGAAAAAGCCAGTGTGTGTTGTGATTGTTGACCTGCATGAAGAAGCCAGTGCACAGAGCTCGGCGAATGTTGATGTAGTAGTCTCGGCTTGTAAACTCTGTGCTTCGACGAGGCAAGTTAAATCGGTCCATAATCCTTGACAGCTGCTGCCTAACGTTGTCAGCAGACATCAAGGAACGGTAATTTACAAAGTTGTCATAGCACCACTGATTGGCCTCATGGTCTGAGAAAAAATAAATAAATAAATGAGGGCCAGGTATAAAACAATGTGTCACATGTGTTTTTATTACAGTGATTAAACAACAGTTGTGCTTACTTTGTTTGAAAGCGTGATAAACATTAAGCAGTGTCAGGTGGTCTCCATCGATGTGAGCAAACCTCATCTTCGACTCATCTGCTGCCTTCTTAGCCTCCGTGGGGCGGACAAAACACTGTGGGACTAAACAAGGTTGGTATGGGCCCCAACAAAGCCGCCCATAGTGATGAGTCAAACATTCAGAGAAATACAGAGAAAAGTCTATGATGCTAGGGCACTGGGCACACTGTTGGGACAGGGCCATAGCTAAGGGGACGCAGTCTTTGCTCACTTTCTTAGCTTTATGGTCTATTAGTTTTTAGAGGGGATGGGTCAAAATACCACATCTATAAAGCTAATCAAAACTATGGATTGTTAGCAATGCTCAATTGTTCAAATTTTTGTATTCCAACTTGGAGGTACCTATGCAAGAAGCAGGATTGTAGAATCAATATTAGTAGTTTACTGTTATTTGTGAGTTAAAGAAAGAGTAAAATTGCACACATTTCTGTGATGCCTGCCATCTCCATCTGCTTCGATTAGAAAATATCTAAAATATGTAATTTCTTATTGAAGGGTCAAAAATAATATTTTTAAATAAATGTCAAGAAGCCTACAAGTGTGCTCTTTTTAAATAGCCTAGCAGCAGCAGACCTGGAAACATTGTCGGTAACCTTAAATTGGGGCTTATTTTTCCATTGTAGTTTGTTAATTTTTAAAAACTTTGCATCGAAATAAAAGTTCCTATGCTAGATATAAAAACTCCATAAATCAACTCAAATGTAACAAAATACCTTTTCACAACCTCTTTTTTATGCATATTACACTATACTCTGAGCAACATTTGGAAACTTGGCCTAGAGAAGGCAAGGAAGACGTCAGCCCAGTCATGGGCATTACCTGACAGCATGGCAGTAATGGAAAGAATCTCATTAGAGCAGTTAAACTCGCAGCTTGCGATGACCATCTTAGCCAGTTGGGGGTCAAGAGGAAACTCGGCCATCATGGATCCCAGTTCTGTCAGGTCACCATCATCATTGAGAGCAGCTAGATAATTCAACAGCTCAAGAGCCCTCATCAGTGTCTCGGGGGCTGGGAAACAGAAAATATTAAGAAATTCAAAAGGAAGGCATGACAATACTGCATCTATAATGATTTCTTACTTACCTGGTGGATCCATGAAGTCAAAGTGAACAAGGTCATCAATACCCAACTTTTTCAGCTGCAGCACAACTGATCCCAAGTTGGAGCGAAGAATCTCAGGATATGTATTGTCCTGGAGGTGAGGTGTGACATAATAAAAAAGTTGTTTACTTGAAAATGTCCACTTTTAAATAAATCTTAGTTAAATAAAAAAAAAAAAAAAAAAAAAGGGTGGATCAACTTACCTGCATCTCTGTTTTATAGGCTTTCTCAGTGTAAAGGCGAAAACATTTTCCTGGGCGTGTTCTGCCGGCTCTTCCTGCCCTTTGCTGAGCAGAGGCTTTGCTAATGGCTGTGACCAGCAGAGATTCCACTCTGATTCGAGGATTATACACCTGCACAAATATGTGAAAGCCAAGCTTTCAGTTAGTATTGTTTCACGGAGTAGAAATCATAAGATAAAAAATATATAAAAATGTAAATGGCTACCTACTTTTTGTTTGGCAAAGCCCGGATCAATCACAAATACAACACCATCAATTGTCAAAGATGTCTCTGCAATGTTTGTTGATACCACAACCTGAAGATAAGCACAACATGTAACACCTCAACACTACACATGTTTAACTTTGCAAAAGCAGTTTATTTATTATGTTGTGTACCTTTCTTCCTATTGCACCATTGGGCTTCCTTGGCGGTGGTGGCTCAAAGATCCGTTGCTGCTGTTGTGGTGGTAATGTGGAATACAGTGGAATGATTTTAATGTCCCCAACTTCAGGTCCAAGATCATCTACTTCACGTTTGATACGTTTGCAGGCCTCGTCTATTTCCTGCAAAAACAAAGATTTCACCTTTTAATTTAATGACAAGAGCAATTTGTCTAAGGCTGACCACAAACAACAGGACTTTTTGTTGCCAATATGTGGTAATCCAGGTCCTGTCGTGATAATTATAATGTTGAAAAAATGTATTATGGTGGTATTTGTGTCCGAGACTGCACTAGTTTTTGAAGTCACCAGTCATTACAAATTTTTACCTCTTGACCAGTGAGAAACAGAAGGCAGTCCCCTTCGTCTTCCTCACACATATGAATCTGGATGACAGTGCGAATAGCTGCCTCAAGATAGTCTCTTTCTGGTTCAGGCGTGTAAAAGATCTCTACTGGATGTGTACGTCCAGGAATAGTCAGCAGAGGACAGTTGTCAAAGTACACCTGGAACTTGCCAGCATCTAATGTGGCACTCATGACAATCACCTACAAAATGACAATGGGAGAAATATTTTGTTAGTTCTTAGCAACTCTACTTACATATCAGTATGTGTTTGTGATTAAAATGTGTTTGTTTATCTGTGCAATACTTAAATAATTACATTACAAATTGAGTCGTCTATTACTAAATACCTTTAGATCAGGTCTCTGACGCACCACCTCTTTAAGGACACCCATCAGGATGTCTGTCGCAAGCGTTCGCTCGTGAGCCTCATCCAAAATTATAACACCATAACGCTCCAGCAGCGGGTCATTCATAGCCTCTCTTAGTAGCATACCATCTGTCATGTACCTGAAGGGAAAAAAGCAAGAGAAATGTCAAATTCCAAATTTGTAAAAAGTAGTCCTGTAGATTGGCTATTAAAAATAAAATAACTTACTTTAATATAGTCTTGGCAGAGCTGCAATCCTCAAATCTAATTGAGTAGCCCACTTCCTGTCCAAGCATCACATCCATTTCATCTGCCACCCTTTGTGCCACGCTCATGGCTGCCACTCTTCTAGGTTGAGTGCACGCAACTGCCCTTTTAGGACCAGGCAAGCCTCTTACCATATCCACACACCATTGTGGAATCTAAATTTACAAATGGGTTACAGTTAATAGATTAATTGAAGAAACAAGCAATTACAGTTTTTTTAAATGTCTAGTACACAAATAATACACTGACCTGTGTTGTCTTTCCAGAGCCCGTTTCTCCGACAAGAACAAAACTCTGCTGACGTGTGATGATGTCATTGAAGCGGTCTTTATATTCCCACACAGGCAGCAGTAACCTTTTCTTTAGGATTTCATAATAACGGGGCGTGTGAGGCAGGTTAGTAAAAGGATTTATCTGCTGATGCACAGCCATCTGCTTAATAGGAGGCAGAACTGGCCCACCAGTGCTGTTTAAGGAGGCACTAGAGGGCTTCGAGTCTCTCTCGCGCTCTCGCTCCCTGTCACGGTCTCTGTCCCGGTCCCTGTCCCTGGAGCGATCTTCACGTTCCCTGTCACGTTCTCTATCTCTACTGTAAACGATGAGAAAAGGTTTCATTATGAATACAAAAAACTAAATTATAGTACATGTAAAACTATAGATACTTGTTTGACTTTATACTTGAGAGTATAATTGTACAGCCTTAAATGGAAATAAATAATATACACAATATTATTTTTGTCTGCATGACATGACTCGCAAATACACTTTGCGTATTAAATAATCAGCTAGCTGGAGCCTTGAATAGAATATTGGGTATAATCAAATAACTGTTAGTGGCAGTTAAGAGTTCACCTATTTCAACAAGCACGTTTCCTAGTGTGCAGCACTATCCTGTGTCATTTTAAATAATAATTAAGATAATACTTGTTGAAGTGCTCTACCAGTCCAACGCTACCCCAGGTCAAGAGTATAGTATGGGGTAAAAGTGTGATTTCTAGCTAGTGTTTTCTGAGTGCAGCCGCACATTAAGACATTAGAAAGAAAAAATAAAAAGCTAAAATAAGGGGTTATTAATCAGTCATTTTGGCACTGTTTACAAAATGTTCTAAATTAGTTGCATTGGTAACGGGCTAATTGTAATTTCACCACTAATGTTAGTTTGTGCTAGTGTGTTGTTTCTAAATAGCTAACTCGCCGCTAGCTTCAGCCACACGTGCCTCAATGGTGATGATAAGCTGATGCTTCGTCTGTTGCTAACGCCAAACCCGCCATTAGCAGCTACACCAATCATATCTTTATGCAATAATGATACACAGTAAGTTATATCAACGACCTACAAAAGTGTACAAAATAGCGTACAGAAAGGACTAACATATGAAATGACACAAGCTCTTTGCGAATGTTAGTCATAGTTGTTTTAATATATCCACTATGGCTATTAGCCAGGTTAACTAGCATCAGCTAACAGTCGGCTAGCCCTTAAGTGTCACAGCAGAGATGTTTATTGTAGCGTTATACTTACCCATCAGATCTCTTCTTACTAGCGATATAGTCATCACCCAAATCTAGACGGTGTCGTTTAGACATCTTTGCTGTAAAATATAACTCGTTTATAAACAATAAAGGCAAATTGCCGGCCCGATTGTATGTTCCTGTTTCCTGCGTAGGGCTTCTTCTCTTTTCCGAACAAGTCGTGTTTGATTCTATTACCGCCACCTATTGGCGCTGTTACAATTCCCCCATACAACAGAAGGCCATCAGCATTTTACTGCACGTTTTGCATATTCTCAGTAACTGAGACTGAATGAAGAGAAAACAGGCTTAATTTATTTGCACGAAAAAATTAGAAGCGAGTTGCACAGATTTCTTGGCCGACTAACATCAATGAAGTAGACATTGGGATGAGATAGTGGATGCTTTTAAATACATTTACAGTAAACTTTTATGGAAAAACACATATTCCCAACACATTTACCTATTACACAAGCCTAAAGTAACTTTGAAATGAGCCTAAATATTCTGGAAACTGAGTATGCTATAAAGTATTAGTGGTAGCCTATCTTAACTTGAGATGCTAATGTGGTAGGGTAATTTGAACATCCAGATTAGAACAATATGCCCTCAGGCCTATAGGTAGGCCAGAAAAGCATGTAGGTGAACAGTATGCCTATCTATAAAGAGTAACATGGGAAGTTAAGCTAAGAATAAATTATACATTTTTCTCATCCACACAAGAATTTGAACTTTTACCATTAGGAAAAAGACATAAGTATAAGAGTATATAACTGCAAATATGAAAATTTTCAGAACTTTCTGAATTTTTGTTCCATGAGCTATCAAGGTGGTTAATAACACTGTAGTGACGAATAAAAAGAAAGAAGGAAGAATTATTATAGATTATAGAAGAATTATAGAAGTATTTTTTTATTATTTGCCTGTGAACTTCTGTTGCAAAGAAAAGTTATTGCTCCTTTGTGGAACAATACAGCCAATTTGAAACCAATCAGGCAATTTAAAATGCCTGAATCTTTGTTTATATTAGTATAACAGCACAGCCTACACAGTAGCCTACACACTAGCTACTCTGTGAAGCTGGTGAATACTTTTCAGAATTTTAATCAAAATAAAGCCAACCATAAACAAATATATAAATATAGTTTAGTTAAATCTATAAAGTTGAACTATTAAAAGACAATATATGTACAATTAGAGGATACACTTTGTATATTTTTAAAATTCTCTCTTTAAAATCATTGTGTCTGAGACTGGCACAAAAAGGTATTTTTGTAAAAGTATATATATATATATATATATATATATATATATATATATATATATATATATATATATATATATATATATATATATATATATATATATAGATAGATAGATAGATAGATAGATAGATAGATAGATAGATAGATAGATAGATAGATAGATAGATAGATAGATAGATAGATATAGATAGATATAGATATAGATATAGATATACATAATATCATATACATAATAAAGCCAATAAATCAAACCCAGTCCAACTTCTTTGGATTTTGGGCAGCACAGTGGCAGAGTGGTAAGCACTCCTTTCTGTGCGGAGTTTGCATGTTCTCCCTGTGTCTGCGTAGGTTTCCTCTGGGTACTCCAGTTTCCCGTACCACTAAAACACATGTACAATAGCCCCCCCACATGGAGCCAGGTTGTCATTGTAAATGAGAATTGGTTCTCAATTGACCTACCTGGTGAAATAAAGAATATAGGCTATCCCTCTATATCCAGCATGCATTTTGATTCTTTTGATTTAGTATACAACTGCAATAATGTTTATAAGCTAGAATCGAGTGTGTACGGCTCTGCACTACTAATTTGTTTTCATTATTATGTAGGCTAAAGTGTGTCTGAGGCTTGCATATGTATTTATACAGATATACACTAGACTGTGTATCTCTGCAGACATGCGTGTGGTTGGTTGTTAGGGAGGAGTGGCAGGATGCCTGTAGAAGAGGAGATGTGTGTGTGTGTGTACATGTGTGTGAGGCCAAATGAGGGCCTGTGTGTGTGTAGTCAGTCTGAGCATGTGTGTGTGTGTGTGTGTGTGAGTGCGTGTGCGTATGTGTGTCCGTGTGTGTGTGTGTGTGTCCGTGTGTGTGTGAGTGCGTGTGCGCATGTGTGTGAGTGTGTGTGCGCATGTGTGTGTGTGTGTCCGTGTGTGTTTGTGTGTGTGTGAGTGTGTGTGTAGTCAGTCTGCGCATGTGTGTATGTGTAGTCAGTCTGCGCATGTGTGTGTGTGTGAGTGTGTGCCTGAGTGAGTGCGAGTGTGTGTGTGTGTGTGTGTGTGTGTGTGTGTGTGAGTGTGTGTGTGTGTGTGTGCCTGAGTGAGTGAGAGTGTGTGTGTGTGTGTATGTGTGTATGTGTATGTGTGTATGTGTGTGTGTGTGTGTGTGTGTGTGTGTGTGTGTGTGTGTGTGTAAGAGGGATGAAAAAAGAGAAGGGAAAAAAGGGCAGGAGTGTGTGATCGAGAGACAGACAGACAGTGAAAAAGAGCGAGAGACGAGAGGGAAGAGGGAGCAGAGTATGGAGCCTCTGAATGTGTTGTGCAGCAGTGTGAGTTTCACTGTGTGTTCAAGTCAGAGAGAGGACATCTTCTTGCATGTGCTACATAGTAAGGACCAGGTAATTTATTTGTCCACAAACATGCAGTCTATTTCAAAAAGTGTTTGGAAAATATCACCTGGTCCTTACTTTAAATGGTTTTAAAGTGCAAGTTGGTTTCACAACTAGAATTATCAGGCTGTTTTAAGGTTGCAGCCGGGGTTAAGTTAGGCGTTATGTCTTGATGGTTGAGGTTAGATAATTGGGCTGGGAAATGTATTATGTCAATGAGTGTCCTTGCAAAGATAGAAAGACATGGGAAAAGTGGGGAGGGGTGGGGATGTGTGTGAGAGTGTGTGTGCTGCGTAGGAGGGAATGTGTGTGTACTTGTGAGCTGAGTGTGTGTGAGTCTGACAGAGATCTAGGGGGAAGGGTGTGTGTTACTGCAGCACAATATGTGCTGTGCTGAATGAAAGGGAAATGAATGCAGTGTGTGTGTGTGTGTGTGTGTGTTTGTGCGTGTGTGTGTGTGTGTGTGTGTGTGTGTTTGTGCGTGTGTGTGTGTGTGTGTGTGTGTGTGTGTGTGTCCTCTATGAGAGCCAGTGTGTAGTTGTGTAGAGTACTGTGTGAGAGTGTGTGCTTGTGAGGACTGCATATAGGTGTGTGTAACCCACATGAGCATATGAGTTTGTGTTCTGTTTGAGAATATAATACACACACATCTTAGGCTGTCTGTTGGAGCTGGTGAACTGTTCATCATTGTACTCCCACAAACAGCACAATTACAATTAAACCAACTCATTGAGGCACTCCAAACTCTCCATACATTTCTTTTAAATGTTATTTTTATCTTGTCTATGTCAAGCATGATATTCAAGCTCCTTGATAATTAAAACTCCTCCTTCGCATTAGGATCAGTACTTTAAAGGTGCACTGTGTAAAATGGTGTCTATATACATTTTACTCAAATTAAACATATCAGTTGAAACAATGTTTCCAGTAGAGTATAATAGTGTTTCTTAGATACATTTTATAGCTGTATAAACCAGAGTATGGAGGCATTACTTCCAGCTCCTGTACAACTACCCTGAGTGGACAAAATGAGTACTGCTGGAGAAGACACAAATCCTTTTTATTATCTTGTAGACATTTATAATTATATAAATTTATATATAATTATTATAATTATATAAGTACATGCTCTTTTTTTGTAACTCTCACTTAATCTCACTTAACTGAGTTAAGTTAAGAAAAACAAAAAATGAAAAAAAAGTGCTAAAGCAATGCTATAGCATTGTTATTAGCACAGGGTGCTTGCACTCTGGCCAGAGCACATGCACACTCCAGTCTTTGTTTTTTGGACCAACATATCAGTCCTGTAACCGGAGTCATTGATTCCATGTGTTTTTTCAGTAATTTTTAACTCTCTCTAAGACTCTGGTCATCAGAGATTTTTTAAATGTAAAAAAAAAAAAAAAGAAACACTAATAAAGGATTTGGAGGGATAGTGTTTGAAATAAATCTTTTCAATTGTGTTGAAATTCTTAAAGAGATAGTCCATCTAATGTTAGACTATACCATAGCCAGGTTGTTTTTATTGGGTAAGCAGAGTTCTGCAAGACTGTTTCTTATTTATATGACACCTGTTATACTCGCTACTTGTTCATCCATAAAACGTAGAAGAAAGAACAATAGGTTGCTATGTAGCCTAATTGAGTTGACAGTTTGCAACCCTTAGGCAATATCACTGGCTTATTTTGTGGTCAACATGAGCCATAGGCAAGCAACCAGGCATTGATGACATAGATGAGAGACTAATTTACCAAGCAGCTAACTATATTGCTGGTCTAATTTGTCACACACTGAAGAACAGCCTTAAAACAGCTACTTTTCCACAGGCCTGGAAGGAGGCTAAGATCAAAGCGAAGGGTTTCAGAGATGAATATATATTGAATGAATATTGGATAATTCAAAATGTATAGTACTTGGTTCAAACAAGTATCTCAAACATAACACCATGCACGCAGATCTTGACAGGCTAAAGGTCAGTGACAGGGCATTAGCATATACTGTAGACATGCATCTGAAGAATGTCTTTTGATTCCTGACCTTTGATCAAAATAGAACAGAAGTCAGTTTTAATAATGCAATTAAAAGGTATTAACATAGAGGTAAATTATTTATAAATGAAATGTAATGTTTTATCTTTACATCGTCATCAGAATATATAATGCATTTTCTAACTCTTTTGTATGGATTGTAATTTTATTGAAATGTAATTCATCCATATTTGTCATCTGTCATATATTTGTTTATATTTTTGTAAATTTACCATAGTTTTTGTATAATATGTTTTTAAAGAAAGACCAGGTAGTGTAGCTGGCAGTAAAGCACAGCTAATGGGGATCCTAATAATAATAATAAAAAAAAATAGTCTTGATACATTGAACCTGAAAAGCAACCTGTTGATAACAATAGGACTAGATATAGGCTTACGTTAGCCTACTGGATATTTAAAAATGATTTCATTAATTTATTTTTTTTGTCAAATTCACATCTCTCCTGAAATAACTTTTGCTCCCAGATACCTTTTTCAGAGAAACAATTTACTTTTTCCCTCGGATTGGTGGGAGAGTCCATTAATAAATTGGGTTATTTGTCAGAATTTATTTTTTAATAAACGTCATCCTCCTCCCGCAAAACCTTTATAATTGGATGGTCTTACTTTACAAACCATAATTATTCGCTTTGTCTTGGTAGGTAACTGGTTCAACCTTAATACCAAACTGTTTTTGTTTCATTTTGAGTTGTGTCCTACCCCCGCTGTTTCGCGGTGGTAGCGGCTGGGACAACCTTGGTTTGAGCCAGTTGAGCGGCTAAAGAGCGGAGTGAGGCTGAACGGTGCAGCGGAGCGGCTGTGAAGATGGCGGAGACCGTACGCTCGCCCTCCGAGCACCGGACACACAGTCACGGAAACGAAGGAGACGGCGGGAAAACAGTTCTATCGCTGCGGGGGTAAGGCTTAATTTAAAAAAATATTCCAAAAATTGTTTTATGAGCGACACCGTTTGCTCCCAAATTACAGCCAGACTTGGTAGTGGTTGTGTGCGCGCATGTGGCCCCGTGTATTGTTTTTGATTCAGTTAAAGTTGTAAACATGCGCCGTGTGTTAGCTTTCACAATGGGTTTAAGTCCGTATGAGCTAGCCTCATATTAAAAAGTGTTTCTTGTGGATCCGAGCTGGTCTTCTCCTCACAGAACAGCTCTAGAGGTGTGTACGCGCGTGCGTCACTGACACGACATTAACACTCCAATGTATATTCTGAAGAAGCTAGACAAACTCGAATAAATTCAAATATAGACTCAGCAGCTTCAAACCAGGCCATGTCTTTTTCATAGCTTCACTGAGTTAATTTAATGCTGTTCTACTGTCATATGTGATTGACAAACTTACTTTTGACCAGTAGCTGCAGCTTAAATCAACAAAAAGTTATACAATTGTTGTATTGAATGCACGTCATATATACTCAGTGTTAGTCTTGCTTGTATGCAGTGTGTGCGGTTGTGTGTGAGAGAAAAAACACACTCATACACGCAGGGGAGGAGGGCAAGGGAGAGAAAGGAGGTGTGTGTGTGTGTGTGTGTGTGTGTGTGTGTGTGTGTGTGTGTGTGTGTGTGTGTGTGTGTGTGTGTGTGTGTGTGTGTGTGTGTGTGTGTGTGAGAGAGTGAGAGCTGGGAAGGGGGAGTGGTGTGTGTGTGCGTGACCGACAGACACAGTGTGGAAGTGTGTGTAGTGTGTGTGCAGATGAGGAGAGGGTGGGGGTTTGTGTGTGCAGTGTTACAGCAGTGAAAGGAGTAATGTGTGTGTGAGGGCAATGGGAGGGGCAGCTGTGTGTGTGTGTGTGTGTGTGTGTGTGACAAAGAGAACAGGAGTGTGTAGTAGTGCATGCTGGGAAGATAGGGTGTCTCTGAGTGAAGGGAAATGTGTTTTAAAACATGCAGTTGGTGTATGTTCTCAAAATGAAGACATCAGTGTTGTATTACTGTAGAAGACTCAGAAAGTGCTGTCCAGGGATGACTGTTTTATCACTTTGTACCTTTTTAGATGGAGGTGTAAGCTAGCCCCAGTCACCCTCCTAAAGCACAAACTAAGGTTTCCTCGACACAAGGCCTATGAGAATGTGTTGTTGTTGTCGTGACAAGACATGTAATCCCCGGGGAACTGTTCACCGCAGATTCCTCACACTGTTGCTATTTGGAGTTATTAGATTTAATGATTTGAAAACGACATAAACATACAGCATATTCACATACATCCATAGGTTATATTGTGCTTGTTTGTTTACTGTGCACCAAGAGAGAAGATTGTGAGAGACTGTGAAGGACGTGTGTGTGTGTGTGTGTGTGTGTGTGTGTGTGTGTGTGTGTACGTGAGAAGAAGCATATAATAATGTGTGTGTGTGTGTGTACGTGAGAAGAAGCATATAATAATGTGTGAGTGTGTGTGTGTGTGTGTGTGTGTGTGTGTGTGTGTGTGTGTACGTGAGAAGAAGCATATAAAAATGTGTGTGCGTGTGCGTGTGTGTGTGTGTGTGTCAGTGTTAGAGGCTCAGTGAAGGGGATGGGTGTGTGTATGTGTGTGTGTCAGGAGAGTGGGGGAGGGAATGTCACTGTTTGCTTGTGTGTGTGAAGACAGGGATGGGTGGTGAGTATCAATGTGTTGAAGGGACACTGATCACATGTACTGGTTGAGGGAGAGCCAAAGTTTTTGTTCAAATAATGAAGTTCTCACAGGCATTATGCCTTAATAATCTGGGTCAGTTTGTGAATATGAGCCATATTACAACAATAGAATATATTACAATTAATGTTAGTCAAATTAATTGCTAGTTTTCTCTGATTTAATAGATATCAAAGAGTTACATTATGGGGCTACTTCTTATATTTGCTTCCATGTTTTCTTTCTACCTCTACTATCAATGTTGAATGCCCAAAAGTTATATTACAATAACATTTTGATTATTGTAAATCCTATCACATTTTTTCACATTTCCTTTGACATCAGCTTAATCTAACTTGCTCATAACAAGGGCTACTACAAACTCGAAAGTGCTACAGGAAAGAGTGTGTCTATCTTTAAGAAAAGCAGACATGTTTGTGTGTGTGAGATGAGCAGTAGAGGAGCTGTTGCGTGCGGCAGGAGGAGGTGTGTATTGTGCGTAGAGAGAGTCAGGCTGAGAGTGGAGAAGGGAGGGGATGTGACACAGGCTCTGTGTTTGTGTGTGTGTGTGTTTGTGTGTGTGTTCGTGTGAACTCAGGAGCAGAAAGGGAGGGGTGTGTGTGTAAGTGGCTTGGAAATAGAAAAAGAGGGCTTGGTAGCTGGTGCATATGCTGTGTGTGTGTGTGTGTGCCGTTTGTGTGTTTATTCTGTAGGGAGTTGTGTGTTTCTTTTTGGTGTGTGTTTTCTGCAGTCACACAGAAGGGGAGGTGTGTGTGTGTGTGTGTGGCTCCCAGACAAGGGCAATGCGCTGGTGTGTGTTTATGCATCTACTTTGTTTATGAAAGAGGAAAGGACAGTGTGTTTGAGTGTGTGCACGCTCAAAGGAAAAGTATGTTTGCGTGTGCACACTTCGAGTGGGTGGTATGGTATATGTAAGCAGGGGGAGGGTGGATGGAGTGTGTATCTGTTTTATTATTGAGGATTCTCAGTGTGTGTGTGTGTGTGTGTGTGTGTGTGTGTGTGTGTGTGTGTGTGTGGCTTGTTGGTTGGGTTTGTGCATGTTCCCTGTGTGTATTCACTGTGTGTGTGAGTCTAAGTATAATCCACATGCATGTGGATAAAGCAATAGAAACATTTGCACGCACAGAATAGTGAATGGATTAGTGGGTGATATAATTTTGTTCGGATGGCTACTCCCTTGAATTTTAG